>JAODJU010000108.1:17337010-17372102 GCA_026776725.1 Gnathonemus echidnorhynchus
GTCCTCCTTAACAGAGCCACAGTCACAGCAAACACAAGCCTCTTTGCCACTTTAATGCTTGTGATTTTTCTGGCTCTTTCCAGTTCCCTTTTAACCGACACCCCCCCACCCCACCCCCATATAATGGCTCACTGGGTTAATATTTCGAAGGTTGCTGGTTCAGGATAGTAGGCAGTATGGTTTGGGCCCTTGAGCAAGGCCCTTAACCCTTATTGCTCCAGTTGACCCCCCTTGTCATTTGGATGCCGGATAAAAGCTTCCACTAATTAACTGTATCACTAAAAGGCTGAAAGGCTGAAAGTTATAGCTAGTATGTTACCAGTATGAACGTCAGTCGTCTGGTGAGTCACTGATTTCCATCACTAACATTTCTAATTGAGGTACTCATCCTTTTCCAACTGATCAAAATATTTTCATCCACCCATCCATCCAAGAGGCTCTGCACCAGCTGCAGCATGTCATCTTCAGAGGTGCACCAGCCTTTAGGACGCGTCCTGTTTGTTGGCCCCGTAGATGAAAAGGAAGGCAGCAGCCCCCCGGCCTGCCAGCTCGCAGCACGGGGTCATGGTTCATTGAATATTTCTCTCCTCAGTCCCCACTTCAAACAGCAGCTGGGGGATATTTTTTGTTTCGGGGACAATGGCAGATTTTCCTTTGTATTACTGCAATCAGCCGCTTTAATACGAGTCCTACTCCTCTGTGTGTGAACGTGTGCGTGGCCACCTTCCACGATAAATAATTGCTTCTTCGCTTCTCCTTTCGACTGGCTGCTCCGGGTCCAGGTTCAGTATTGCGCCTGTAAGGAGGGGTATGCCTACGGTACACCTTAACCCCAGCCTCCCCCTCCCTCAGCTCCCTCCCCACCCCCTGAGCTCTTTAATAATCACTGTAGTAGGGGTTCAACTTGCCAAGCACAGCCATGATGTCGGATTTGCCAAGTTTGATGACAGCGGTGGGTCCCACCTCACAAATAGTCTTCTAAGGGGCCACAAAAGGACTGATTATTTTTTTGTTTTTGGCGTTTAAGACAGACTCATTAACTTGATGGAGTCCTTGAGCAGAGAATGCGAGAGTCTGCGATGTGTTTGATGGGCAATTGTTTTCCCGTGGCTCCCAGTGAAAGGCAGTTGGTGTTTCCATTACGCATTTAAAATCTCCTTACATTTCCATGTTTTTAAATGCAGTTATTAACCCAATACAAGCAAACAGGGTCATAGTGTTAATCTTTGACTATGTATTTATTCATCTTCCAACTATTTATCCTGAATACATTCGTGGGGACCCTAGACCTTGTCCCACAGAGCACAGGGCACGGGCAGAGGTGCAGTTTGAATAGGATGCCAGTCCATCGCAGGGCACATATAAGCAAATGCTGATACACTATGAGCAAATTAGAGATGCAGATTTGCATTACTGTACGTCTAATACGAATGGAAATCAGGAAGGAATGGATGAAACTCAGACAACAGCGCCACCTAATATTGGATTAAATGTATTTTTTTATAAATGACCTGTCCCCATGACCCCACTGCACTTTACATATACACTCAGGGGTCACATTGTTACGTATACCTAGCTAATACAGGCTAGTACCCATGTTTGCCTCCAGAATCACTTAAAAGGTAGAAAAGCTGTGTCTTTTGATCAGTGTTGGATCAGGTGTCTTAGCCGCTCTAATGTTTAGCCTTTCTCCACACCGCTGTTGTCCTCATCTGTTGTACTTGTTGACTTCCTGCTATCTTTAACGAGTCTGGGCACCCTCCTCTGAGTGCTTTCATTAACAAGGCATTTTCAGCAACAGAACTACTGCTGACTGGGTGTTTTCTTGTTCTATGTAAACTCCAGACGCTGTAGTGCGTGTAAATCCCAGGAGGATGAGTGTTCCTGAAATGCTGGAACCACCGCGTCTGGCAGGAACAATCACATCACATTCAGAGTCACTTGGATCAGATGTCTTAGCCGCTCTAATGCTTAGCCAAATGGTAACTATACCTCTTGACCCCATCTGTGTGCCATATGTATTCAGTTGCAGGCGCATGATTGGCTGGTTGGAGGACCAGGCTGTTGGTTGACGAGCAGATGTATATAACAAAGTGGCTTCTGACTATAAACACACAAAGACATACAGCACATGGTACAAAAAAGGCAGAAGACATTGGAGTAAAGGAACAAAAACCTGTTTGGGGGCAGGGAAGGGACCTCTTGGGGTCCCAGGCCAACTGGCTACCCACCCACTCTGGGTACGCTAACTGCACTAGGTCAACTGGACTACATGTCAAGCCCAAACCACCAGAGAACGCATTCACACTTTTTCCTAAGCTTTGCATGAGACATCACATGCACTGTGAGCCTCCTTGGTTATTCTGTATAGATTTATGGGGATGCTAGTCTTCAAAGGGCCAATCAGTGTGAAGAATATTCATATGTGGAGCGCTGATGATTTGGTCCTGCGATCATAATGTCTGGGGCCTTTGCCCTGAATGAATGCAGTGAATCATCCTGTCTGGAATCTCTCGGTTTTGATATACAGAAGCTACATATTTTGTAATTATTGCCATATATGCCAGTGATGTTCATATTCATTCCTGTGCATGTATTCGTTTGCTGTAACAGGCCTCGTTATGACCTCGTTAGCAACTAATCAGGCAATTTCTCTGCAAAAATGACTTTGAACTCAGCAAAACCCATCACCTTTCATAAAAGATCTAAGCATGAATTTTGCAGTTCTTCACAATTCTTTTCACACTTTTTAAATCGTTAAAAAAAAAAAAAAAAAAACTCGATACGTAACTGTGAGTATAGGAACACAATTTACAAATCCTGACAGCTTCCTGTAAATTTTTCTCAGTTACTATAAAAATTTCTCTGATAACCTCTTACAAGAGACCCTATCAACCTGACAGCAACCTTGCTGACAGATTTCACTGAGTGACGTAAGCCATGTTGAGTAGAGCATTGTTTGCACGACCGGCTGGCTGGAAAAATGTCCCTCTGTGACAGTCATATCAAAAGTCCGTGATGCGACCTTTCCGTGTCATCGCACAGAAGGGAGAAAGGTAGCCAGTGATGTAAACAACACCAAGGCTGACTCAACTCTCCCCTAAACCTGAGGAGGCATGAGAAGGGCCAGAGGGGAGCCCAAAGAGCCATAATTATCCTCTTTCCCTGGCATAAGACAGCCCGCCTTCCTCTGAAATCATACAGTGCTGCGGTCCTATGAATGTTTTCTCAAGTAAACGAGGTCCAGAGGCTTCAGCAAAGGTCAAGCATTTCCATGACTTCATAATGTCTAGTCAGCAAAGGGTTTGCACATCTAAGTCATGGTGTTGAGTGGATGTGCAGAAAAATACCAAAATGTGTTTTTTTGTTTTTTTATAAAAACCTTGTGGAACCCCGTAGATATGCAGTACATCCAAGACCTCAAAGCATACCTAACTGTATACATGCAAAAAGACGTATGACTGCAAGCGTGCCACTGAAGTTATGCATTGCACATCACATTATGTAGGAACGCCAACTATCTGCTGAGGGACACGGGTGATTCGCAGCCCCGGGGAGGCAGGGTACTTTATGGTAAGCTCGGGAAAGATCACGGCAGTCACCGATATAGACAAGGACATGCTTTGTTTAGAATGGCCCGTCAAAGAGGACACCAGACTCCGGTGCACAACAAACAGAGACGTAGTCTGTGTCGGCTATTTATAATTGCTAAGGATTTCAGACTAAAGCTCCCCTCTGAGAGTTATGCTCCTTCTTAGAAACAGTGCACCACCATTTGTAATGACACTTAAGATTGTCATGATTCAGGGGCAAAAGTATTCCCTCTTGGAGGGAAGATTTATGACTTGATACCCATTAGAATGGTCTGTTCCTAATAGCAAGCATCAAACGATTTGATTGTTTTCCTTTCATTTATTTTGTTCAGATCCCCAAATTGAGTGCAAATGGATTCCCCCTCACCGGCCGTCCCTGCTTTCACATTTCAATGCCTCAGTCAGGCATCTGTTAAAATCTCCCCTCTCCCAATGGATTGGTGTAGAAATTACTATCTAGTGCAACAAGTTCCTTTTAAAGCCAAAATTTGCACTGGGCAGCTTGACAACCTCAGATGTAGCCTGATACATCCATAATACTGAGATCATTAATATTTATACCATAATTTAACATCATTTTCAACATAACAATCACATGGAACCAATGACACGCATATCAGCCATTCATCAAAGAGATTAGCGATGGGGAACAGCCATCACGTTACGTAAAATGGTGTTTTACTGGTTAACCAAATCGAAGGAAGGCACCGTTAAATAAATTCTGTTGGTATAAAGTGATATGACCTTTATTTTGATGCTTCAAGCTCTGCCTCCCCAAGGTATCCTCCAATCAAGAGGAGACATAAAAAGTTAAGCAATGAGCAGCTGTATCAGCAAGCACAGTGCAATCGTTTCACACAGCTAAGCTTCTAAACATAACCATCTGTAAAAGTAGACAATTTACAAAACATCTCCATAAGCAAACACTACAAGATCAAATAAGAAAAGAAATCCTTGCATGGCCGGTCATGTGACTGGGGATAAACGTGACATCCAGGTAAACGACAAGATTATTTTCAGGATCTTCAATCTATAATAGCAGAGACGAGAAGATTACTGGCGGAAGAAATTAAAAGGCTGCCACACTGCAGCAGAACTGCATGAATCTAAAGCACTGCATCATCATGCTGGTTTTATTTTGTTCAACTTCAATCCATTTTTAATTAAGCACTGTGTGGAGTTGTTCCAGCAACTGTCACACGGTCTTTATCCAATTCCTTCTGTTGGTCTTGGTTACGTTAAAGATGAAATAGTACAAGCATGACGACCATTGTCAGGAAAAGGCCGTGAAAAAAAAAAACATTCAAAAATGCTCATCCATCATTACGCCTTTGCCGTTTCTCTACTGATCATATTACCCATAATCCTCTACACATAAAAACTAAACATCACATTAGTACTGGCAGCATAAAAATTGTGCAATGGGCACCAAGTTAAAAAATGCTGGTGCTTGTTCATTTGAACATGTGGAATGTAGGTGACTCTGCATTTTCCCATTTTAATTTTTCAAATAAAGGGATTGGGTCTCATAGCATCGCACATTAATGGCACTTCAGGAGAATCCATCCACTTCAAGTGAGAGGGAGATTACATTTGATTTAGAAGTAATACGCTCTAATGAGATTGCCATTACCAGTCAGACAGAAAATCTATGTTACTGTACCAGCAAAATACCACCACCAGACCTGCCCCTCCCTCACTCAGAATTTGGGTCTGCTCAACATTCTCTTTTGCACCATGATGGTTGCGGAAGACGAATTCACCAGAGCACCCGGACGGCCGTGACTGCCAGGCGGCACAGAACTTGGGATGGTGTTGAATTCGCAGTCACTCCCCTTGTGGTAGTCTGGGCATGGGGCCACCCACACGGCCCCCAGGCCAGGCCTCATATACCGCCACCCCCTACTGTCCTGGCGTAAACCAGATGGCGACAGTGCGAGGCCAGATGCAGGGAGGAGAGGCACCAGGAGCTGAGGCTGGCGACGGCCTTTTTAAGAGCGCTCTCGTCGTGGAGAAGCCATCGCTATGTTTCAACATCGACTGGAGCTGCGTAAACCCATCTGAGAGCATCGATGAACTACAGAGTTCTTAGGACAGTACAGTCAGTGCTCGAGATTTGACAGTCCTCTCCACAGAACCTTCAGTGCATTAAACTGGCTGGCTTTCCGGGTTCCTGCCCCTGGCCAGAGCATCTCCCCAATCCTTCCCAGACTCCTGTTTAGCAATGTAGCACAGTCCTTATCATTGGAGTGGGACTGGGATAATCAGAGCAGTGGTACAGCATGGCATTCCATACCCACTCTTCTGCTCATCCTGCATGCTGCATCACACCGACTCACTTCTCTTTCTCTAAAGTCATCGCGGTGAGCATGACCGGAGGTACCACAGCAGGGGATGTGTAATTGGAGCTACCCAGCCGTTAATGTCAGCCAGAGGGTCTCAGCTGACTGCTGCTTAATTGGCTGTTACAGAGCGGTGGGACACTTCCAACTCGCCAGTTGTTCAGCTCATCCAATCAGATCTGGATCCTCCAAATCATGTGACTTGCAATGCGTAAAGAAAGAAATGGTCTTGGCAGGGATGTTGTGGGTGAAGTGGACACCCTGCACAACGCATCTGGCTGGATGTTTGGAGCCAGGAGGGCATGGTTGAGCCAAGTCTAATTAAAAACAACTGATTGAGTGAAAACCAGGAAACAAAACAAAATCTTAACAGAGATGTGATTTTGATCAAAAGCCTTTCTTTGAGTCTCCCCTGGCTGCTGCTGTATGACTCTTTTGGAACTTCTCTCCAGCCGTCCATTTACCTTTATGTTTCCTGGAACAACCAGTGTATCCTTCATAAATGCACACATTTTAAATTCATGCCCATGCCCAAGCTTCCTGTCAGCCCCAAAGTAAATAATGCCCATACGGTCCAAGGAAACTACAGCGTCCTGATAAACAGGCCATTTACTATCCTTTGACTTATTTTCAGCAGTCAGTCTTCATGCCGGTGAGCTCAGCGTGTGGCGATTAATGCACTCGGCAAACTGGCCCCCAGCTCCTGCTTTACATGTTGTCATGGGATGTCAGATTCCCTCTCTCTCACACTTACTCCGTCTCTGTTTGTAGACACTTGTTTGAAGGCCAGATGTACAAAGCCTGTGATGTACCTCCAGTCTGTCAGATGAGTCCTAAGATGTTTCCAAAAAAAGTCCAGGAAGGGCACCTGCCAGGCACTGGAAATCGAGAGAGTGTCTTTCCCCCAGGTGGGTGACACTAAGATGACATCTTTATTGTAATTAATGAATTATAAGCAACACTTATCCCACCCATGAACACTTATTAACAGCAAACTGAGAAACCTGCCCCCAAACCATTACATTTAACTGATCACGACACTAAAAAGGTTTTTTATATAGATAAGAAAAGAGGGTAACTGAATATAGAAAAAACAACTCAGTTCTCGCATTTAGACACAGGAATACAGGTTTTCGTTTGAGATTACGTATTGTGAGTGTTACGTGATACGTAATCACAGATATTCTTAATAATACAGTGACCTAGGGACAGACATAAAGATGGAAAACGTGCAAGAGTGACGTCAAGTGTAAGAAAAGTAAACTTAGTAATACAGAGATTGACCTAAGGACAGATATTAACAGGGAAAACATGTCAGAGTAATTTGGAGTGTAAGAAAAGTAAATAAATCATTGTTATGTCTGTAGCAAAATGAAACAAAATAATATATATATTCCACAGAGGACAGTGTAAATATAAATAGGACCGCGGTCTGCCATGCAGCGAAGGGAGAGAATCGAATTTACCTCCCGTTTTGTCTTCATACAATCAGTGGCCTCCCCGTCCTGGCGGCCGAAGAGCATCCCATCATGCACTAGTGAGCACTGCGCGGCGGGAACACGGCACGGTCTGCCGGGAGTCACGTCGAACGGCAGCCGCGTCTAGGAGATACCTGTTTCCGCGGCATGGGGGAGCGCAAGATACAGGGTAAAAAGACGAACGAAAGCAGTGTCACGTGACGCGGCATTTAAATTGAGGGTTCTCGTTTCAGGGGCTGGGGGTCGCGTGCGCTCACCCGTGATAAACTGCGATCGTTCGCGTTAACGCCGCCGCTGAACTCAGAATGACACGCCGCATTACCCTCGCGGCATTTTAATTCGTCAAATCTGGCATTCAGATCGCGGCGCATAATGCATCCAGCCAATCAGATTACGCTGTGACAACAGGCACGCAACGGGGAAAATGACCAGGAAAGCTTGTCTCGTACGCCAAATATTTTCTTGGAAAGTTTCAATCGTCGTAATACAGTGCACTTTTCTTAATTTTAAATGAAATATGCCAGGTTTTACTAGAAATATTTCAATAACAATATAGTATCTCAGCCACCTGGGAATTTGATGAAAGATTTTTTTAAAAAGCCAGAGGTGCAAAAGTATTTGCATAACCATGTCATCAGCTGTTTTCATGTTAACATGGAAAGTAATGCCTGACAAAAAAATTAAGGCAATTTTTGCCTCTTCAGCAGTAACTGAAAATCTTCCACTCAGATTGGCCTTCAGGCACCTCACCCTGTGAGCGGACCTTAAAGGGAGACGCGCGTTGGCTGACTGGTTCTCTCTCCACACAGCAGCTTGGACTGTGTCCTTGCTACCGCCCACACACAAGCCCCCCCCCCTCCCCCCTGTGTGGTTTGGCCCAGCTGAGAGGTCCCCTCTGCAGGTGTCTCCTCAGAAGCCTGTAAAAGCTGGGTTGCCTCTGATGTGCACACGCCACTGATCACACACTTTGACCCCAACCCCTGCTAAGACAACCCCCTCCCTTACTGGCATACATAGATAGCAGAAACTTTATTCTGGCTGTGAAGCCTCTGCGGCTGTATGCACTCAGCCCCGTGTCCAGGCACGGTGACTCTGCCCAGAACTGACAAGGACTCCTTTGTCCTGCCTTCCCTCCTTCAGTGCAAGGAGCTCTGGCAGGCCTGCATGTATGGGTGTGCATGTGGGGAGGCATGCATGCAGTGGATTTCAGAAACAGCACAAGCGAGATACATGCCCATTCACACATGCAAAACAAACCCACTGAAGGTCAGTGCGGGTAGGAGAGGGAAACGTACTGAGGAACGACATTCCCACAAGAGTGCATTATTGTTATTAAAAAAGGCTCGTTCTTACAAGGAGCTGCAATTACAACCAAATGTTCATATCTATTATACTAACAACTTTGGATTTTTCTGCTTACTCTTTTTATGTCGCATTCATGGACTGACGCGGGACAGTGGTCTGACGACTAATGATGCTCTTTTTTTCTTTTTTTGTAGGCTTGTTTTGTAGTTTGATTAAGAAGAACAAGTTGACTTATGAGGTCATTCAGTCCTTCAATCTGGTTATGACGATCAACTCGTAATGAACTCATTAAAACATAACTGCAGAGTCTCACACTGTCTTTGAGGGGATTCTCTGCTTAGTTTACTGTAAACATACAGCGATGACAACACACATTATTCCAGCAAAATGGATTGCTTCCTGTGAGCACCGAGTCAATGGTTTGCCTCTGCCACAATCAATAACCATAATGGCGCTGTGCAGACCTTTAAAATGTTTGTCTAATTGAAAGAAGCAGGCCACAGACAGGATCTGCAGCAATTTAAAGCACAATTAAAGGATGACTGCGGAGAGAATGAGTGCCTTTCTTATTGTTTATTTATCTTCAGACACACCAGTGAAGCCGAACAAACTTCAGTTCTTGAGCTAAGTGATCGTATTATTGTTGGGCCCTTGAGCGAAGCCTTTGACTGTGAAAACTGCCCCAGGGTGATGGATGAATGTCTGACCCCAGGCCTCGCTCTCTGCTCCATATGAGTGTCCCGCAGGAGAATAATAAAAGATTTGCTATGCAGTTGTGCAAATGGCAAAAGAAATTTTCATCATTATGAGGCAGGGACAAAGAAACCGTACGGCTCAAAAAATACTGGAAATGCTTCCAACATTCCCTGGCCCTGGAAAAGATCATTCATTTCTTGCTTCCACATCGAAAAATGTTCAACTTTCAGAGGAATCTGCTGCATTCGCTGTGCCCTCCAGCCTGGATGTCACCCGACAAGCAGACTGTAATCTGATTGGTCGGGCTCTTGCTCCTCAGAGACAGATGTTGATCTTTTCCAGCAGCAGGCCAAGGAAGACCCCAGAGCACACCTCTCGCCTAATAAACTCCCTGTCGGCCCCCAGCACTGCTCTCCTCTGATATTCCTGTCAAACAGGGCTGCGGATGGGCTGAGTCCCCACAGGCAGTGAAAAACACATAATGTCGACTGTCACTGGAAATTAGGGCTCTATTTAAAGTGACGGCGATCCATTCCCCAAGGGGGCTGAGAATAGACACTGATAGAGACTGAATAAGCATACAGAAGAGCCATGACAGATACAAATGTACGTAAGGGAGCTTTGAGAGTCACTTGTAGAAAACAGGAATTCCTCCTAAATCGCCCAACAAAAGACGGGGAAGGATTTGTGTTGTTAGCAATAGGATTCAGTGCACCAGAGGGTTACTCTGAGCAGAAAAGCAGCACAGTCTTTAATGACTTATCAGGGAATGACTGAGTAATCACTGAAGGGGAACAGTCGCAAGGGATGATTTTTATTACATCATGATCATGGGAATATCTTTATAGGCGATTTATGTGTACATCTTATTCAGGATTTGTATATTGGTTTGCATTTCTGAGCTGTCTGACACAGTACTGTTTAACTGCCTTGTCGACAGTACATTGCATATTGACCAACCTTAACTGTACTTTACTTTACTTCTGCCAGTCTTAATGGCCTTTTAATACACTCGCTATAGAAGTTCTTATTTTGATTTTGGCCACTAGGGGCAGGTAGTCATAATTTCCTTGTGCTTTTCATTGTGTTTCTGGAATACCCCCCCCCCACCACCACCACCACCACAAGAGAATTAATGGGCGTGGCCAATTAACTCCTGCGCCAAAGTTATCGCTCTTTACACTATGCATGTTATGCAGCGCCGTCACGAATCAGAAGGGAGGCAGGTCTTGCACTAACAGCTACCTTACGGATCCCTAAAGGAGGCAAGAAACAGTGTTGACTGGACTCCTCCCTGCAAAAATAGGAGAATGCCAATTTCCCCCACACACACATGGATAATTAATTTCACTGCATTATTATCTTTACTGCAAAGTGACTAGAATAGGTCTAATAAATCATATTCGGAATGGAGGAAGGATGTCTATCAATCATGTCTATCAATGGTTATGCATATCGATGTGTCATAAATCCAAAACAGTAATAGGCGGCTAACGTTTTTAACGCTTGAGATTTTCACTTTAAATCACTGTGCATACATCTCTTTACTTATTTTTTCAAGGTTAGACAATTCACTGCGCCATTCATTTCACGGAGGCTTATAGAGGTTTGGGACGCTCTTCTTCCACATGAGAGGACACGCTCTCAAACCACGGGGATGCCCTTTCCGATGCCGCATTAATCACCCGGGCGATCAGTGATCGACGGCCAGCACAAACCGGAGGCCATACGGCAGCTCCCAAATCGCGGTATCGATTGCACGGCAGCCTAAGCGCTAACTGCTAACACACGCCTCGTGACCTCGCTCGGATAAGGCGTGACTAATGAACCATTCTGAGGGAAAGTCCCGTGACAGAGGAGCAATTTCCAGCAAGATGTAAGAGGTTAGACATACCATTTTAAACCCACGTCCAGCCATAAAGAAGCATTGGATACACTAGTTTGAGTGGCTTGTTTTTGGGCGTTGTGTTGTCTGTCATTACAGGAGTATGCACGTGCACGGTGTATTGTATTTGAATCGTCTTAAGAGGGTGAATAAAGGGTTAAAATTTATAAATAAGTTTTTTACCGAACACCATATTAACCAAGTGGAAGACCATATGGGCTTTTCTTTGTTTAAGACGAGATTAATGGATAATTCCCCTCAATAAAATGCACAGCAGTTCCTACAAGCAAATCTGGAAAGAAACTTAATATAGGAATCAAAGTCATATCCGCAATTAATACCCTAGTCAGATCAGTCTTGGCTGCAGCAAGCTGATTTGTTGAAATTTAATCATGGGGCGAGAAAAACAATAATCTCAGATGTTTAGAATTCCCTGATGACCCTCTCATAAACAATTAGTTTTAATGAGATTGAAGGGAACTTTACATCGATAGGCCTACCTAGTTGAAAAGGAATATTGATCATGATAAACCAGGATTAACGGTAATTTTCGTTTAACAGTCAAACGCAAACATGGGAACTGAAATTTCATTTTTATCTACAAAGAACATTATATTGATAATGTATTGATTAAGTATCGTAAATGACCGCTGCGCTTAAATGACATCTGGTATCTAGTTTTGATGCGCACAGCAATAATCAATCTCACGGTCAACCTTAAAAAATTAATTTTACAGGATGTCTGAGAACTTTGTTTATGTGGAAGTAAAAACACTTAGTTAAGTTTGCCAATATGTTGCAATTGATCTTGTACTAAAAGATTCAATCGTAGATGCAAGTCTGTCTGGTTCTGCCCTGAGGGGCTTTAAAAGAGCAGTGAAAAAATGTTTTTATGAAACTTGCCAGTACCGAAGGGAAGTCGTGTTTGATTTATATGTCGATGTAAAACGGAGCGGCGGTGAAACAGCCCCCAGCCCAGGGTTAGTGCAATGGTAGTGTACTCAACATAGTCCTATATATATTCATACAAGTCGCTGGCTTTTAAAGCTGATTTTAAGAGCACAGCCCTTTGCAAGACAGGATATAAAACAGAGGCGCACATACCTTCTGTAGGTCAGAAGGGGATAATGAATTTAGCAAATATTTAACAACTAGCAGGATCGTTTTTTCTTTTCCAGCATGTGGCAGTGTTTTCATGTCTCTTTACAGCGTCGACTCGAGGATTTTTGAGCGGAAATGACCGTACTGTAACTGTCTTGGAGATGACGGGCTGTGAACGTTTATTGCTCGATGCTTGCCTTGCTTTCTGCTTTCCTCCACCGGGTATAGGTTACATCTCTCCATTAACCTCCCCGTAACGTGTTTTAACCCGGAGAACATCACCAATTCTGCCCTTAACCATGTGAATCGGAGCGCTCTTAAAACGCCTAGCTCTTTCCTCTCTCTCCCATCCCTCGCTCTTTCTTTCCACGTAGTATCTCTCTCTCTCTCTCTCTCTCTCTCTCTCTCTCCCTTCCCTCTCTGGTCGAGCTCAGAGCAGAAGGGAACATGACAGAATGACAGGAGATGGATTTTTCCACGAGATGTAGAGAACAAATGAGAAATAAACAGCAGCTCTCCTAGGTCGCCCTGTGTGAATCTTATGCCGTCGTGAAACCAGCGTAATTTGTAAATGCGAGGATCATGAATGAATGAAAGCAGCGCTTATTAACTTGGTAGGTAAAACTGTTTATTTGTTCTGTTCTCCTCTTCTTTATTGTACTGTATTCTGAGCATAATTCTTCACTTCAGATCAGAGGTATACCGAGGATGATCGAGCGCAAGTGTATTAAGAGTGGATTCAGTTACATAATAGCGACATAGTTGCGTGTACAGTTTTATTAGGATTTTACGGATTGTACTATTGGGATCGGGTTTCTCGTAGTAGAAACGGAGCGACGTAAAACTGGTTTCTGCAAAGCAATAATCGAATATATTGTCTCAGAGAAGAAACAGAGTAAATTAGTTATATTTAAAAACCGTAACGGAAATACGTAAAAATACATATGGTACACTGCAGACATATTTGCAACAGCTAACTGCTAAAACTGTCGTCATTATAACATATGACTCATGATACTTAAATTAATGGATTTGATTATACATCGAGCACAGAATTATTTCTCAGCTCAATATAAATTTAATATTTTCAAGAGCTTTTGATGTTCTGGTTCATTGTACCGGCGAGTAAAATCCTATAACAATAACACATCGCCATTCGTTTTTCTAAAAGTTGACCAATTCATACTTACGGTGACTTTACACTCATCTGTTTGATGACACCGACTTTAGGTTTACATTCATGTAGGCCTATTAACCCCTTTAAATAAACCCAATATCGGACGAAGCGCCATATGTGACCTATAATTGACGTTTGAGGAAAGTCCACCTTTAGTAAATGCATTTTATTACTTAGAAGCATACGTACGATAAGCACGGTTATTTCAGCGTAATATTAAACATGCACAGCAAACGGTGCGGGCTCTGGCTCAGTGAGTTATCTGCTAATGAAGTGATACCTATTCTACTCTGGATAAGAGCTGCCTCCATCTCCATGGCGACCTGGAAATCTCTCATCCAAAGCCATGGAGAGTGCGCGAGGCTCACGCGCGAGGAAGGGATCGGTCCGCTGCCAGGACAAAGCGACACGCAGGGTGACGCGCAGAGGGACCAGGGGACAGAGAGGGGGCAAGGCCCCGCAAGCCAACCAAAATGGGGGGAGAGTAAAAACTGAGGCCCCGGCACTTTAGCAGAGCCTGTTGCTAACCGAATCCGTGCAGCAAAGTAGCCATTGGTATATTAATTAATCTGGCGCAGGTGCGTGCGGCACACGCAATCCATTCATTTCCACTTAAGAGGCAAATGACCAAATGAATTATTAACTGGCGAAGAGATCCGTAATAAACCTTTGAGCGCCTGGAATTACGAGCCTCTATCTGAATACTTAGTATAACGCACAGCACGTGTGGATTTGAAAACGTCTATAATTATTGTAATAAGGGGTGAAGTTAAATGCTTAAGATGAAAGTTAATTCAGGACAATAGAGACGCTGGCTGAGTCGCTACTTTGTCCGGAATTTTCTTTGTAGGTCTTTGACTTTATAGTTTAAGTTATAATGCGAAGGAGCCCGTGCACGGTGCGTGACTACGGGGAAACAAAACTAATACACAGTACATGCCAGTGTAGCGATTATAAAAGTTCACAGATCTTACCCACAATTCTTTGTCATACCATCCATTTTCTAACACCGCTTGTCCTGTTCAGGGTCGCTGGGGGTCCAGATCCTTTGGGCATAAGGAACAACCTAGGATGGGGTGCCAACCCATCGCAGGGCACACTCACACATCAGTCACTAACACATACATGCAATTTGGTAACTTCAATTAGTCTCAGCATGTTTTTGGACTGTGGGGGGAAAACCGGATTACCCAGAGGAAACCCATGAAGACCCGGGGAGAATATGCAGACTCCGCATACATGACGGAGACTCGAACCCAGGTCCCAGAGGCGCCGCCTCTTTATTGGCGCACTCACATATTAATATGCAATAGGCATCATTTAATTTTTTTATAAGGCCTTGTAAAGAGGGAATTCACATTTACATTAAAATGTATTTGAACTTGGGTGTTTCTGTGCTGTCTTCGTGCACATATGAACATTGCGGGTTATGCAATATATTGCTTAGCCCAAATTACACCAGGTGTAATGGCTCGTCTGAAGTTATTTAAACTTTATACTGGAAAAAGATCCCTTCGCACGAAAAGGCTTTACATACTTTTTTGCGGTAGTTAATATTCAGTCCACAGTGATGACGTTGAATAATAATGTTAATCACGGACGCGTAGAACATCTGTCTAAATAATGCTGCTGTAATTATGAAGCAGCCGGTCCGGTTACCGCCTCCCATTTCTTATCGCCTATTTATGCTCTTGTGCTTTTGGCTAATCTGGACTCCGGTAGCTTGTAGTCAAGTGGAAAACCTAAAATGAAAAGGGCGATCTTGGATCGGGTTACCATATATCATTTTTAACATCTACTGTTTAAACAGTAGGGTTTGGTATCGGCGAATTATCCTTACAGCGTTATTATTATTATTATTATTATTATTATTATTATTATTATTATTATTATTATTATTATTTTGATTATTATTTGTAGATGCTCCGATTAGCTAGCACTGAGACATCATCATTCTTGTAAAAAGCTAGGCTATAGTTCATTGCGTAAAAGTCATGTTTTAGTTACTTTAGAGCTGTGGCATAGTGGGCCACTGCACACACTCTTTAAAAAGTGTTTTTGTTATAGGCCTACTGTTAAGTACTTACAGTATTCAAGATATGTCCCGGCAGCTTTAATGATCTGAAACACCCGTGGTTCAAAGTGAGATGTTATGGGGGAAGTCATCATTGCGACGCCATTTATATTTAGAATGATTTTTTTTCCTTTGCTTTTCGGTATTTGCGGAAATGCAGTTTTTTTTTCAGAACCTTGGACAGCAAGCGAAGGAACTCCACTTCCCACATGCTGAACTGATAGCTAAGTTTTGTATTATTGCGTTTTACTACTACTGTGATCGATGCGGAACAGCTGAATAATAATAATAATAATAATCATCATCATCATCAGCAGCAGCAGCAGTAGTAGTAGTACGAGTACCGTTATGTTGTAGGGGCTCTACAATATCATGTTGCAGCCCCATAATGTCAAATTAAATATTTACATTATTTTATTCATTTAGGTAATATGCCGTTTATTCTATTGTTTTGTTGTATGTTTGAAGCAAATTATATTAAATAGTTTGTACTTAAATATTTGCCTCCGCAAAAACATAAGGCTGAGTCCGCATAATGATTAATGTCAAATTACCTGTAGGTCGGGGCATTATTCAAAGCGTCAGGGTTATAAGTGAAAGAAACTCACATGTGAAACAAGCAATTGCTCAATTATGCAGAAGTCTCTTAAACATAGAGCGGAAGGAAGACCAGCTTTGTTTAATGGCTCAGGGATGTGACCCGACTGATGGGACCTTTGGCCCCATTATAGTTTGAAACTGATACGGTCATACTAATTGAATTTATTTAAGCTCTGACTGTATTTTGAAATCAGTAAAAAGTATCCAGTATCTTTCATGTCTTACATTCCAATTAAAGGTCCAAAGTCACACGATGCAGACTGTATATTTATTGCATGTTTATATGCTGATATGAAGTAAAAAGTAAGTGACAGTACATTTTCCAGTACATAAATGAGTGCATGTCGTGTTTGTGGATGCTATCTGCATGTTGGGCTGTTGCCCTGGTCTGCGGGGACATGAGGGGGGAAAAATTAGAACAAGTCAGTTGGAATGCCAGAGTAGCTGGCATCAGCCATTGTGCGCGCTTGATGGATGGAACTCCGCGTTGCCATGGAGATCATCCATGCTGCTGAGCTGATGTTTCTCGGGAAAAACCGAGGAATTTTCCCTGAGACTGACTGGCCAAACACACAAGGGATGTTTGAATGTTAAACCTGCTTTATGCCACAAAGGGGAGATTCGCAGTATTCTTTGGGATGCAGGAGCATGACATTTTGAGGGAAACGTGACTGAAAATGCTACCATTCCTGTAACCAAAAAAAGGCAGCTGCTGCTTCACATGGTTAGAAACCCGTCTTTGCTTTCGAAACATTTTCAAGACAATATCTATATGCTTTTGCGCCGATTTAGAGATATAAGTCAACATCATCCCAGTATTTTAAATGTGGTTGAATTAGGAACTCTTATGTAATGCGATGACGATGTAAGCACAAGCCTCTAATTTTAAAATTGTATTCAAAGTAAAATACTGGTGAGGACTTCAGTGCAAACCAATAGGCCAGGCAGTTTTTGGCTCTGGCATTTCCAGTGTGAAATGAGTGTCGGCTGTAGGTCTGTGACGCCTAAGGACTGCCATACCTTGAGAGAAGTGCATGGTTCATCGGTGGGAAATTGATTTGCGGATAATTGTTTTGATAAATGCAGGGATCTTAAGCGGGTCCTCATATTGGATCAGGCCCGTTTAGACTGGGAGTTATCTAATAAGGATATTAGCAACAGAGTCTCCTTTGAGTTGTGAGTCTGCCAGGAGTTTATGCAATGTGACATCAACATTATTAGATACTGTCAGCTTTACTAAGGTACATAAAGATAGATTGGGGGTAGTCGCTTGGCTTGAGATTATACCGCATCTGAACCTGGGTCTGTCGTCGACCGGCTGTAATACAATATAGCCATAAAATGGACATGCTGGAAAAGGTAGCATACATCACAGCTGATAAGCACACAGGCTCATAAATTTAAGACGGTTTGCCAAAGACCCTGCAGATAACCCTGTTGTAGGGTTTGCTTTGTTATTCAAAAAGTCACTTTGGGGCTCCCCATTGTAGTAAGTGTTTGTGGTCAAACCTTGGGAACCTCATGGAAATACAGGGTTTGAGTGGCAGTAAACACCGTGGGTGACCCTTACCAGCACATATAAACTCCATTATTAACCCCAGGGAAAAGAAACAGGCTGTAAATGGGTTAAACTGTAAAACAGTTTGGATGAAAATGTCAACCCCGTAGCTTGACGTAATAGTGCTGAGCTCGTGGGAAGTCGAGAGGTAAAGATCCTGCCCCGCAGGCCTGAGGCGTAACTCCCCATCATGCTGGCCCTCATTTAGGTTAGATTTGATTACAGCTCTCCTGCAGCTTCTCCTATGGAGAGTGTTTATTATTTGATGATGTCTCCGCACATGCAAGAAGAGAGTCCCTCACACTTCCCTGATGTGTGTGAGAAACAAACACCCAACAGGGACGACTAAGAAGGTGACATTGTGGTCATCTGTAAGATCGTGACAGTCACACAGGAGGCTTCACACATTCCTGATGTTATGTCCGTTAGATATTGGGAAAAAGTGTATTCATAGTGGCACTGGGATTTAGGGTGGAAGGAATTTGTATATGCCAACATGTGCCCAGAATGAGAATTAAGCCAAGCTGAAATTTGATGGAATTGCACAGAAGATGTTGCAATATAGATTTATACAGACAGGGGCAAATAAAAGGGCTGGGCCACAGGGGCACTGACCCCAGCTGAAAGCTGATTAGCCCCTGAATTACCCTTCCCCCATCACTCGCTGATTCAAAGGATATCATTGGTTAATGATAAGGTCGGCCCCTCTTTATTAATTATGGTCACGCTTATGCCATCCACCTTAAAAATCCAGGACCCTGTTACAGATTTTTTTATACCCAGGAAAAAAGAAGGTATGTTGTTTTCATATTAGGATAGGGTGGCTGGTTAAACTCCGCCCCCAACTCGCATGCTTGTCAGTCAGCATGGGTGGGGGTGGGGGGGGTGGTTCTGCAAATTTGTATCCAGGTGCTCTTTGACATTCCAGGGTCCATTCTGCTCACCTGAAGCAGGTTTCTTGGCAACCAGCTGGAGCCTTGGCTTCCTTTGAAGCGAGCCGTAGTGTGCGATTATTACCTTTTCTTGGATGGAAGTGGAGGGAAAACTCCACACTCCCAGAGCGATGCCAATTACCCATGAGGAAAGACTGACATTTGCTGAAATAGATCAATCAGAAGACAATAAATCCGTCGGATAACGAGTTTTCCACCACGGTGCACCTCACCTGCTCCCCTTTGTATCCGCTCAGTAATGGATGCGTTAATAACTGCACGCCTGAACATTTAAAGCTGTCACTAGGAGGCCTCGCTAACGGGACCTCTCTGCCGATAAGGTCCAGCCTTCGTGTGCCTCTTCGTTAGGGAAGAGCAGAAAGGGTTCCCGGCATCGCAGGATAATGAATTTGGATTGTGTTTGGCTGGTGGCAGGTGGCTGACGGGATATGCCATTCGTAACACTGACTCCAGGAACCCTAAAAGTCATCATATATCCCATCATGCCTCCTTCTGAGTCACCCTCATTTTGGCGTCCTCATTTCCCTTCTGCCGCTAATCCGGCTAACCCTAGCTAGCTAAACTTCATTAGCCTTATAAACGGACAGATTCATACCCTCTGCAGGTAACAACTGCACTGAAATCAGAGAGTTACGCTGTGTTTCTTACACTTTGGGTCTTGGCTGCGGTAGGTAGGTCATATCCACATCTCCGCCTCCTCCTTTGATGTGTTGTATTCATATAACATCTTAAAATCGACATCAAAGAAACATAGTTGCTCAGCAGAGTCACCTCAGTAGTCTTTTGATTGCATGTCAAGTGGCAATCCTTGATTTAATTGTGGATAGACTCGTTCTAGGTAGCCAGACGACAACGACAGCATTGCTTTTCTGATTCGGGGGTCGTGACTTAAAAAAAGAACTAAAAGTTTTGTCTTATTCCGTCCATGTCACTCATTTATTTGTAAAAGCATAGATATTTGATTAACTGAAATGACCACTGGAGTGCTGTTTTTAAGCAAATGGATCCAAAATGTTTCAGTGTAGTGTAAATCACAATGCAGTGCTTTTTGTGATCTGCAGTCTATTGATTTCTTGAAGGAACCCCCCCCCCCCCCGTTCACTGCAGCTCTGTTAGACTCGCATCATTTTTGTATTACAGCTGCTCTGACCTGGAATGTAGGGACTGGTCTGTTGTTTCTGGCCACCCACTACCTCCCTCCCCATGTGTAGTGACTGCTTGTGGCCAACAGGGGGGCCCTGAATCACAGAGGCCACACGCAGATGCATGGTTTGAATGATAGTAAACACTACTGCTGCTGAGCAGTACTATGGTACTGCGGAGCTAGGGGCCCTGGCAGTGACTGTCTGTGTGCGCTAACCTGACCGGATCCGGCTCCAGATGGAAGCTCATCGGTGAGGAGGTCCACACCTAATGAACTTACTAACGGGCCGTTGACACTAATGACTCGTCTGCATCGTTGGGGCCTCTCTAAGGAGAGCAGGAATTAGGCACATTAGCTCCGCTTAGTGAAAAGTACAGATTTATCATTTGATCTGAAGATTGTAATTAACGTTACATCATACCCTCCTTGCAAAAGAAGATTTGTCGACACCCCCCCCACGTTCGGGACTGTTCCGTCCCTGTTTTGTGACCATAGCTTTGTTGGATCTCTCCGTAGGGTCCCCACTGGGACAGTGGTTATTTTTTCATACCAAAGGTCTTCCCAGGCCTAGATTTACAAAAGCAGTGTGGCCTACTGCACACACATGATTGGTTAATAATGGCTCTTGGGCTCCCAAGCCGACGCCCACTTCTGATTAATTGCTCTACCACATATCATTTATTTTTGTTCAGGGCTGGGAAAATGGTCTTTGCGTAAAAAGAAGCAGGAGAGGAGAGGAAGGAAACCTTGGGCCAAAGACATAGGGTCTGAATTTTGGGGACTGTTTCTTAATTATATTTTCTTGCTTTGAATGCTTTATTGCATAATTGTCCCCTTAGAGATGATTATTGAAGCTGGTAATTGCTGTCCTTTTGAGGTTTTAACAGATTTACTACACTGAGTTGCAGTAGGCACTTCCGCTGAGGAGAAAATGATGAATTTTAAAACAAAGCTCAGTGCATCCTCGGCGAATCCCGATAGTGTTATTTTTTTGGCAGAATATTTATTTTGTCTTCTTAAGATTTACTGAATTGCCTGTGCTTAATAAAACCTGACCTTCCAGGCCCCGATTTAGGAAGTGCGTCATTTTGAACATTTTTAAAGCTGCTCCAATAAAACGAGATTAAATGCATCCTCTTCCCCACCAGTTTCACTGTTAATTCATCTCGGTCTAAAAGGGTCACCAGGTACATAAATGATATGTCTGTAATTCCACATGCTTGAGCAATTTTCCCTTGAATACAATGGAACCAAGTTTTCTTTGTCCCTAACTTCCAACACTGCGATTTACATACAGAACTATTGTTCCTAGTATTGTCTTCATCATTTTCCTGAAGACGCCTTTGCACTGTGCGTGCAGTGATGATTCCGTGATTCACTATGCTTGTAAAATTTGTGTTGTAGGAGCATGCAACCTTGCAGCTCAGCTTAAAAAATGCAAACTTCAATGAATGCATCTTGAGAAATGCACACGCAGGAGAAAAATACTATATTTACAGGCTTGTTTGCACGAGCCATTTTTAAACCATGCAGAATTATTGTTGGGGTTTGGAAAGAACGTGTGAAATTAAGATATAATTTGACGACAGTGGTAAAGAGCCACATATAGGAACGTGTAATATTTCAAAATAATGATAACTTGCTTTGTTTTTCAGACATTTAAGGTTTAAATGCCTCTTTTCGTACAGTGTGAAATGAGAACATATGGTGGGTAGGCTCTACTTTCTTTGCACAACTGTAAAGAAACCTGTCCAGTTACATAAGATTACTAGAGAGGGCACTCCACACCCCCACACAGTGATTGACCCCAAAGGTGCACCTGTATTTGTTTATTATTTTAACTCAATTAACTTAAATACTCAGCTGCTTTCACTACACATTCATCATATTAATCACAGTAGGGAAGTACACTTAAATACTGCATATTTCATTTTGCTGAAGTAATAAAATGGGTCTTTCTTTGTTTAATTCACTGTCATGTAGATTGTTGTCAGAACCTGGCAGTTTTCCCCATTCCCACTGAGAATGTAACATCCACTTCTTAAAGTTGACTTCTTTACTTTTTCACAGCTTCATGGAATCATAAGAAATGGAAGCCAAACGGGGACATTTAAAGTGACTGATATATAGATTGTAAATGCGTGACACAGGTGTCGGCGTGAAGCGAAACACTGATGACTTAGTGAGTGTGTGACAGTCTCTGCAAAACAACTGGAAAAGATATCCTGTGGTTCTCTGTTTAGAAGATACTGTAGTATGTTTTTCTTTGAATGAAAAAGAAATCATCTACTTAAGACCAAATGGATAGTTTGGGTGGAATGTACCTTTAACAGAAGACAAATAGGACTACAATAGACTTAAGTAAACAGGTCTTTCAGCCCATTAGAAAAACAAGAGCTTTTATTAAAAAAATAAAACCCAACATCATTTTGCTGCCCTGGTTTTTTTAACCTTGTTGCTGATAAATGTTTGGTCGCCCCGGTGAGGCCAATGAGAGACCTAGTGCCTGCGACTGCTGTCCTTGGCAGCTGCTGGTCAAATATTATCTGAAAACGGCACATTGCCGGAGATTCCTCCACAGGGAGCGTTTCTAAGCAATTGCTATTATTCCAATGAAAAAAAAACACAAGAACGTTCCCTGCGAGTTTGAATTATGCATTGTGTCTCCCTTTCTTCCTTATGGATAATTATCGTTGTTTTTTTCCAGCTGATATGATTAAGTGGCTTATTGTCCCTTTCGTTCGAACAGAATAGCTTGTGGTTAACTCAGTCTTTATGATACAACTCGTCCCTTTGGAGATTAGATCTGATTAAATTAAGCACTCACTGTTTCCTTACAGTGAGCCTCGTCACTGCAGACGGTCAGGTGCCGGCAATCGTTCCAGCTTAAACTGGGGATGCGCAGTTCCTCCCTCCACCCACGCCAGCTGCGGAAATTGCGTCATTTATACCGGAAGGTAGAGCGTCTGGCTGGATCTCCGGGAAGGGCTTTGTGGATCCTGGGATTTCCCCACCTCCTCGAATTCGTAAAGTTTTCGTGACGGGGCAATACTCTGAGGCAGATGCATGTTGTTGTGTTTCATCACGTAGGAGGGTGATTTTAAAGAGCTCACAGCCAGCCCTGAAAGGGGTGTTTGCTTACTCAGAAAGACGGCGTGATTAGTGGGCTAATTTTAAGCAGCCGGGGTGTTCAGCTGCAGAGAAGGTGATTCGGCCATAATAGAGGAGACAGACAATAGAGCTTTCATGGCAACACAGACACATGGCCACCTGGTTATAGCCTTCAGATGCGCCCCCCCCCCCAGTATACTTACTGTTTGTGGCCAACAGGGGGCCCCAAACTTCTGGGGCCCCAAGCAGTTGTGTAGTGGTAAACACTGCCGCTAATGGCCTTTGAATATGGGACTTATTTTTAAAAACTGACCAATAATGTTTTCAAAACCTTAATTAGATCTGAGCGCCTTAACTGAAGGCTGAGATGAAAAGAAATGGTTATAATACAGTACCTGTTTCTTACGTAAGTTCACAAAATAAGAGTTTGAGTACAATGATGGAAGATAATGAGCCTGTGGGACATTACCAGCATATCTGAGGGCCGGTATGGTGGGGACAGGGTGGCCGAGTGAGTGTGGGTGCAAGTCTCAGGAAGGCAGGGAAGGCTTCGGGAAGGCAAGGAAGGCCTCGGGAAGGCAAGGAAGGCCTACCTTTTCAGATGACTGATACCATCGGTCCAAGCTCAGATGGCTTGTCTTTCTTTTTTTACAGATCCACCATGGCTTCAACATACAGGACATTCTACGTACTTTAAACTGTAGCATAACATAACTGACATCTGCTGTGGAAAGCCAAGAAGTCTATGACAGAAACACATTTTGATTATAGTTAATATTATCACTTCACCCTCTCAGGATTGTCTTAGCTTGAAAGTCAGCTATGATAGAACACTGCGATTTGATTTTGCTTGATAAGTATAAGTACTGAAATGTGTGATTCGGAACCGGCCTGGGTGCAGGTTCGATCTGAATCTTTATTGCTGAATTTGTTGTCTTTGAAAATGGGCTTTGACAGACTGAGTTTTTTGAAATATTCACATACGCTTATGCAAGGCTGCCATCAGCCAGTGGCATCAGGTAAGCTCAGCGCCCATTTGACTGGCTCTAGGTTGCACCCAGTGCTTGTAGGGTCACGTTTCCCTATTTCCTCTTAAGCGGTTTGCCTTCATGAACAGAGTGAGGAATATTGCTCTGTGATTCTTTGACATTCTCCATAAGCTCCCTCTCAAAGAAAGGTTAATGACCTGATGTTACATAACTGACAGACATAACTGACTTCCCAAGAGTCCCGTGGACTGAAAATGTTAACTTTCATGGCCCTCGGGCATTTTCTGATTTTTTTATTTGAAGTGTTTTTCCCCTCTTTTTTCAATTACCCACCATCTGAGGGGGAAGGAAGACGGACAGGGGTGTCGTGTGGAAGGATACGTTGGGCAAGGGTCCGCAATGCTGATCCCACAGTTGCATAAGAGCGCCATTTAGAGGCAGAGTGCATCCCTGTTCATCCCACATGTGGTTCTCTGAGGGTGAATTAACTTATCTGAGGGCCCTAGGCTGACATCGACACGGACACTCAGGTCTTACCAGTTTAACTAACTGTTGCATTTTTCCCGTGGCAGGGTGTGGCCCTGATGTTTGGTGGGGCGCTGGGCTACAGTGTACGATAGCCTATCCATGAATCCGCCCTTGTTCATCTGTGACGGTTGACTGCTTGTGCCATGCTCACGGCCCCTATGACAGGCCTGGCGTGGAGCTCCATGGTGAAGATACACCAAAGTGATGCATGCCGGCCGGAAAAATCCTGAATGAAGAGCGACGTATCTCCTCAGGACAAAGTGTTGGTGTCCGCAGGCGTGCAGAGCGTGGCCCCGTGATCTGATGCGTATGCCAGGGAAACCTTGATACTGGACCGCCACAGGGATGCTGTGTCTGCCCCAGGGAGGTGGGCGGGGGTAGTGGTGCTTCATCACTGTCAACATGGCCACAAAGTAGCACTCCACATTCACGTTAGCACACCCCCAGCCCCTGACACAGTGGCTGAAGGTAATAGGTGGTAATGGGGAGACCACACAAAGGTATATGCATGTGGGTGTGAGTGTGTCATATATAAGCTAGTGCTTTAAGGCTCTATTTGTATTTGATCTTTAGGTACATATATTTTAGGTATATACAGTTATACAGTTATATTTGTACACAATATAGTGTACAAATATATGTAAGTAAATAAGCAATTATGGAGGGGGGGGGGGGTTGTAATAATCAAAACCATCCAATACAATCCCCTGGACCCCCTTAAATGGGTGGAGACCTCACCCCCCCATGCTCAACCCAAAGTTATGCCCAAAGTATACATAAAAATGAGCTTTACTATTTTTTCATCTCATATTTCGCTATATTTATCTTGTGAGGTATGAGGTAAAGTTTGTGCTTTATTTTATTTGTTTGTGTAATATTTAGGCATATATATCTATGTATATATATATGGTATACATATTTATCTTATATGTAAACTTGAGCTTAATTATTTTGTTATTTAGACATTCCTCGTACAGTTGAATACACTGGCGGAGAGATGTTTACATTGTTACATCTTCCTTTACTCTGTCCGGTAAGCTAGCTTATCCCAGTCACTCAGCGTGGCACAGATCGAGTGCTGTTCTCTGTACCCCATAAATGAGAAAGAAAATGCCAGAAGGAAAAAGGCATACGGCGGTCTCATCCGCTGGGATCTCTTCAATTATGGATCAGATCTGGAAAAATGTAAGTACATTCAAAGCCGGATTTTTAGCACCAGAGTAACGTTAATGAATGTGGGCTACTTTACTAACCCTTCCCGGCAGACCACGGCCTGTGCGTTGATTCAGGGCGCCGCTTCAGGGCTCCGGGGGGGAGGGGAGGGGGCTGCATGGCAAACATCCTGTTGTTTATAGTTCTGGCAGAATGGGCGGGGCTTCCCTCAGCTCGTACGAGAGGCTGGGATTCCACAGCTGAAGCTCCGCCTTTTACAGCCCGCTGGTCCCTGATTGGGCACACGTTGCTGCGGAAATGAGACAGCCTTCAAATATGAGCTTAAAAAAAGAACAAAAGGGGGGAGAAAGGTCATCGTTAGGGCAAAGAAAAGAAATAGTCTGTCTATAGAGATTAAACCACCATACCAGCAGAGGGCATGTTTCTATGGTAACAGATATACTGTAAAAGGTACCGAGGGTGTTTTTTTTTCTTCCCCTAATGGAGTCGGTGTAACAAGATTATTTAGACTCACGACTCACTTGAAAAATATTACACAATATTATATGGGCGTGTTTTCACTGCTTATCATTTTTCCGTATCGGGGCACACGGTGGCTTCATTGTGTATTATATAGTGCAGCCTCCCAGGGTAGGGTGTGTTCTGTCTGGGGCCCCACTCAAAAAGTCCCTTCCCCCCCTCCAAAATGTTGAAAAAAGCTGGATGCTTTTAGAACCAATGTCATGATGGTCAGGGGAGGATTTGTTTTTTCTGGGTCCCACTTCAGGGTCCCCTTCAGGAGATTCAAAAACTAAATACAAGGGTGGGCAATCTTATCCGTAAAGGGCCGGTGTGTATGTGGGTTTTTGCTGCAACCCCCTAATTAGATTACTAATTAGAAGACTGATTAGCTGAAGAGTCCTCGCACCTGGGTTTGAACAGCTGACCTACAGGTTATCCCAAAAACCTGCATACACACCGGCCCTTTGCGGGTAAGATTGGCCACACCTGACTAAATAAATAGCTAGTGGAGTTCAATTGGAAGATCATAGCTAACTAGCCGATTAGCAAAACATGCTACTTCAGCCATCTCCTAGATAAGGAACACATTTCTTTAATATTTAGTCCAGTAAGCCTTGGTGGGGGGGGCTCGATTATATGATGTTAGAGTTATGCTAAGCACCACCACTGTGGCCTCCTTACAGTCAGAGAACTGAAAGTGGACCCCAGTCGCGCAAACGTCTGTCCCCTTGCTGTGTCCAACAGCAGGCTAAACGCTGCTAATGCTATTGATCGGCCATTTTCCCAGACAGACTGTGTTGTTACAGCATTATTTTGAGGTGCCTGGATGACGGTGTTGCGCAGTCAATACATGACTCTTGGTCTGGCCCAGATCTTCAGCACATTCCCATGGCGACGAGACGCATCATACACAGCGTGTCTGGCAGCGCTAATTCAACACTCGCTGTGTTTATTTGAGTCCCGCGAGACTTGCATAAACTTAGCCGATTGTTAAATTGGCTCTGTCAAATTTTCTGTGTAAGCATTCCTTCACGTTACAGTTATATTCCTCACAATCACCCAGGGTGAAAAACTTTTGCGGAGTTTAGTGCTGCAGACTCGGCAGGCGGATATACTGTGCCCGTCTACCAAAATGTCCGTCTCACTATGCAACAGACTAAGACATTGAGTTCCTTTCAAATTTGCTCATATAAATCTAGATTTTTGATGACAGCGGCATGCTTTTAGGGTTTAGGTCCGACGGGAGGTGACGCGGATTATACGGAGACGGTTGTCAGGTAATGGCAATAAATTCCGCATCTAGAACTATTCTTTAGATTTCAGAAACGTAGTTTATAGTAAGAGGAATTCCATCAAGAGACAGTTCCATCACCCAGTCACTCTCACCAAACCCTGACTTCGGATAGCCTGTGACCATAGTTCCCAAAGTGTTTGAACTGTAGTGTTTACAGCATAGGACTTAAGCAGACAGGCAAAACTTCTGTCCTGCTGATCAGGTATGTTCAGGCTTCCTTTGTAAATGACACGAAATCTCCATCTGTTAGGACCACCTGTGTTAAACTGGCCATCATCCACATCTCATGTGTAGACATGCTGAACTGAAGCTCAGTTGTTTAAAAAGATCATAAACAGTACAGTGTGAAAAAGTTAATAAGGTTTGTTTGGATTTAGTTTCGTATTCAGCCTGACCTTTGCCCCATCCCAGAAAATCCAGATCAAATGCTTCAGCGTCAGCTGATTGGCTGCCCTCACATGCTCCGAAACTGCGGCACTAAATGTTTCTCCCACATGATTAAAAGCTGCCTTGCTATTGGTTAAGGTGAGTCATCCATAATTCTCCTTGAAAAAGATAGCCTTCAGTTTAATAACAAAAACAAAATCCAAAAACATGCCAAACCAAGATCCAAATTTATTCTCGGTCACCTGAAACAGAAGTGAAAGGCAGGCTGCGGTCACAGGTATATTCCAATTCCAAGTTTATAAGTTTAAATGTAGATTAGTGAGTTATGGCTGAAAACGTCAGGATTAGTGTCAAAGCAAAATGTTTAGAGGTTAAGGTTAATGCAAAACATTTAGGGTTAGGGTAAGGAATTTTGACTTATCTCGTCTTATGTTGCTTAACAGTTAACAAAATTCGGGTTGTTTGGGTTTTGCCTTTAATGCCAGTTAACCTAGTTAAGATTTATCATTGTAATTGCTATTACAAGTACTAATTTAACACCACCATAAGCATATAATAGACAGTACTATTAGTGCTATTGACACTGACAATAAATAGGGCTGAAACTTCAGTTCCTTAACTGATCTGTGGCAAATCAGTGCATCCCGAGTGTGTATTATTTAAGGTTAGAAGCTTTTGTGCTGTAATGGTGTGTGATTCCCTGATTAGGACTATTGGAGTGCTTTTTCACACCTCAAAATTGGCAGAAAACAGAAAAGCAAGCAGAGATGTGGATCATTGACCAAGCGCAAGGTGTACGGAAATCTCAAAGGGCCGGATGCAAGCTCCCTCCACCCTCTCAGCCATGTGCCACTTAGCAGTCTAGGAGTGCTACTCTGGTCCCTTCAAAACAGCGTCCTCCAGGTTGGGCTGACAGGGAGATCAAAGCGCCAGCGGCCGCCCCAGCAGAGCCTGCCTCTCCCTCCATCTGCCCCACACCATCTGACGCCAGGAATCGCTGTAATTGCGACACGCGGTCAACAGATTGTCACATGGCCGCGAGTGGTCCACAGGGCATGACGCGCGCACTATGCCGCAGACCAAGGACGTCCAGTTGGGTCTGGCGAGACCTCTTTGCTATTTCGGTCTCAGGGAGCAGCGTCCCCAGCAAGGGTGCAAACCGAGGGTGAGAAACCGAGATCAAGAAAACAGCTGCTCTTAAAAATAGCATATCGACTGACAGGCAGCTCAGCTACCACTTTTAACAATTCATTTGATTTAAAACTAAAAACATTTTAAAATGTTAACTGGTGTCCTTGCGCAGTCTTTCAACAAAGCCCCCAAAATGTGATCCAGCAGAGCCATCTATGTTCCTGGCTTAGACCCGGGCTCTTCAAATCTGGACCTCGATTCCAAATCCAGGTCGTGTTTTCAGTTATCCCAGGTAGTTAGTGTAATAATTACTGATTCTGATTGGTCAGAGGCTTCACACCTGGCTCACAGATAAAGGAGGGAGGAAAAATCAGCAGTGCTTGGCCCTTGAGGACCGTGATTTAAATAGCTCAGGCTTAGACTGACCATCCAGCATCCAGTTCACTGCTTGCCTTTGAAGGGGCCCTTTGGCTTTAAGCATATGTCTGGTCTCGTATCAGGGGTGAGTCATTCTGGGTCAGATTCATCTCCACATCTCAAGCTCTGTCAAGTCACCCTGTTGACTTTTGTGGGAATCAAGGCAAGGGCACCTGATCTCCAGTTAGTGTCAGATTTTGCACCAGCCCCTCCCTCAACCCCCCAGCCTTCTGTGGCACAGTGGAATACTGGGGGGGTTGGGAACCTCTGCTCTACATATTCCCACAAGCTTGGAAACCATACGTGTAATAAAGATGTATTCACACCCCAAGCCAAAAGTGGTAATGGAAGTTGGATGGATGGAACGCTTTAGCACCCATGAGTGGTATCTGCATCTCGGTGGACTCAGTGTCATCCCTGTCCCACTTTGATGCACAGTGACAGAAAAATGCAGCTTTGTGGAAATTAAATTAACACTGCGCAAGCCAGTGTGCCTCGATAGCACAATCACTACCCAGAGAGATGAATACACCATGCAATTACAGGCTTGATGATTGAGTGCAAAAAAAAAGGACCATTCCCCATTTGCATCATTACTGGCAATTTGAACAGAGGGCGCTCTTTTTCTTTAAACTTTGCCTAACCATATTTTTCTCCACTTCATATTGACAGCCAATACGGCAATTGGGACAGGCCAGACTAATGAATTACCATTTCATTTGTGGTTAAGCCATGAATGACCCTCACTTTGCCGAATTACCTTTTGCTCCTGTTTTGGCAGAGTTGCACCTCTTCAGCCTGCCACCAGGGGCGCCGCTGATCAGCTGTAAAACTCGGTATGCATCATACCCTCCAACAGCCCTTTCATTGGAGGCAATATGCCATGCAAAAAGTCGAGTTATCCTGAAAGAATCAAAGGGAAATGTCAGCGGCCCACGTTACAGACTCCTGCGGTGAACCGGGAGAAAAGGATTCGCCTCCATCCACCCCACCCAAAGGGTGCATTTGGAGTCGTAATGCCAGTGGTGTATGTCAGCTGGGTGCCCAATCTGCTATTGTACCTACAGCAGCAGCAGTGTTTACCACTACTCTGATTGTGCATTTGCATAGGACCCCTGGAGTTTGGGCCCCCACTATTGGACTCAAACAGTCAGCACACTAAATATTAAATAAACATCTTCCTGATTTAGGATTTGCTGAAGCAGCATGTGCTACCCACCTAGCTAGCTACAATCTTCTGACTAACTATTTATTTAGTGAGAGAGGTTAGGGGCATGGGGACCCCTAAGTGACTTTTTGAGTGGGACCCAGAAACAAAAAATATGCCCTTGAATATCACAACGTGGGTTCTGAAAGCATCCGGCTTCTCCTGTTGTGTTAGTGCACATGTGATGCTATTGGCTGAAGGTATGACCCGCCCCCTCAATCCTTCTTTTGGCGCTGTTAGACGGAGGTCGCAAAACATTTTTTTATACATGGGCTGTCAAGTTCCTCCTCGCTCTGTGTGTGGAGGCAGGAGCTGCCTTATGGCCCGTGGAGAACGTAAGAGCGTTGAGGAGCTCTTTCAGATCACAAGGTCCTGGCAAAGTTAGCCCAGGTCTTCCCGTCGGTCCGAGTCGAAAGCTCAAGCGTGGGGCCTGCAGCAGAGAGATACCACGGAGAAACAAGAGTCGTGCCTTGTGTACTCACCCAGGCAGTCGGGCGTGAGATGATTTGCGATATAAGGACTTCGAATCTCCCAGTAGATGTTTCATCCAAAAAAACGACGTACGAGGGCCGCAAGCCTCAGGGGATTCTAGCTTGCTCCGTAGGCTGCGTTGGCGCTCAAAACTCCAGATGGAAAAAAAACCGACATGACACAATCATCTCAGAGCATACTCCAGGACTGCAGCAAAGAATCTGATTAAGATTTTCCAGGCACTTTTGTTTTAGTGAGTGACTCTTTGTAGCTACCATCCTGATGGTGGGCAGGGATACCGATGCGTATGGGTGGGCAGAGATTTCAGGGCGAAACAGCTGCGGATTCAGTGTTTTGCAGCATCACTGTTTACTCGACTACAGGCCATTTATATTCGAGCTCCGTTCCCAGCTTTAGAGAAATTAAGTCGACCGCAATGCTGAAAACTCCACGCGTGTGAAGAGCTGCCGTCCTGTGAGCTCCTCTATCGCGTGTCTCTCTGAAGTATGAGCAGATCGCTCTCATAATAGTACATTTTGTGCTCTGTTTATCTTTGCGCAGAAATGAAAGAAACACCCCGGACATGTGAAAAGGCAGGACTTAAGCTCCCATCATCAGAAAGCGTGAAAGTATGTGCGTTTATGTTTTTCAGATGGTCCCAAATAGTGAGTTATTACCCCTGAAACGGTCCACTTTGGTTTCTGTCTCGCTCGAGGAGATGAAGTCCTTGGTCTGGGTGCTGCAGGGGATTCCATAGGAAAAAAAAATGTTACTCCCACATTACAATGCCGACGAAGTTGGCGAGGCAATGCTTACATAAGGACAGGGGGGTGACCCTGTAAATCCCCTTCAGACATGGGCGTAAAATACAGGGGGATGGGGGGCTTGTAACCTCCCCAATAAATAAAACCGCCCAATGCATGCCCCTGGACCCCCCTAAATGTTTAACCCAAAGCTACGCCCCTGCCTTCAGACATGAGGTGCACAAAATTAATAGGCAATTTACAGAAATATTTGGGTAAACTGGTGAGGGATGGTCTGTTTGCTGGAGATGGGGCTTCCTGGGCGGGTTTGTGATGTTTAAGGGGCCTCCGTCATGCCCAGTGGGGCCAGCAAGTGTCAGCACAACCAGCATGTCTCCCAGGGTGTCTGAGGGATGAAAGGGCTGTAAAAAAATCCAAGGAGGGGGTGTGAATGGAGAAGGCCACTCAATGTGCTTGCTGAGGGGGCTGAAATGCACAGGTGCTGTTCTTGGGTCCGCCAGCCTGGAGACTCTCAGTTCTGGTTCCGCTGCCAGCCCAGCATCACGTGATCCATCAGACACCATGGGCTTCACGGGGCTGAGATCAACAGAGATGGTAGCAGGATTAGCGATATGAAGGTGTTCTGTGGCACCCCCTGGTGACTGGACTCTGTAATGCAGCTCGACTGGGTGTGTGTTGCTTGGCTTGGGGAGGGCGTCGCGTCTGCTTCTGGAAGCCTCCATCCCTCCGGAGAGTCTGTGCTAGTCTGTCAGGCCAGCCTGGGACTTCAGCGGACGCTTCATTATCGAAAAGTCTGAAAGTTACACCCCCCGCCCGACCTCCCGCCTTCCCACCCCTCTCATGAGGCGCAGGCAGATCCAGAGAGCATTTCATGGCGCGGGGGGAGGTCTGGGCTATGAAACACAAAGAGCGGCTCCGAGCTTGTCCTGTCCCACTGCTCTCGCCGGTCTCGCCGCCGCAAATTAGCAGATCTGTCTGAAAATGAAATGATAATTTCCTTACATGCTCTGGCAGCAGCGATCAGGGGCCAGCATTCTCACGCTGGATGGCTCGCAAATCCCAGCCGTAATCGAATCTATTTGTGGCCAACAGATGGCCGCTGATAGGAAAAGCCTTCTATCGAGTAGCATGGCCAATTTTCCAGAATCAGTTATGCCTGAAAAAAAAATAATCTGTAATCCAGTCAGCACTCCGCCGTGGTGCAGGGGGCCTGGCCGTTAAGCTGGTACAGTAGGCCATTTCTAGAACCTTCTGGGAGAAAATGAAGTGGTAAAATCCCTGTATGTAGCTGGGGCTGATGGGTGAAGAACTGGCTCAGAGACATGTAGATGTGAATGGGTACAGTTGGGGGGGGGGGGCATGTATGTTAAATGTCCTACAGACGCTCACCGCATCGGTCAATAAACCGTCTTTTCAAAATAGAATAGAATACCATGGAATGCCTTCAGCACTGAGCCCATCAGGGGTGTCGTTAGAGATTTTGGGCCCAATGAAAGCAAATCATATTGGGCCCCCAATCCAGACTAATCATATTATGTTTCAAATTTTTAGGACCCTTGCAATTGTCCTAACTAACCTCCGAGCCTGTACAATTTTTTACCCAGAGTAAAGGTTTTGAGAAAGCAGGGCAAGCCAGTCCCCAGTGAAATTGAGGGGTAAAGGCCTCTTGGTGACATCACTTTGCCAAAACTAGGATTTGAACTGGCAACCTTCTGATCACAGGCATAGTGGCCTAACCTGCCACAAATGACATACTGAAGAGGCAACCGGCTGCTGATTCTGAGTATCCGGAAAAAAGGCTGAACAGTTCATCCTGCAACTTAGTCATTTACTGAGGATTAGAGGTCATTTTTCTGTCACACCTGCGGTGGGGGTCTCTGAGGGTGTGGGGGTGGGGGGGAAAGGCAGCATGCTGTTTATGCACCTTAATGCTTGATTACACTGTTGGACGACGGGGGTGTCAGGGGACGTGTGAGTACAGTGGGCCAGAGGCTGAGACTGGGAGGCTCTCTGATAGGACAATCGTACCGGGGGCCATTAATAGGTCCTGATCCAATTGGTCAGATGGCACGACACTCGCAGCATCCGCTCCGCCTCAGGGTGCCGGTATCACAGGGATCCTACAAGGGGGGCCGTGCTGCTCGTCATTAAAAGGAAACGCCCACCTTGACGTCACGCCAAGTTTCCAGAAACATCCTTTAGGAGAAGAAAGTTGAAAAAATTCATCTTTTTAATGTATAGATCATACTTCTCTACTCTATGGAACATACCAGAGAACATTTAAAAACATGTCCAAAAAAATGTTTTCTATGTTAACAATTTCACTGCCAAATACCAGCTGGATTTGGTGCATTAATGTATGTCATTGTGGCCTACAAACAGCTAAATGAAATCACGAATGATCACATGAATAATTGAAAAACCGAAGCTGTGCTTGGGGAAAAGAGAACCTCTTCCGCCATATCAGAGAAGCGAAGCGCTTTCAGGTCACGACACCTATCTGCACTTTGAAGTTACCCTGACTGTTGACATCCCTGCCACTTCACCTACTAACTGTCAATATCTGGACAAAAGTAACAAAAACCAAAGTCCATATCTTTCCCCTCCTCGAGTATGACAGGGATGATAATCTGCAAGGAGGAACTTCCCTCATTTTAGCTCTTTAAGAGTACAAGCACTTGATGGAAACTGGTGGACTGTGGACAGGCACCGCTGTCGCTGTGGCTGCTGTCGCCGTGGCTGCTGTCGCTGTGGCTGCTGGCAAGCGAGGCAGTTTGGGGATTTTCCACAGCTTTCATTTAAAAAGGTAAATATCTCCAGCTGCCAAGCAGAAGCTGGGTACCTCAACAATGGCACATTTTAAGCGGTGTTTAGGCCAACAAAGAAGAATGTTAGGAATAGGAGGATGCGTTTCATTCCTTGGGAAGATGAATGCGCTTAGGGGGAGGCAGAGGAGGGGGGCTTGAGGGATACAGTGGGAAGGTGCTTGGTTCCGGATCATTCCGTAAGCCCTTTTTTCGTGCGAGCCACTTCCTGAGCAGGCTGGCGTGACGCTCCCCTGAGGTGTGCGAGCCGTGCCCGCGGCTACGCAGTATGGATTTTGCCACCGTGTTGTGCTTGGCGCGGAAGGCGGCCTTTAATGTTTCCTCGCTCGGCTGTGCAAACGCAGTATTGATTTGGAGACTGTAGGTTTTGTGTGGTCCAGGGATGTAG
>JAODJU010000108.1:17372202-17397339 GCA_026776725.1 Gnathonemus echidnorhynchus
GGGGGGTGGGGGGGGGGGGGGGGGGGGGGGGTTTGAAGGCTTGCATCTGAATGGCTGAACAACAGGCAGAGGGAGGTGAGGGTGGGGTCCTCCTTCTGGGGGGGGGGTATCTACCATGCCATCTGATTCTCTCCCAACCAGGAAATCCGTGAACCCGCTGAACTCCAACGACAACTAAGATTAATCGCATCGTGTTCCCTCAAGGAAAGTCAGGCACTTTTAAAAAAGTTTTAATCATATTTTATTTAATCATATTTTAAACATTGATAGTCAGTATTACGGGGGTGATCTCGCACGCCGCTCAAATTATAGAGAAGATGGAGAAGACAATAGGATGAACTGATTAATGTAGTGCTCTGTAATTTTGGTCACCATGGTGCATATTTTTAAATTAGATTTCAATCAAGTGGCTAGTCATGTGTCACGGAAGCAGGGTGGGAGAATTACATTAAAAATGGATTTTTTTCCCTCTGAAGGCAAGGGTGGAAATTAAAAGGAGAGCTAAAATGAAAGGGGAGCTTAGACCATTTCCTGTTTTTATGTCACGCAATTAATTAACAGTTTACACAACAGACAACGCAGGCCTAGCCCTAAGCGGAGGCGGAAGTCTGTCCCCGGAGTCTGCGGTGGAACTGCAGCACTTCAGATGGGGAGCTGAAGATGGCGCAGGCCACGACTGTCTTTAGCAGAGCGGGAGTTTCTGACTTATAATCAGGAAGCTGCAGGCTCTAATGTGCAGATGGTCCCAGCTTCATGCAGAAGATCCTTAACCAATATGACAGACATGTGGAACATCAGCTAAGTAGCAAAACAATAATACAACCAAAAGAATGGTCAAAAGCAATGAACAAATGATCCTTTTCAAAAATAAGAAAAACAATATGGAGTGATGAAATCATGAGGTCAAAGGTCAGAGGAGACAGGGGTCAGTATCTCTTTAGCCCAGCTAACAGGGCAGTCACGTTTCAGCCCATGACACCACATTTCATTTCAGCCCAGTGATTCGTAACCCCTATTTGGGGGGGGGGGGGTGTTGCCAACCAGTTACATACGGGAATCATCTCACAGCTCCCTGGGAACCCCAGGTCTACAGCAGCCACTCTAGAGAGATTCTGCATAGAAATCTGTTTGTTACCTGTCCGGTGCCGATCTTGTTTCCTGCTGGCTGGACGATGCCCAGATTGTGCCCCCCCCCCCCCCAACCTTAATTTCTCAGAAAATGGAGGCACATATTTCAAAGGTCAACCAAGTCCCCCTCTGTCATTAAAAAGACATTAACGAAGGCTAGTTTGTCATCATCTGTCCACGAAACCTAAGTGTCCTGCTTCTGACTGATTACATTCTAATTCTCATTATAACAGCAAGAGTAGAATTATAATTAAAGCGAAAGAAAACGTTATAATGCTGTTTATTATAACATACCAAATATCATGGTCAAATATATATATATATATATGCAATTAACAATACCTTTAAAAAACATTAAACATGTCTCATGTGCATGGAGTCTTTAAAAATGTATTGATGCATCACTGAAGCATGTAGCCCTAAGAGCAAAGCCAATGTCTATGCAGTGCTACAGCTGTTTCCCAGGGGGCAGTGCGACCTGAATGTCGCTTTCCCCCCTGCATCAACAGAGGATCCTTGCCCCACCTCAGTCAACCTCACTTTTGACCTTTCAAGGGCCCCAGTGACAGAGGGAACATTCATGGAGGGCCATGTTTCCTTAATTCCAACATGTGGATTCCCATCGTGACACCAGTTTGGTGTTTGTTGTTTGCTTAGGAAGTTGCCATCATGATTGGTTCCAATCCCTAACTGCTTCTGGAACTGGCTGCCTTTGCTTTCTCAAAATGTACCAGTGTGGCCTTTCTCCCAGGGATTGAGAGATGATTGATGGTGGACCATTGAGGACACTGATCTTGGTTGGACCAAGGTCCCCTTGGTGAGGCCAACAGGATAACTCCACCACTGCTTAACGGCAAAGACTGAAATATGAAATAAAACAAATCAGATAAAGATGAAAGTTAAGCCATAAGACAAGTATTTATCATTAGTGACACATCCTGTAAGTGGCACAAGAACACACATGCAAAAATCCAAATCAGCAACTGGACCCGTCAAAGTCCACCGCAGGAGGGGGTTACAGAACTGTGCATTTGGTCACACGCGTGCATGCACACGTACACACGTACACACACACACACACACACACACACACACATACAGATACAAACCAGCGTGTGGAGAGAAGAGATTAGGGAAGACAGTTAACGTGACTAGCTGATGGTTTGATTAAAACTTTCCGTTTTATAATCCAGATTTCATGGAGAATGAATTACACAAAGCAGCTTTTCCCCCGGAGAGGAGGTGCAATTGGCAGCTGATGATGCGATTATCGTGTGACTCTTACCAGCCAGTAAGGAGCAGTCAGATTGCATGGCAGCCTGCTTCAAGTCAAGCGTGGCTCTGGTGATACGTTGGAAGGCACCAAAAAACAATGAGAACTAATGCACAAGCGCCCCCCCCTGGATTGCCCCTTATCCCTTATCTCAAGAGTTAAAACTTTTGTTTTCCCCAAGTTGCTGTCTTATGAAGGCGATTACAAGGGGAAATGTGTTGTTTTAACTCAGTGGAGAAGAACGGAGTGAGTCCAAAATGAAAAAGGGAGCTGAAACCTGCAACAAGCCAGCCGAATAAAAAGGCAGTGAGTGCACATAAATTTAAATATATTATTTCACACAGTTAGACAACGGGAACTTGTTACTATTGCGTTTCACTGAAATATTCACATTTAATTAACTATGAAACCATAAGATCAAAGTTTGTGCCTGAACTATTTTATATGCAGACAATATTTTCCTTCTGGAAGTTGTCAGTAATGCCCTGTATTTTGTGGGGAGCCCAACGCAATTTTAAATATGATGCATCTCTTATTATGGCGTCGCTTTCCATTCAGGTGTGTACGGCCTTTGGTTTGTCGTCTATTCAGCATCAGTATTAATGTAGGTGCGCTACCATCAGCCAGATTCACTTACATGACGAAGGAGCCGCAGATCTGATGAAGACGACAGATCCGGGGGAATGAGGGAGGGGGGGGCTGACTGAAGCAGCTGTAATTGAATTACCTGCTTCTTGTCTGCATCGCTGCCGGCTTCTGGTGACACAGGGATTAGTCATAAGAGTGGCCTCCCCAGCAGAGGTACCTGCCCATGCAGGGACCTTTATCAGATGTGGGGCTAATTATAGACTATTCGCTCCGCAATGATCTGTGGTCCACTTTGTTACTGTCAAATATACAATCGGCGCCTTTCATCCCTTTGTTTGAAGGTATTTGATTAAATCCACGATTGCACATTTATTTGGGGATGGAGTATGAGGTTTCAAAAATAAGACAATTGAAACTTTACATTTAGAGCTGTCATACTCCTTGATTTCTGCCTCGGAGACTGTAGATTTATTCAAACTGAATAGGAAAATCAATCACTTATTTAGAGGCTTTGGGCTCCTGTCCTTCAAAGGAGACTGTGGAGAAGGTGTAAAACAGTAGGATATGGTGCAAACAGTGAGAGACGTGCCATCAGCGGGATTTAACAGACAGCCAAGCTTGGTAAACCAGCGCAGATCCATTTGTGAACTAAAGCCTCATCTTTTTCCAGCTTTCTCAAGCCGATGTGCTTCCTGGGTGCCATTTGATGTTATGTTGTCAAAATTACCTGGAATCCACTGGTCAATAAGCTTGTCTCAGTCACTCTCGGCAGTTTCGGTATGGACACAAAGCGCAGCAGTACTGCTGAATTGTAGCTTTACTTCGTTAAGGAGGATTTCCAAGAAGAATTGCACAGAAAATGTTTGTCTTTATGTCACTTGTGTTGTTTAGTTTAGGTGGGTGGTTTGTCGCACATTGGGTTAGGTGTCTGTGCCAGTATCTGGAAGCTTGTAGGTTCAAATCCCATGGCTGGCTGAGTTACCATTTTGCTGTTCGGCCCTTGTGGAAGGTCTCTAACCTCTAGAGATGGCGGCTGACTCTGTGCTCTGACCATAAAAAACTGTGTTCTCACCTGTATATACTTGTATCTGTGTCTTTCATGGAGTATCTGAGTAAAAAAAACTACCCTGTTAAAAATATTGCTGTTTTCTTCAAATGGCAATTATTTTGTTTCATTTTCTGGCATGTAGGTCACAGCCAGAAGCTTAATAGATTTTATACAATGTCCGCATGTGATACCAATGAGCCATTTTACAAAAAAAAAAAAGTTTAATTTAAAAAATATACATTGAATATATGCTGTTAAGTGGAAAGGCAATGGTATGTCTTCTGGGGATTGTCTTCGGGTAAAATTGCTAGAAGCTTTTATTTGTCTTTATTTCTGAGGGACAGAAAATAATGTACGGTATAAAGTTGACCTGATTCTCTGATTACAGCTGATTGTATGCTGTAAGGTAAACAGCACTATATTTGAGTGATGTCTTAATGTCGAACACATTGATTGACAGGCAGAACATTTTCAGGAATAAATGACTCACTCAATAACACTTATAGCAGGAAATTACTGATGTTTCAGGAGCACATTTTACTTTCTCTAATGGTGTCAGGTGGAAATGTTCAGAAAATGAAGTGTGAGGTTTCCTTTTTAAGATGCATGATGTTTTGGGTACCCAGGTCATTTTTTGTTGCTGCACAAAACAATATAGACTAGGGTTCGAGTCTCCACCATGGCTCCATGTGTGTTGAGTTTGCATGTTCTTCTTATGTCATCATGTGGTTTTCTCCGGGTACTCCAGTGTCCCCCCACAGTCATGCTAAGATGAATCGGAGTTACCAAACTGTGCATAGGTGTGAATGTGTGTGTGCCCTGTGATGGGTTTCTGGGAAAGGCTCCACACACTCACAACCCTGCATAGGACAAGCAGGTACGGCAAATGGAAGGAAGGGTGAATTCTCTAATTTCCATTAACATCTGCCTTTGCATAAATCATAAAAAAATCATTGTAATAAATGTTGTAAATAGGCGTGCAGTGATCTGACTTTCTGTATCTAGCACACGGCTAAGCTGAATTTGAAAGACAGCCTGTCTATAATGAGAAAGTGAGACAGTGTTGCACATCCTGTGACTCAGCTAAACATGCAGCAAGCCTCGAACGAGCCTGGAAGTGTGGAATCGGCCTGGACAGATTTCCAAAAGACGCGCCAGTGTAAGGCACGGCGTCAGCCCTCAGCCCCAGACGACCTCCTGCTCGAACCAAGGCTTCTGTGGCCTGAATCCCCCCTCTCTTCACACATGGGATGTCTCTGAACAGGATGCTTCATGATAGCAGTGCTTTTATTAGAAAATGACCCATGTTGAATACTCAGAGTAAATATAATTCTGATACAAGATCCAATTCATAGCATTTTTCAAATCTAATGTCACACAGCAAGCTAAATTGGGATTACGTTATCGCTTCAAAGCGGAGCGAAGTTCAGGTGGGGGGGGGCGTCGCATTATGTTCCTACTTGCGCCGTCGCAGTGGAATCCGTGGCACGGTTAAAGGATCCACTGCCCTACATTTGCTGAGTTCTGAGTTCAAAGTGCCCCCGCAGCAGTGAAATCTGGGGACATTACGTCACGCTCCGCTTTCTGCAGACGCTGCCTGTCAGCTTGGCTGAATTTCATTTTTCACTGATGATACGCTGCACTCGAGCTGACGGTGGGGGGTCGGTCACATGACGCAATGTGACCAACGTAGCTCAAATAGGTCCGAAACAAGGACGTGAGTGTCTCCAAGACTGAAAGGACATTAAAAGACCCATGAATTTGGAATACAATGTTTAATCTGTATTTTGTCATATCATGACATGAGCTGACGTAGGCTTTTCTATTGTGTGATTAGAATGTACACCGACCAAACTAGTGGAAGCTGTTCTGTAAGAATTAAGCAATTTATTTTCATATGTGCAGTGTCTACACAACAAAATTCTTAGTTATACATTCCTCCAGATGCTATAAGAAAATGAAAACAGAAAACAATAGCACAGAAGATAAGAATATAAAATATATATGTGGTGGATATGTGGTATATTTAATATCCTTATTTTGACACATAGCCAAAATCAGGTGCCCTGCACAGTCTAATATTAAAATATACACACAGTCAAGTGCCACCTAACAACGTTTCGGTCAGCGATGGACCACATATACAATAAGATTATAATGGAGTTGAAAATTTCTAGTGATGTCATAATCGTTATAACATCATAGCACAACACATTGCTCACGTGTTTGCGGTGGTGCTGGTGTAAACAGACATATTGAGCTGCCTGTTGCATGACACAGTATAGCACATACAAGTATCTGCAGTACATGATACTTCGTAGTGTTAATAAAGAATCATGTGGCTGGTTTATGTATTTACTACACTGTACAGGTCGTCGTCAACTTACGACTGTGATCGGGTCTGACGGCCCTTTATTTTATATGCAAAAGTGATCATCATGTATAGTATACTGTATCATACAATTATATCTTTAAGTTATATTGTTTGGTGTTTTTAACCTTTTTATCACCGTTTTCTTAGTTCATTGCTGCCAGCAGTTGGGGCTCAGACTGGGTAACACCCGCTGCCGACTGTGGCGCAGTCGTGACCACATTTCCGCGGTCTTGCAACAGTCGTAAAGTCAAACAGTCGTATGTTGCGTAGGTTGTAAGTCAACAACGACCTGTACTTTTTATCGTTATTTAGGCTGTAGGCCTACCATATAGCCTAGGCGTGTAGTAGGCTTTGCCATCTAGGTTTGTGTAAGTATACTCTAATGATGTTCGCACAACAACAAAACTGCTTAACGATGCATTTCTCAGAACGTATCCCTGTCATTAAGCAAAGCATGACTGTGCATACATACATAAAGTATCCATAAAAATATAAAATATGCATATGAATACGATAAAAGTACATGAGCTTATCCCAGGTGTCTATAAATCTCTGATTAAATGTGTTCATCATTTAGAGCCGATTACTTACTATGGTGAAACAAAACTCATTATTAGTCTAGATAGAATAAGTTGCGTGGACAGGTTTGACCTGGCTATCTGTCTGACCACGTCACTGTCTGTAATCATGGCTGTCTGCCCATCTTCTCTCCTAGGCTCAGGTCCTTCTAGTAGCCCCAATGGAGCAGGATGTGGAGAGCCCAGTCACTATCAGACAGCCAAAGCTGCCTAAGCAAGCCAGGGAAGACCTCCCCAAACAACTGGTGGACAAAGAACAAGGCAAACGGAAGATCCAGAGGTATGTTCGCAAGGACGGAAAGTGCAACGTCCATCACGGAAATGTGCGGGAGACGTATCGATACCTGACAGACATCTTCACCACCCTGGTGGACCTCAAGTGGAGGTTTAACCTCTTCATCTTCGTGTTGGTTTACACGGTGACATGGCTGTTCTTCGGCTTCATGTGGTGGCTCATCGCTTACATCAGAGGAGATCTGGAGCACATAGGAGACAACCAGTGGACTCCCTGCGTCAACAACCTCAACGGCTTTGTCTCTGCTTTTTTGTTCTCAATAGAGACAGAGACCACCATTGGGTACGGCTACAGGGTGATCACGGACAAATGCCCCGAGGGTATAGTTCTACTCTTGGTCCAGTCTGTGCTGGGGTCTATAGTCAATGCCTTCATGGTGGGCTGTATGTTTGTAAAGATTTCACAACCCAAGAAGCGGGCGGAGACTCTAGTTTTCTCCACCAATGCGGTCATCTCTATGCGAGACGGCCGACTGTGCCTGATGTTCAGGGTGGGCGACCTCCGCAACTCGCACATCGTGGAGGCATCCATCAGAGCCAAACTGATCAAGTCCAAGCAGACCAAGGAAGGGGAGTTCATTCCCCTCAACCAAACAGACATGAACGTTGGCTACGACACCGGCGATGACCGGCTCTTCTTGGTGTCGCCGCTCATCATTTGCCATGAGATCAACCAGCACAGCCCTTTCTGGGAGATCTCCAAGACCCACCTAGCGAAAGAGGAACTGGAGATTGTGGTCATTTTGGAGGGCATGGTGGAAGCCACTGGTAAGGAGTCACATGATGAGGTTAATGTCACACACCACTGAAAGGTATATATATTTGCACAGCTTCTTAGATGTGGAGGGAGATGCTTCATAGGCCAAATACCAATTTTGACTATTTTTAAGGATAGCTAGAAAGGTAATGTAGACTTCTTTACTTGTATAATTAGTATTAGTCCCTTTGTTACTGTGCCTGATATTTAGGGAAGCCATATCATACATAATGATGAAGCTAGTGACTTGTGCTGAATGAAAAGAGGATCGGTTAGGTCAATTAAGGCATCAAGATACGTCAGACTGGGACTTTGGGTGATAGGACTATGTGCCAACCAAACTCCAGAGACCCACAGGGTCTCTGTGAGGTCAGCAGCTTACAATGGGACTATTGTTAGAAGATTTAAATCGAATTGGAAGGGCAGGTGCAGCCCTTGGTTGTGTAACCAGCTGTGCTGATGTTAACATGGGCGACACGTGTTCCCATCTGATTACTGAGACGGACGAAGCTCCTTTATACAGTATACTACAGTCACTCTAAGGGGCCTCCTTGCAGACTGGTCATGTTATAAAACAGGTTCATCATCCAGCTAAGTTCCGCTCATTTGTTCAATTTCAGTTGTCTTGCTACACTCGTAATCGCATTTTGGAGTTTTCCTTAATTTTTTTTGACACAACCAAAATCGGGTGCCCTGGTCTTCGTTTCAGGTGGCGGTATTGGATGTCTCATCCTTGAATCTCAAAACAGCCCAGTTAAGTGGCAAAAACACTAAATCTGCTTCTGTGGAAAGTGGATTTCACACAGCTGTGTGGATGAAATTCGGGACGGCAGTGTAATGTTTACAGCCTCAATGGTATTTTTCAGCTACATATGGATTTACAAACAGACTTATGTCTGAATATATGAACTCACATTCTGTTTGCTGCCCTAGGTGGCATAAAAAAATCATTATTAGAAAAAGTACGATATTTCTCTAAATAAACCCAAAATAAACTCATGAATAAAAAAAAACACAACCAGTGGCACGGTACAAGCGGTAGCTATTGCAAAGAGGAGGAACAGGGCTGTGGTGCACCAGCGAGCGCCGCTGTTACAGAAACCGCAGAGCGTCCATTTCACAGGGAGGGGGCGGCGGAGGACGAACCCCCGGTGCCGCGGGGGGGGACTGCGCATTTTCACGTTATGTTAGCGAGGTAGCGATGATGCGGTTGAGTCACTTTGTATATCCGGGGGCTGCTCCTGCAGACTCCTGGCCGGACACTGGCCCGTGGATTGGCTCGGCTGATCTTGCTCCGAGTTTGTTTTCAGTTGAGTGAGCAGAGAGCCTTGTCCCCACAGGCAGAAACAGCATAAATGTATTAATATCGAACCAGGGCCAGTGGAAAGACACATAAAAACTTTCTGATTTTATTTTTTTTACAAACTCCTCTGAATTCTGAGATAAAATCCTTTCCTACACATCATTGTGTAATGCAGGTACCCTGGGTGGTGTTTGATGTGCCTTTTATTTTGTGCGATGTGTAGAGAAGAATCTACAGCCTATTTTTGCACAGCACAGCAAACGATGATAATGTAAAAAAGACATTGATATTAGGGTTACGTACAAGAGAGCAGGCTTTCGGGGAAGACAGAAGCCCAGCTACCCAGAAGTTGCACAGTTTGGTAGCCAGTTCTCCAAAATTTCGCATGTGCTCATTTGACCTCTGTAGGCTTAATTCTGGACAAACTCCAGACCCCAGGTCCAGAAATCAGTCTGCACATTTCAGCCTCCCCCCTCACGCTTTCCATTTCGTGGCAGCCTGATATTAGACGATGTGCAAATTAGCCAAAGGAGCTCAGACAAGTGCCCCCTTTTCACTCCATTCACTTTCTCTCCATGAGGTGTCCGCTAAGGCTGCTTTGAAGCATACTAACCCTTTGCTGATTAAAAACAACCTGATATAATACTAATGGCATTGTTTTTGACAACAAATGGGCATTATCATCTGAAACTACTCAGCAACAGCAAGTGCCACTGCAGGAGTCTGCAGATGCTTCCAGCAATATAAAAAAGGAAACCGATTAAATATTCAAGAGCAACCTGCTTTGTTGCCCTTTTTTGTCAGTAGCCAGTTTTAAGTAACAGCTAACAGATACGAGCTGCTTTTCCCACCGTTTTCACGCCGTTAGCCTCTGAGCCGTTACCCTGAGTGCACTTTCCCTTACACGCCGTCGACTGGATCTTCTCTGTGCTCCTGCAAGGGTTTTCCTTCCTTATTCAGCTGAAAAAAAAGGTTTTGTGCACATTTTTAATGAGGATCAACTACCCATAAATTATCTTCAATAAAAGTTTTTTTAATAACAGTTGTCACACAAAACCTATGTGTGCAAAGAGTTCAGCGTATGACTGCATTTCTATATTGTTTTGTTTTATTTACTTTTTTTAACAAATAGTAACCTTCAATTTTAGCCTAAAATGCATAAATGGAGGAATGTGTGTGTGGTGGGTCAAGTATATATTATATACATTATATATTACCAACTGTGCCCACAATTTCATAAAAATTTTGATATTGTGGGGACCACGCTTTCAGTCCCCACAACGGAATACTCAATTTTATAAAAATCCATGACTGCAATCAAAAAACTAAAAATGACAAAAGTCTTGTATTTTGTTTGGTTACTTATGTTAAGGTTAGGCTGGGGCTGGGTAGGGGTTAAGGTTGTCGTTGCTGGGATAGGGGTTTTGCCAAAAGAAATTAATGGAGAGTCCCCACAAAGTTATAATTACAAATCTGTGTGTGTGTGTGTGTGTGTGTGTGTGTGTGTGTGTGTGTGTGTATGGCTAATTCGGTGGCACTGGGGTATTATATATCTGGAGGTATGATTAAATGCTTTCCATTAAGTCCTTGTTAATTCAAACCCTCACACGCTATCAGCAGCACCATCTGAAGTGAGGTCAGAAAAATACTTAGCGTCTGACAAATGTATGCACTGCACTCATTCTTTGCTGTGGCAGTTTCTTAATTACACAGATCGGCTGCTTTTGTCTGAAACGTGACTGGCGACGGCAACTAAAATATGAGGCGAAGCATGTTCAGTTAAAGTCTGTGGGCTGAAACGGGCTGGCTCGCAGTGCCGCTGTTTCCCCGACTTGCCCCTGCTGGTCAGCGGCGAAAATAGACACACGTCTGACAAGAGTCCATCATTCTGCCTCGTTCATTGTCCTCAACCCCCCTCCCCCCCATCTGTCAGGTTAATCAGCAGGCGAGTGCTTGCCGTCAGGATTTCCTGGCAGAATGACGAGGGATCGTCAGAAGGGGGTGGATTCACACGGGGAATTAACGAGATAAGAAAGAACCAGAGAGTGGCCATTAGCCTTTAGCCTTTTGTGTGCCCATCCAATAAAAAAAAATCACAAAGTGACTGGCGCACATGCAAGCTAATGGATCAACAGCTTTAAAGCCCCCTAAATGATTCCGGCAATAATTGATACGCACGGCAGGTATACGACTTAGGCAGCACATCTTGCTCTATGATGCATACGGTCAACGTGAAAGCTAGAACCAGAAAAGGGTGAATTTTTTTAGATCGTATCAGTGCTTTTAGGAAAAAGACGCTCTTCTTATACCAGTGTGCCATTACTGCGCTGTAGTTTGAGGGGTTGCCATGGTGACTGTGTTTGCTTCGTGAGTGCAGGCAGGGATTCAGCCACAAAGTGAGCAGGCAGGAAAGCCCACTACAGTTATGCAACACGCTTTATCCGAAAGGCAGGCCACACCAGCCAATGGGCATCGCATTATTATTAGCTGTCTTATTTAGCGAGTGGGTGGCAGAGTTCTTGCATTGCGGGATTTATTTTAACCGAGCACTTGTGTTCTATTGTTTCAAAAAGAGGCTGGTGGTCAGGGCCTTGGTGAAGCCTTCGGAGGTCAACATTGTGTTGGGGGGTGGGGGGGGGCTCCCAACTACAGGTCTGGGTGCTGAGCTTTGCATTCTGTCTGCATTTAATTGGGTTGCCAACTTTAGTCAGCTGGTTAGCATGAGATTTTCAATTTGAGACAAGTCTGCACACAAATTTACATGTATGTAACAGTTTTATTGTCTTGTAAATAATGTATAGGGTTTGCCAACTACCCCAATGTTTTTGATGCAGCTAATTTTAGTTTATAATGGAATAATATAGATTTGCCGTAAGATTTCTTGCATGAGCATGAGTCAGAAAGCACGAGTGTCACGCCAGATGCGTGAGAGTTGACAACCCCGATTTAAATGACCCCCCCTAAATACATTTTAGCTAGTCTATAAACATAATCAGGGTGTTTACATTTAGCTTCAGAAGGGCTGAAAATCAGGCAAAGGGTTGCTGAGAAGAGCACCAGGAAACGGTCAAAGAACAAGGACTACGTGAAATGTTAGTCAGACTAATTAGCCCGTTAGCCTCCGCATGTCACCCTGTCACGAGGAAGTGACCCTAGAATGCCATGGGGGGAAGTGCTGCGCCCGTCTCTCCGCCTTTCTTCCGCCTCTGACGACCCCTCAACTGACCGCTTTACAGCCACCGTGTCGCCAACCCAGATGGGCATCGCTACTTCAGTGGCCCAGGATGTACAACCCAGGAGACCTAACACATGGGGGAAAAAAACTACAGAAACACCCCCCACCCCCCGGTCCCTGTTACATTAACATCCATTAGCATTTATAAACAACGAGGACCAGGTCAGGGTTAAAACCATAATAACCGATCCCAGGGGGGAATTTTTGTGCATACAGCAGCAGATTACATACAGTGCAAAACAGACAAGGTGAAAGACAGTATACATACTGCAAACAAATAAATGCACTGCAAACAGATTAAAAAGTACACAGAACACAAATAGAATGCTGAAAACAAAGAATATTATGGGATAGTAGAGATACAGAATGGTGATGGGATATGTGACTGGCATAAGGCAATGGTATAATTCAGCTTCTAACCAGTCAGCCATGTTTAAGAGGTCACATGCACATATATGTACACTCATGCCGCTCAGACAGCCAAACACATGTGACTTCATGTTTACTGATGTGCTCCAGGTTAATTTCCACACCCGAGTGTGCAGAGGTGGTCCCAGAACTGCCTCTTTGGCAACAGGGTCGTTCCTGTTGGCTGGACTGGTCATCTGGCATACCAGGCATTTTCCTGGTGGCCCCAGTGAGATTTGGGCTAGCAAAAATTGATTGTGGGGGACCCCAAAATCCAGAGCTGATTTTTAATTCTGGTTCAGCCCTGGGTCTGTCTCTTCATCACCCCAGGTGGCAGCCGCACCAGTAACACAGCAGCTTCTTGGGTGTTGGATTCGGACGTGTCGATCTGCTATGCAGGGAAAGCAGGTCAGCGAGCCACACTTGGCCGGTTAAATATTTCATGGGCGCCAAAAAGGCATGCGGGGGACGGGGTGCACTTAAACCCCAGGCAAAGTGATGGGACATCTGGGGTACTGGCTTCCCTGCGCTGGCCACCAGCAAGAGTGGGCCTGAGGTGTCAGTGTCCAGCCTCACAAGTAACGGCAGCAGTTTTACCACAAACAGTCGTTTTTTTTTTGTCTCTGATGGAAAATCAATGGGTGACGGGGAATCATGTCAAAGATGGACTGGATCTACGTCTAAAGTCGTACTTTAATTCATCTACATGCCTCTGAGGGTCTTTGCGTCAGTGACTTGCTGTCCATCTGCCCTGCGGCAGACCAGCTCGGAAAGCGCATATTAATCCTGCTGCAGCCGAACGGAGTGCGTGATTTATCTAATGCCAGCATTAAGGCTAACAAACAGTCAACTTTTTTTTTTATCAGCAGGCAGCAGATGTAACCCAAACAGCTATTCAGGAAGCGCAGCGGGATCATTAAGATCCCACTAATAGCCTGTGTGTCACTCAGCAGGTTAGGACGCTGTGCTTGGGGTTAGAAGGTTGCTGGTTCAAATCCCATGGTTGGCAAAGGCCCTCAAACCAAAATGCTCCGGGGACTGGCTGACCCTGCTCTCTCAGTTGTGTGTCACTTTCGTTAAAACTGTCTGGTTAATATGTGCAATAAATGTTTAAAATTAAGAATAAGGGATGTCATCCAGTAAGTCTTGCTCCAGTTAAATTATTCAAAAAAGGAGAAAAGTCAAACTGGGGAGTAAGTCTGTCACATTGATTTCCCAAGAGATCTGTGATCAGAAGTTGTTTTTTTTAATAATTATTATTTTTATATGTCAGCCAGAAACAGGATATAAAATAAGTCAAAGAACGTAAAGGCAGTTTTTTCATCCCAATTTTTATGTTGTAGTATAATTTCTATCAGGCACCTATCCATCTCCCAACTGCTAGTCCTGGACAGAGTCGGGCGGGGGGGCTGGAGTTTGTTCTAGATGTAGATACACAAACACAAAATCAGTACAATTTGGAACTTCATCTATATAACCTAATTACATATTTTTGGGGGCTAATTATGTATGTTTATTAGACGAAAACAGCCCTGTGTGTTCACAGATTCCTGATTCAGAAACATCTCCTGGTCTTCCGTTTAGCTGAGGATGTTTGTATGAAATCCTCACAAGTGCCACCTTTCAGCTGTCTAATAATAGCAGGTATTTCGGAATGACTGTACAGATATGCAGTCTGGGTTACCTGGGGGCGGACAGATACAGGACTTCCTGTCTGTGTGACTGATTACTTGTAGAAAGACAAACAAAAGTGCTCTATGTGTAACAGGAAAGGTTGGAATAAGATTTTTATCCCATCCAGGGTGTACCTCTGCCTTGTGCCCCCCTGCTGTCTGGGGTGGGAGCAAGATCCCCCACAATCCTGACCAGGATAAGCAATTGGAAGACAGATGGATGGATGGATGGATGAAAATCCAAAATAGTATAATATATTATAAATGAAAGCAATGATATTTCTGTGTTTATGAATTATTAGCATTTTATGTGTAAATGAAGTCATATTGTTTGGATGCTGTAAAATGTTGTCCTTTAGTTTATGCTCCACGGTTTGTCGGCTAGCTTTAAAATTTGACGCTCTTAACACGCGGATCCTTTAGCCTTTATTGCACCCAGCTGCCCTCTAGTGGCTGATTCGTCGCCTGGACAAGATGCAAAACGATGTATGCAAAACATGTAAAGAGATTGCAAAACATATATATACAGGCTTAGCTATAGAAGCGTCTGAAAATTACCAAACTGAAACATAATCCCCTATTATTTAACTGGCTGATAAATACAAATTCAGGCAGGACAAACAGTCCTAGATGGAGCATGTATTTTTAAATACATCGATCCATCCATATTCCAACTGTTTACCCAGCACAGGGTCACTGACATTTAAATATAATGTTTTCTATTTATAGTGAACAAAGCATGAGATAGAGAAAGAGACCAGATGTTTCGATTGTTCTGTATCTGGTGCTGAAGGAGATCAAAGAGAATACCCTTCATCTGGGTTTATGGATTTAGATTCAAGCTACTGGTTGTTGCTCCTAGTCCTAGACTTACCATAATATTTCAAGCTGTACCAATGTGCCCAATGTGACTCAGTGTCATAAATTGACATAATTCATAATTTGTTCATCTCCCACAGACGAAAGCCAATTTACTTATTATGAAATAATTAAAGCATTCATCCCGCATAAACATTCTTAAATCAACCATTCAAAACCCTTTATTGCTCCCATAATATGATATTCAAGGCCTAAATTGCCTGAACTGTTAAACAAATTCTGAGGAATAGTCTTGGAAGCTTTATTATGTCGACTTTGTTGACTTCTGGCTTTCATTGTCCGGAGAATTCTGGAGATGACCATTGGGGGTACATGAATGTTGTTTGGACCTAGGGGAACAAAATTGTACCAGGGCTATACCCTTTTTTCTGACCGTGGTGTGTAAGGGTCACATTCTTCTACAGCCTGGTAGCTTTGCACCTTTCCTGAAGACCTGGCTTCTCCAGTCTGGTTCTGGCTTTGATAAATGTGCTCTGGTTCGGACCTTGGTCTCTGCCTTTTCCCTCTTAACTGTCAGCTGTTGTTGTGATTTTAAATGCATTTTTAAGGCATCACTGCATTTTCTCAGGCTCTGGATGAGATAGAGAGCAGAAAGGAATCGGCCACTACAACCTCAGAACTTTGGTGATGCTTTTCCAAAGGTGTCTGAGCTCATTGTACCAAGTCAGTGACAGCCTCTTCTGCAATATCTATCAACTAATAATACCACAAAAAGCCTCTGTTATTGTTTGGCAGTAATTATATTGTCATGGCAGCTTTTACTTCTGCTAAATAATTAATGAACCCGAGCAGGATGTAACGGGACGGAAGGAAATGAAATATTTGAGTTCCTAAATTAGCTTTTGTTTTAGTTCATGCGTATTTGAGTTCACCTTGCCCTCAGGTAGCAATTCTGCAAGTCAAGGAAGGGTATCTGTCCCCGCCTCTGGAGTGTGGAGTTGGGGAGAAGACGCACTTTACTCGGCTGCTTCATCAGAATCCGTAATCACACGATCAGTCTGACTTTCCATGCTTCCTGGCAGAGAAGACTCAAGATTTCAAGAGTGCTGCTGGAGCGCCACATTTTCCTTTTGTAGGCGCCACAGAAGCGGATTATCCCGCCGCGGTGGCTTCACATAGCTGAAAAAAAAATACATGATGGACGAACCAAAATGGGAATTTCGTCTCGTAGCGCTAAGAGCTAATTTGAAAGCGAAGACGTGGCAGTCTAGGGGGGGACGCAGGTTTGTATTCCATGTTGCACGAACTTCGGGGCCCCGAAGCGAGGTTTTCCACAGCGTTCAGCCACCAGCTGCTCCGCTCAGCTGCAAAACATAATCAGAAGATATGGGGCCCACGTCCAGATGCATGTAGGCGCTAGACAAAACGGTTGCCTCAAAATAAACAAGTAAATAGGATCCGCTCACCGAAAATGTTCCCAGCGCTACCTATTTTTAACACATTACGCAACAAACAAATAGCGCTTCGTCAGGCTTGATGAAGAGCATCCTAATCGAAATTTATTTTTGTTCATCGGGCCTGATAAGCAGCGTCCAAGTATTTGTCTGCTCGTCACTCGGTCCTCAAAATTTCTAATGGGACTATTTTCACTGCAATTTTCCCTCTGGACGTTAAATTTCGAGACGGAGGCAGGCATCGTTTGATTTTGCGGATCGGTGAAGGGGCTCGGTACATTCGGTGGGCGGGAGCGAAATATTTTTTTTGAAGTACACAGTACAAAAAATGAATATGCTGAAAATCCTAATTTTTGAATATTAAGGAGAAATAAATACTTAGTCTCATAATTTTCGTAACTTCCTGCGTGCCTGACTGGTAGCAAGTAAATTTCGGAAACATTATTCGCTGTTGGGTAAATGTTAATTATCAGCATTACAAAGCATTTCCCTCGATCACATCTGCTGCAGCTCTTCTCGATAAGCAAGTGTGAAAGTCAAGCCAGATGGAAATGAGTGTCCCCGGCTCTGTGTTGCCGAGGCTGCTCCCGGGGGTGAGGTACAGGTGAAACGTACAGGCTGTTCAAATGCTGTTCGTGTAAGAGCCGACATGGTTACTAGCGTAATTTTCTATTCAGCTGTCAGATATAAGACTCATCCTTTGGAACACAAAGGCAAACAGCAAATCAAGGAAAACTGCGTCCTTACAGAATGTCATGCTTTAAAAACACTGCATACAGAGCAGGATAAAAATATACAAAAGACAAGCCATGCATGCAATTAAAATTCTCACTGCAAGATTCATTATTACAAACGCAAAACGTGTTTTTGGCAGGCTAAACTCTATGTGCACCACTTACATTCCTGCTTTCTATATACTATATTTCACTATTTATATGTGTAACATATCTAAAAATACCGAGAGCGAAAAAACGCTGACTTAAAATGTCAGCATTCAACTTGTAATCTTAGACACAAAGTTTTTGTATTGTGTGACGCATCTACTTCCAGATATTACTAATAGACGTAAAATGTTGATTTTACTTTGTGCTCAAAATCACAGTTTGGGTTTGGACTGTCAGGTGTTATGTGATTTTTTATTACTTTATATTCTTTTAGCCGACGGTGATAAGGGGTTTGTGGCAGGTGGACCAAAGCAGACCCCTCTTCTTGCTCGGAAGCGGTGATGCGCCGTCCCGCGTTGTGGCGTATGACAAATTGGGCTACACGGCAGACGCTGGAGAGGCAGGGAAGATGAAAGGAGGCAGAGAAGAACTTGGGGAAAGTTTTAAATCTGCTGAGTGATTCCTTTACCACAACATTAATTTATAATTATTATTGATTCCAATTCATTAGAAAAAAATAATGTGGCGAATCGTATAACACCAGCTTTTCAACCCCAAACGCGAATCATTTGGTAAAGATCTTTTCTGATAATAACGATTTGGTATTCGGCGGATTTACATTGACAAGCCTCTCCAGTTTTCATGTTGTCGCCGTTTGCTCCAAGGCAGCGGCGTGGCTTTTGTCTAGGCCCACCTTATCAAATAGCTGCTTTTTTGTGATATATGTGCTATTATTAAAATTGCACGAAATTGGAAAATTTCAGATATTGCAATGTTTGATTTTTTTGTGATAAATATTGCAATATTTATAAAGCAAAAAGTGAGTTCAAAATACATTTATTTCCAATAAACCTGTCGATGACTGATCTAAACAACAAGGATGAAAATGATAATGACTGCCCCAGAGAGCTCATGCAAATCAGCGGAAGTAAACATTAAACTGATTTTTGAACATAGGAGATATTCTTGAAAAGGAACAATCATTAAAACTGCAATGTTTGTTTCCTAGTACAATTAAAATGTTTTAGCGAAACTATATATATAGCGCCCCCCTCACACTCGGTGAACCTTATCGCCAAGATTTCAAAATACAGTGGTACCTCAGTACTCATTAGAACTCGAATTTCTTAAAAGTCGAACCAACCAGTTCGAAAAAAAATTTACCTAGAACTCGATCTGAATCTCAGAAGTCAAACCGTGAAGGCCGACCTAAGATAACTTGTACGCGCGGGGAAATGAGTCACGCCACACATCTCTCAGCAGAAACAAAGGGTAAAGGGCTTCACAGACCACTTTAACAAATTACTGTTTTGATAAATATGCGTAGATGTGTTTAGTACAGTATATGCTCTTCTTGTTTTATCCGGTTTGTTTGTGTTTAAATGCTAAAAAAACATATTTAGGTACCAATTAATTGGTTTTCCATTATTTCTTATGGGGAAAATTCGATCAGAACTCGAACTTTTTAGGATTGATCCGGAGTTCTGAACGGATTAAGTTTGAGTTCTGCGGTACCACTGTACTGGAACCGAATTGCAAATTAACGTTGTTCTTGAAAATGCCGTATACTGCAGTATAATGTCCGGACATTGTGAAGTTACGAAAAAGCCTGATTTCAACCCAGCTGATTATCGCCATCCATGCTATGCGAGTATTGCAGGTGCATAACATGCAGAATCGATATCAATATTGCTCGTCGCCCAGCCCGAATTATGATGCTTAATGATCACTAGCAACAAACTCTGTGCATCCAAAACACTAAAATCGGTTACATCAGAGAAATAAATTCTTTTAATAAAAAAATTAAAATAATTTAATATTAATATTTTAAAAAGTCATTGAATATGAGGACCGCACATTTTCCTTTTGTAGGCCTATCAAGCAGCAAAAAAGTTGTAACATGATGTGTTTGATTTACTTCACTTGACATCAAATGTCCATTGCACAGTTTTTCAAAAAACAATGGCTACATCCCGAAACCTTTATTTGCACCACCCTCAGTTGTTACTTTTCCTTCACCATGGAAGTTTTTCCAAATGTTTAAGTACTGTCCTAAATCCCTTAGTGAATGAGTCATCGAAGGCTGATTTTTGCTCAGATCACCTAGTCGAGACTACCCTTGAACAGAAATTCACCTTTGGTTACACCCACGCATGATATGGCACAAAAGCTTCTACATCAGTCATGACTTCATACATACAGGCAGAGTCATCGAGGATGAAAGTGTGTCCCAATATCACTTTTTGTCCACACTACCTTCCTCTCTCACTCAGTCATTCCTTCCCTTGTCAGCTTCATGAACTTTCAACTTTAGACAGTGAGTCATCGAGGGAGGGAGCTGTCAAAAAACACTTTTGGGATGTAGCCAAGTACTGTATAGAGGGGCCAGTGCCTGATGCCACTGTTAATGTTATTGAGTTGGGGGGGGGCACCAAATTAGCACCATCAAACGTCTTCAGCAAGACATCAAAGGTAGGCCTAAAATTGTTCTTTATTGCAGTAGTCTATTTATCAGGCAGTTGTGTAACCTGTGTAATGCAGAGTGTTACTGCATCATAATAATGGTGACATGTTAACAAAGTTGGTTGTGAAATGTCATTGCAGTTCTTTCTATAATGTTTATGGCTTATAATGCATGTGATGTTTCCTATGTTGTAATTTGATAGTGTTTTGTGTAGGAGAGGGTGCTCTTGGTTCACTGTTGTAGTATGCTTGGAAAAACCATGAATTAGGCCTACTTAAGCCTGTCGGATTGTCGAGATGTCTGCCAGAGCCTGGAGAGAAACAGGCTGCCACTGAAGTTAAATAAGTTTGCTAAAGAATTTAAATGATAATTTGCTGTGTTGGAGTTTGATTTGGGTACTTTGTGCATCTATCGACTATGGCTGTGCATTGCAGATTTATTACACATTATGCAGTCGCTGTGTGTGAAAATGTTTTTATTGTTCCTACATCTGCTATGGGGTGATTTGTTAAGATTCGGAGTATAGTGTCTTGTTGTGGTAACTGAACAGAGCAGATTGGTTTGAATTTTTACAGCTGTTGAGGGATGTTAGTATGATGACATGACACAACAGGCCAATGCATAACAATTTGTAAGGTATTATGAATGTTATTGAGTTGTATTGGATCGTGTGGCCCACCCATTTTTATTCTGGCTCATGAGTAATTTCATTTTTTTGCTTTTGGCTCCAAGGAGAATTTCTGTACCTAGACTTACCTGAAGGGTTGTGCTGAGGTGATCACAAAGGAAAAGAGGAAGAGGTGTTCAAAAGCTTTAATCAGCCTTAGGAGACTCCAAGAAACACTCAGTGATGAAGAGACAACCAAACGGCTGCCGGGTCCTCTGTAAAAAGCTCTGTTAGCCAAAAGCAGCAATCGGAGACCCCATATCTTAAACCCAGCTTTGTTATCTTCTCGATCTTTCCGAAGAGGCTGTGTATAAGCTTGGTGGCTGCCGGCAGATGCAAGCATGGCTCACGTCTTTGTATTTTCCTCCCCATCCAGGAATGACCTGCCAAGCCAGGAGCTCCTATGTGACGAGTGAGATAAAGTGGGGCTATCGATTCACACCAGTGCTGACGTTGGAGGACGGCTTCTATGAGGTGGACTACAACAGCTTTCACGAGGTCTACGAGACCAACACGCCAACCTGCAGTGCCCGGGAGCTGTCTGAAATGACTACCCGGGCAAGCCTGCCCCTTACTTGGTCTGTGGCCAGCAAGTTGAACCAGCAGGCGGCTCTGGACGTAGAGCAGGAGATGATCGATCACGAAGAGCCAGAGGAGCAGACGGAACGCAATGGAGATATTGCAAACATAGAGTTTGAGTCAAAATTGTAGGCTTGGGGTTTTTTTGAAAGCTCAAATTGATATGTGGACCAGGTAGTGCAGGGGCAAGGTGTGTGTGTGTGTGTGTGTGTGTGTGTGTGTGTGTGAGGGGAGGGGGGGGGTGCAGCAAGCACACAAAATAAGGTCTCATGTGCTCCCCACTCCGAAATCTCCTCTCATCAATCTCTGCCTGGGAGAATAACCACAAAAAATCTATGATACCAAGGCTGGGACAATCGCATGCTCTGAAAATTTCTTTCTTAACAGTAAGAGTTATTATAATTTTGTTTTGTTTTTTTTTTTTTAAAAAAAAGATCTGACATATATATATACATATATATATAAATATATATATATATTCTAGGGCATTTGCATTTGTATTTTTGTACATATTTCAATACTTGTTCCTAGCCAGTAACGGTGGATTTATGTTACGGATTTGTGAATATTTGGCAAACAGGCAGTTTGATACCGTGTTAGAAAATGAACGGGGAAAAAATCCTTTCTGTATATAATGCCTTATGTAATAAACATTCTTTTCATTAGGGCTTTTTAAAATATCTATATATATATATAAGCATGTACAAAACTCCTGTAGGTAAATTGTTCTATATTATGTATATAAAAAGTGTAAGTAGTAGTAGGCAAGGAAAAATATTCTGATCATTACTGGATGCAAAAATTATATATTAGACAATTGTTCTGGGGACCGGACCCAGTCCACGGATGTGTGTCTGACACACAGCCTAACACCAAGAGGCTGTTGACCAGTTGCCTATAACCTTCGATGACTTAAATAGGGAAAGCGTTTTCCCCTGTTTAATAACGTCTTTTTGTTTGTCCACGCGCTTTGTGCAATACCCTTTAAGTTAAGCGGGGAGCACCCAAGCGTCACTCAGCGGCTGGTCGCGGGTGTGATGCGCATGCGCCACCGAAGCTCTGGAGCCCTTGCTGCGGGGACAGTGTCTGCGGTCTGTTGACTCGTAGGTGGAATGCAACTCAGCTGACTGCCAGTTCACATCGCTTTTTTATTCACGCCCGAACTGTAACAAGTACTGTATCCCTGTCCTCTTGTGCTCGCTGTTTAAGAAAAAAAAAAAAAGTGTATCTGAAAAGCGTGCGGCCTTTCGGATGTCACCCAGTTGATTAGTGTCCCCCGGTGGCATCACGTGGAGAAAAGCCTCCATGCGGTGCGTATTTTTAGCGATCAGATGGGGTGAGAGGCAGCGTAGCCGTAGCTTGTGCGAGGACTTTGAGGTTATAGAAGCACTTTATGTGTCATCGCCGAGCCTCTGCAGACGCTGCTGGCTGCCAGGAGTATTAACGGTATGACGGGAAACGGCAGCACATGCAGCTGGTGTCTGCGAGTCGTCCGGCTTTGAAAACTAATTACGGTACGAGAAAAAATGCTGAATAAGTGACGATAATGAGCACAGTTTGATCACTAAAGGCTTTTCATTCAGATTACCGGAATTAAAATAAAAAGCAACATACCTGAAGACTGAAAACGGCAGTCTTGACTAGTCTCAAACCAACTTTGATAAGTGATGAGCATTTCTGCCTGACACACTGGGATAATATGGGACTTATGATCTTATACGGTGGATGTAACTTACCTTTCGCGGTCAGGGAGGTAGGAAATCTTACACTAACCCATGATTTGTTTTATTCAGCCCCCAGCCATGTTGAAGCACAGTAAATGCAGCGCCCCCTTGTGGTAGTCAAAAAAAATCCGTCCCCAGCTGCAGGTCTTTCAGCGTCCTGTTTTTTCCGGAGGATTCACTCTCCGTGCCCTTGCAGCTGCCGTTTTGTCCAGCCTGGGGACAGGTCCTGCATTCACACCATGTTTAGTCAGCGTACAGGGTTTGCTCGTTGGCTTTCTGTCAAATTCTGGCAATATATGCAGCAACGAGGAACTTTTCTAATGGGTTTCTCGCCATGCGGTTGGTAAGGCGTGACAGCCCACCCCATCTCAGTGCTACTTAGAAGGTTGGAAGTACTTGGGCTGAGGCATTGTGATAGTGGGGGAATGGATATAGAGACTACCTGCGGACCCTATGTCTTTTTGATGCAGGCAGGACTGGTTTAACCTTTTTAAGGAAAATTTGATTATCCTAGTGGTCATTTGTCATCTTCTTTCCCATTCTGATAGACTGATCAGAGGGGGGGGGCACAGGTGGCTGCTTGGCTCTAAACAGCCAGGTAGTTCGCTTATGCCTTGGACCGACCCTGGGTCAAGGGATCACATCAAGGCGCAGAAATGGGAAACTCAGTGCTGAATCCACTCTGCACCTGTAGCATATCAAAGTATGTGGCCATGGTGGCCAACATCTAGTCAATGTTGGCAATATCCACAGATACAGGAGGTGATCTACAGAATGGTGGACCAGGGCCCCTGGATGGGCAATGCTGATTCACCTCCACGTCTCCGTCAAAACGCACAGAAAAGATATTTCTAATGTTTTTTTAACTGCCCCACAATTTGTCTGGGGATGGAAATCTATAGAAGCCATTTCAATGGAGGAGGGAAAAACGTTTCTGCAATCCTGCACCTTATTCACAGCTTTCTTTGTGTTTGTTTATAAACGAATGAATCTCTCCGATTTTTGGCTATTTTCCAATGTTAAGGTTTCAGTCAGATCAACAGCATGCATTATTCTGAAATGAATTGTAATTCAACAGAGAATAAAAAGTAAGGTTACATTTCATTTATCAAAAGTAAGAAAAGGGTACATGAATCATTTTTACTCAGTTGTTCCCAAGAAGGCTTTTTTCCTGACTTTCAAAAATACTGTGTGTTTTTGTCATATCTATCTTCTCCTGACTTGACATTTGAATGTAAGGCATGTATTCCTTAAAATCATCATTTCATTATATTTGACATTTAATGTAGTAATCTGATAAAAAGCAAGGCTTTAAGAAAGTCCCAGTCACTCTAAAAAGCCATATTATAACCCTGAGTAGTAGCTTTATTTTTCTTTAAAATCCTATCCAGCCCTGTGTAGCATTTCACAGGTATTTTGCAGCTTCTTGCATGTTTGTATATTTTTAGTTGCTTTCAAGGAGAAACCCCCCCGAAGGAGATTTTGCGATGAGGGAATGGGAGGAAACTCCGTCATATCCAGACTGCGGAGACACAAGGAACAAGTGGTTTCAGTGGCAGATTAAAAAAACACGTCCAGTAGTTTAGCAAGAAGGTGAAATTCTCATTTATCTGCTTTTTGTATGATGTGGTCAGAACAGAACAAAGCAAATACCTTTACTGTTCCTTTCATTTATAAGTGTATCATGGCTTTTGCCATAAGAATTATCATCATGCTTAGTTGTAGTGTTACTGTTGTTGAAAATGTGTAATTATTTATTGTGTAGAAATCATCAGAGGGGTAATGATCAGATCTGAAACAGTGCTCATTTTTTGTGCATTGGATTGATATTGCCTTTGTTTCAATGTTTAGTTTTCATGGCTTGATTATCTGAGAAACATATATATA
>JAODJU010000108.1:17403125-17427266 GCA_026776725.1 Gnathonemus echidnorhynchus
TATATAAATAAATAAACACTTCTGTCATCCAGGTTCGTAGACAAACAGCCACACGTTATACCCTGTCTAAAATACTTAAGGTATGAAGATCTACGGTTACCTGTTGAATGTAAAACCCTACACTTTTGTACTGGCGTTGTCAACTACTTTGGCCTGGAAGCACTGTTAGCCATTTACTAAAATCACAGAAGACTCCCACATTGACTTAAATGTAATCAAAATACCGTTAGGAAAAGCAGTGAGTTCTAAACTTCCTTTATTTAAAAAAATATAAATATGTACATAAATTCTATTTCAACTATTAAAATGGGGAGGGGGAGGTGAAAAGTAAACACCTGAAGCCTGCATTTTGTGGACACCTTCCCTCACTGATGTTGTTCCATTAGACTTGTGATCAGATCCTGTTGGAAACACTTCTGCCCCAGTAAACTAATCTTACATCCAATCACCGATGCTAGAGCTCAGAGCTCCAGCAGACATGTGATTGTCACCACATCAACTACCAGTTTCCCTTCAAAACAAAACGCCCATGTTCAAGGCTTCAGTCAATGGTGTGGATTTTGAACACTTGGTTTTAGGACACCAATCTAACCTAGCATCGATCTCGTTTGATAGTGTACAGTGCCTTGGACTGTTGGATTTGGAGCGCTTAAAAGTTTCAGAGAGGGGTACCATTTTGATACGCACACTTTGAGTAACCTGATAATGCCGCAATTCTTAAAAACTAATGCTCTGTTGCTCAAATGCATCTTGACCCCAAATTTGAAACACCAGACATCGATCCAGTACTCCGGAACCTGCAGAGTAGCAACCAGAATCTGCATGTACTGTCCCTCAAGGCCTGACAAGATCAACAAAATTTCTATCAATGAAAGGTCGTCTATTTTTTTGTGGGGTGGGAGGGGGGTGCTGGGAGGAGGAAGGAAGGAGGAGAAGGAGGATACAACCAATTTTGTCCAGGATACATCTAACAGTAAATGTACTGAGTTTAACAACAGTTCCAGTTTTGCTAAAGCAATAGATACAGCCATTTTTTTTACTGACATTTAAAAAAGGTTTTGATACACCTTGTGTCAAAGTGCAGAACTGCTACATTATTGGTTACAGACATCTATGTGCTATAAAAAAACAGCTTTGGTACAATAAATTATCAAAAGGGAAAATAAATTCTTGTAAAATTCACAGCATAATTGTGAGGCAAAAAAGCAGAGTCACATAAAATTCTGGATGTTTTCATTTTCAAGATGAACAGAAGACATTTGTGCAGAAGCTGTTGGAGAAACCACATGCTGAAGAAATAAAACACAAAAAGGGGGGGGGGGCGGGGGGGGAGCAAGTAAAAGCAGGAAGGGACACAGTCGTAGCAAATTCCATCCATCTCACAACACTACTTCTGTGACCTTCAGGATTTTTAGGAAGTCACATTTAGGACACGCGTGTGAACTTACAAGACCCTGCAACCATAGGGTCTCTGAAGTTATAAATTTTTAGCTGAAAGGCCTCATAAATCACCATTCTCAAATACCTTTTTTTCATATTTTTTTTCTTTTTTTGTTAAGAATTAAGGGCTGTCTAGAGTTCAAAAATACAGGAAAGCTATTTTTTCTCTCATTTAAATGATAACGTCCAGCTTCTCTTTTTTTCCATTCGGAGTCCAAAACTCATAAGGCCAAAGGGTAAAATCTCAAGAGAGCGCCGCTGCTGCCCGGCATCCCCAGGGCGGGGCCGCACCCACTCCCCAGTGCATCTCCGCAGCTCAGCCCCACAGGATCCCAGCCGGCTTGCCTCCCCGGGTCCCTCAGGGCCGCGGGCGCGGCTCCGGTGCCCATGTGCCGCCCGGCACACGCCGCCTCGCCTCGGCTGCACTGTGCCCCTCGCAGAGAGTAACACAAAGCTGACAGATGGAATCACACCGCAAGGGCTTCCTCCTTGCCATACGCTACAGGCTCTAAGCACACAGCTCCTTTGTAGAATTGCACACAACATAAACTTAAGAGAAAAAGGAGAACGAAAAAAAAAAAAATTACAAAATGATTCTGCTAAGAGGAAAACATGTTTGAATGCTTGGGATTAAACTGCAGGGGTGTAATATATATTTTTCTTTTTATAAACCAATATCCACCAGCAACAATGTGTGTGACTATTCTTACAACCCACAGATATCTTCCACGGTAAAAATCTCACGCATGACAAACACATGAAGCCAATCATCATGGAAACTCAGAACTAAAACGGCAGATGAGAAATTCAGAATGTCAACATATAAATTTCCGTTTGTTTTTGCAATACCTATTTAGCGGTTCTAGTGACTTGCGTATGACTGATAAAACTGATATTAAACAAGACGAGGGGCGGGACGCGGAGAAGATAACTTAAGATATGGGCTCTGCACTGTGGTAGCGGTTCAGTGATAATCTCCCTTCTGATTTAAGCAGCTTTTGATCTCTATGCACTTTTTTTTTTGAAAAACACCACCTTAAAAAATACACACAGAAAAAAAACCATTCTCAGTTTAGTCACGAACTAGCCACAGAACTCTGCTGAACACAGACTCCTGCCATGGGGGACTCCTCCCTGTCGATGCCTTGTCTCATTCCCAGGTGACCCTCCGTTATATAGTGACCAGGCCCCGTGTTCGTGGCGATAGGGTACGTGGGATGTCCTGCTATGCCAGTCTCTTGGCGGGGATTCGAGAAGGCACCCAATCCCATGTTCATGCTGCCATTTTGGCCAAAGTCCAAGACATTGGAGGCGACTGGGCGGTTCTGGTATGCCTGGTTGCCCTGGTTCCCAGTGGAGGAGGAAGATGTGGAGGAAGAGGATGCAGAGGAAGACAGGGAGGTCATGGACAGGTGGCTGTGAACGACGACCTCCATGGAATCCTGTGTAGAGGAGCTGTTAGTGGGGGAGTTGTAGAGGCGAGGGCGGGGGCGCGTGGACAGGCCCTGTCCGTGGTGGTGATGGTGGTGGTGGTGGTGGTGATGGTGGTGAGAGCTGTTGGGGTGCAGCGCTTTAGGTTGTTGGGCAGGCACGTGGAAGGTGGTCTCCTGCACCGGGTGGGTCTCCACTGCCACTTGCTGGGTTCCATCACTGACCGCCCAGCCCAGGGCCGGAGGGTATGGTGGCCTGACCTGCACACGCGGCGAGGAGACAGACAGCTTAGGGCTGGGGAGGGGCTTTCCGAGGAAAGGGCCCCCAGGAGCCTTTTTATGACTTACCACTGACTAGGAAAAAGGAGCAATGTTTTTCGGTCCTGTCAAAGTCACATTATTAAAACTGCATAGTAGCCAAGAGAGCTGGCGGAGCCAGCCGGGGGCTGCGGACGGCGCTGACCTGCGGGCAGAGGTTGTCGCAGTCCATGGCCTGCACGGCTGCAGTGAAGTGTCCTCCACTGTGCCGGTGCTGATGGGTCGGGTCGGACCTTGCTCTGCCACTGGTACTCGTTCCAGACGAGCCTCCTGAGGGAGGAAGACAGAAGCCGGTCGCAAATGAGATGAGCAGAGACAGCTATGGAAGAAGGGGAGAGAAAGGTACTGCAGGGACGGTACGGCGGATACCTGAACTGGAGGATGTGCTGGACGTGGTTCCGGATGACTGCGACTGCTCAAGCGCGGGGCTTGTGGACACGCTGCTGCTCGTGTTCGTCCCCTCGTCCGCCGTCTTCTTGAAGAAGCTGTGCTGCAGGGCATAGTAGGGCTGGATGCGGCTCTTGGGGTCATAGTCCAGCATTCGTAAGATGAGGTCCTTGAACTTCAAGTAGTCGGCTACAGCGTGTCCGGATTCCCCAGCCCGGCGTCCTCCGGGGCCGCCGGCTTCCACCCCGAGGATGCTGTGAAGCTTGCGTGATCCCGGGGGCTTATACTGTCGAGGGACAGAAGGTCGGGCACTGAGTGTCGGCATCAGGACATACAAGCTGCCAGGTGGGGTCCGAGAGGACCTCAAACGAACCACCCAGAACACATGATTAGAGACAGGAGGCTTGATTTCACCCACCCTTTTGCCATCTTTGGTCTTCTTTACACTCCATGTGCTGTCAGACATCTTCTCAAAGAACTTCCTCGCTTTGGGAGCCTGGTCCAGTATGTGGTTGGGAGGGATACCAAGCACTTCAACTATTTTGTTCATCTGATCTACCTGCAAAGAATCAGCCAACAAACATGGTAAGTAACTCTTGCATGACTTTGATCAAATTATTCGTGGTAATCCCCCATGCCTCAGCATTTTCTAGCACAACAGCGCCCTCTGCTGGACCTGTCTTTACTGCACAGTGGAATTATGTTTAGGAGTAGATAGCACAGGCAGAACACCTATCACTTGTGATTATGATAAAGGTAATATAAGTTGCCTTTTGATGTCTATAATAAAATTGCAAAATGGGAGATTTGACAATACAAGCACGGACATTAATATCGGAACTGCTTAAGTAGGTCACCAATATTACAGTAAACAATGTTTCTTCTTACATAAACAAAATGTGACGGCGGGTTACCTCATTTGCCCCACTGAAGAGAGGCTCTCCAGTGTGCATTTCAACCAAAATACAGCCCAGGGACCACATGTCAATGGCCAGGTCATAAGGCATTCCCAGCAGCACTTCGGGGGAGCGGTAGAATCGACTCTGGATGTACTGGTATATCTGAGGAGATAACGCAGCGTGTCACGACAGCCTGCACGTGTGCCGGCACAAAGCCCCCCGGAGGCAGCTTAAACATGCTGCGTGACGCGACCATGTAGACAGGCTCACCCTTTGCCCCAGTTGGCACGAACTCCCAAAGTCCACTATTTTGATGGCGCTTCTCTTGGGGTTACACAAGAGGATGTTCTCGGGCTTTAGGTCACAGTGGATGATGCTGAGCTCGGGCGTGGCGAGAAAGAGCAGCGCCGTGCACATCTGCTGGGCAAACTTGCGCGTCAGGTTCAGCGAGACGCCCCGGAAGTTGGTGTTCCGCAGCAGGTCATACAGGTTGTATGACAGCATTTCGAACACTAGGCAGAGATGGTTCCGGAACATGAAGTGACGTTTCAGGTGAACTAAAATTTAAAGTGGGGGTGGGGAGGAGAAAAAAAAAAAACACACACAATAAAGAAGTTAACATAGAAGAACCACTGGGGATTAGCACCAAAGTATGGGGCAGCAGGTAACTGTAATTAAGGACAGACTTCAAAGTTCAAGTCCCAGAAGAGGCCTGGCTGTTGAACCACTGGGAGAACCACTTAACCTTAATTTCCTTAATTTGTAAACTCCCAGCAGTATAAATGAGTGTCATCTAATAAACAAACATCAGGTTGCAGTAGTAGTTATTAAAAAAAAAAGTGCCCTTCTACACACAAGACTGGAATTTGATTCTGTGTCATAGAAGAGAGAGAAAGCGATTGGGGGGGGATCTTTCACCTATGTAATACTTCATCTCCGTGTCATGTTTGTTCATGAGCTCCAGGAGCCGCACTTCAATCTGGGCTTGATTTAGAAAAGCCTTCTTGTTCTTGATGATCTTAATTGCCACCCACTCCTGCTCCACGCGGTCATACGCTTTTACAACCTGCCCAACGAGAATGACACTACAGTCATAACAAGGCTGCTGCAGATGGAGAGAAGCGGTCTGCACTGAGGAAGAAAGGACTCCTCCGTAAACTTTCAGCTCAAAAATAATTAATGGGTTTTGAAGGTAGCAAACTGCAGATATTATAAATTATTATTTAAAAATATATTTGGGACATTACAGCAGAAATCCAGATGGCTTCATAGATACAATATATATATTTAAAAATAAAAAAATCTACATCTCAAGAAGCACAAATGGCTGAAATTCCGTCTCACCTGCCCGAATGACCCTTTGCCTATTAAAGAATCGATCTCATAGCGATCCATCCACTTTTCGCCATTCTTCACAATGTAGTCGTAGTTGTCGTCATCATAGCCGTCGTTGTAAACCTTCCTCTCCTTCTTGTGACTGGAGTCATCACCCTGGCCCTGTTGGTGACGACGCTTCTTTTTTGCATAGTATACCTGGACAACAAGGACAAGGGCCAGAGTCACTTTGAAGGGTATGTGCACATCTGGAGCTCTGACAGGGGGCCATGTCCCTGACCGTTTGCGGCCTTCCTGGATCTGGCACTTTGCAATGTTTGTGAGTAAAACACAAAAATAGCCAGACTCTGGCAAACTTATTTCCCTAGTCATCCTGTGACTGGCTGGCAAACACCAAAACAACCACAGAGTATCTGGTAAAAACTTGTCTCTTCGGCCATTAAAGACAAACAAACATGGAGGGCAGGTGACCTATGAACCCACAGGCTGCAGAGCACCAAAGGTATGCAAGCTGACAAACAGAGCAAACAATGGAAACTTCACTGACCCGTCGAGCCATCTGACTCTTAAATGCCACATATGATTAAATCCCGTGGGGGTGTTTGGAAAACAGAAAATATGCATCGATCTTTTAGTCAGTAAACACGAGAAAACTGATTATAGCTACGGCTGACCAGAAGGGACACTGACGGACAGTTTGAGGTTGAGGGACATAGGAATGTTCTCTGATCTCTGCACATTACACCATGGCAGCATAGAGTGGAAGGAAAAAAGATAAGATTGCATTCCTGATTACTAATGATTATAAACTGCTTGTACAACAAACATACTTTTATAGATTAAGCTCCTTATAAATTTAAATGTATTCTCTTCCAAATAGCCCTACCTATTAGAAATTTGGGCATTTCTGCTCTGTTAATCCATGCAAGCTTCCCACTGCTATAGCCCTGCATACTCTCAAAACCCCATGACCAGACCATGTGACTAACTTGCAGGCACCTACCAGGCAGAAGTGGCACCTTACCTCATTGATGTGTTTGTAGGTTTTGATCAGGTCAATAGAGAGCTTTCTCAGGGGAGCCGAGGCGGAGTCGCGAAAGCACTGGGGCATGCGCCTCTGTAACATGACAACATCAGGGGTCACCTTCAACGGACACAGAGTGAGGCTCGACGGCGTCTCGTCACTGTACACAGCTCTCACGTCTGCTGAGCCTTGGAAACTTTGGAATTTTGGGTTTCCGCAATCCTGCCTTTCAATTCCAGTGCCAATTTACACAAACCAAGGATCAATTCAGTTCCCAACATTAAAAATGCCCTAGTGTCTATCAAAGATCTGGCATATTTGTCATTTAATGCTACTGGTGTTCAGACACCGATGTCTGGTACAGCCTAAGATCATCCAGAGAATCGGGTTGAATGGAAGGCCATATTGAGGGGACCTACGTTTGGTGCAGTGTTCATACACAATAAGAACAGACCCTCAACAGAAAGTGTGAGGTGTCACCTGGAGGTGTGGCCTATATAGAGCGACATCTGCTAGGGGAAGAGGGGTGGGCGTAGCGTGGCGCACCTGGCTGACGACGGGCTGCTGAGCCTGCTCACTGTACGGCAGCACAGTGACAGACGGGTCCGTACTCTGCTGGTGACGGTCGCTGTACTGCTGGTGCGAGTGGGGCATCTGAGCAGCCATCTGAATCCCAGCAGCATGGAAAGAAAACGAAGGAGCAAGCCGAACAGATGAGGGTTTGCATGCTGAAGTCTCTCCTCCTGCAATGGTGGGGGAGGGGGGAGAAAGGTCACGTGAGCTCCATGAGCACCCACATTGACACCCGAGAAAAAACAGGACACAAGAATGTCTTAAATACCCACCAAACATATATAACATTAAAATACACAAGCATTCTAGTTAAACAAGCAAGATAAAAGGCCATTACAGAGGCAAAAATCAAACAATTGATATCAACTGACACAAGAACAGATACGTCACAGAGAAAAAAAAACTTCATAACCCTTGGTTGGAAAGATAAGTTTGAATTGAAGACATAGATTAGCAGCGAAGGAAGTCATGAAGTGTATGCAAGGAGGAGCAAATCATTTTCCACTTCGATGACCATGTTGTACTGAAGAATGTCAAACTTGCATCTTGCTTAAGAAAATGTACCCAACACGCCCAGTCTCTGCATTAAGTCTTTACTTGAGTTGTAGAGTGCCTGGTGTAAAGTGCACAATGTTGAGCTTGCATGAAAAAGTTTCTTGGAGGCCACTGAGGTAACTCATAGATTTTTGAAGATAAATTTCATTGTTATTATGCCTGCAATATCAAACCTGGTGTACATTTCACTTCAGGCAATGTTTGTGATTCTATAGGAGCAAAAGAAAGGATATATTTTCATAATACTTTCTAAAGTATCTAAAGGTATATGTCTACTGAAGGAGACCAGAACAAAGCTAGAACCCACAGAAAGCAGGCCCTCTGTACACCTGGTGCTGTGTTCCTTTCATGTATTACATAGATCTATCACATAATGTACACTCAAATACTGGGATTAATATTTATAGGTATCAACTATGATGAGTGATCCTTTGATCTAGTGTCAAGAGACTTAAGACACATTACACTAGAAACAAGTAATAATCTAAGTAACAGAAAAAACAAACACAAAACAGGAATCTGTCAATAAGAATATTGGCAATATAGTCAGTTGAAATCTTGAAAACAAGTTAATTCTCATGCCAAAAAGGATTTTTCCTTACAGAAAACATCTCACAATCAAGCAATATCCACTCATTTCCCATACAGAGGCACTAAATTAATGTTTTCCTTAAAGCTTCATGTTTTTGCAGGATCATATGTTGGTGGATTCTTACTCATGTTGAGATCTTCCAATGAACGGAAATTAACCAAAGCGTATTCAGAAAGTACCAGCATGCTAAACATTCAAGAACCGCTAACCAAGATAATTAAAGCCGATCGGATACCAGACAGGACCGGTTTGGCGCACTTGACAGAAGTCATGCGGGATGACATCAGATCACAAATAGCTGCCCATGCCGAGGATGTCACAATCTCATGTGGCCAATGGCACGACTTGTTGGAGTCCAGCTCAATACCCTCAGATCAAGTTTCAGCCAAAAGCAGAGAGGGATGCGAAGGACAAGACCCATATCACCCTCGCGTCACCAGATCCCCTTGTAATCAGACTTGAATTGTCATCAATATCAGTTCAAATCACACAAAGTCAAATTAATCTCTTGTGTTTTTTCCCTGTATTTTACACAGAGACACACAGTCACCAGCTTTGATGAAACAAAGCAGAGAAGTTTCCGTTAGAACCTCACTGGGCGGCTCTACCTGTGACTCAGCTGCAAGCACATCTCTCATGCTCTGAGACCAAACAAAAGGCTAAACCCCCTCTCTGAGCCTCCCTCCCCGCACAGAGGCCTGGGAAAGTGCTGCGTCACAGCGCAGAGTTCATCCTGAAAGCAGGGGCCGTGCTACACAAGACGAGGAGTCTCGTGAGCAGCAGGACAGGCCGGCGCAATCTCTGCGAGCCACGTCCACCAGGCGCTGCCCTCCAAATAACTCGAGTTTCCACGGGATGCATCCAAGCCCCAGTTCCATGCTGAAATTTAAGCTGTGAGACTTCAGGCGCTTAGAATTACAGAAACCTTAAAAGAAAGCAAAACAGTCCATTTGCTTCCTCCAAACTATGTTTAATGCTATAAAATTATGTCTTATAAACTTGCAGAATGCAGTTAAGTGAAAAATTCCTATTTACTGTTTCAGAAGAACAGAAGACTAGGGAAAGTTCACAAAATGGATAAATAATGGAGGAAAAAAATAAGCATTGTATTAAAATACTTGAGGTAAGAAAAGGTTGTCTTCAATGGACAGGTAGGACATGTAATGTTTAACTTTAATCTTGCCCATTATACCATTGGCAACACTACCTATTAGTTGTTCACTAATTAATATGCTAAAAGTTGAAATAAAAGCTTGGATGGGCACCATTAACTATGTCAGTCCAAAATTTACAGTCAGCTAAATGCCATGAATCATTTATGGACCAAAGATATGCCTGAACCCCTAAATAGAAGCAACTTTTACAAAATAAAATAACAGTAAAACTGACTCTCCATTTAACTGCATAAGGTTGTATGTTTGCTGGTGAATTGATAAACAATAAAAATATATTTTTTTAAACTGACAAAGAACTCTGCCACTCTGTCTCAAATTATAACTGGTTCACACAAGGATTTTAAATCTAAATATCGCGTTTAACATTTATTCAATTAATCCAATTAATATATACATACATACATACATACATACATACACACACACACACACACACACACATATGTATATAAGGACATCTAATTTTTGAAGGTATATTTCTACTGTTTGTCACAATTTCATACATTTAAATTAAACATTTAATTTCATACATAAAAATATGTAATACATTTTACTAGATATATAAGAACAAGGCAAATGTCCTTTAATATATAAAAAATTACCTATCATAATGAATAATATTAATTTTCACCAGTTTCAACTACATATAAAAACAACAAAACATTGACCACAGCTCCAGTATGTTTGCTGATAATATTATGATGGCAAATATAAAACATAAATCAAATAAGTGAGAGTCTATCCATCTGATGACACAATTGTGATAGTAAGTGCCAGTCCACAATGGTCTTTGAACAGACCACCTACTTATACAGAAGGGAGAAAATGCAGAAAATAGTTGTTCAGAAAGTAAAAATTATGTTTCACTTGCTACTTTTATAGTTAATCCCAAAATGGATTTTAAAAGAGGGCATCAGAAGAATGCAAGTATCTATTAGTTCATACCACACTGAAAATAACCTTAGGGAGGAAAATCGGTGAAATCTAGTTAATTTGCTTCTTTTACTTCACTTGATTCAGATGAACAGTAAAAGGCGAGCCTTTAGCTCAGTAATCGAATCTCTCAGTTCTATTTTGAAATCTCAGCCTGTCTGCAGTGAGTGGGAATTCTGCAGATCATTAAGTACTCATTTATCAACGTCTCTCACCAGGCAACACAATGCAGCAGAATCACAGAGTAACCACCCTTCTGAACCCCAGCAACAGCACCTAATTAGCATAGCCTACCACCAGGAAGATACTATGTGATTGGGAGAGACTATGAAAGCGCAAGCCAATCAGAACACAGAATGCAAATAGCCTACTTTTGTTGCCAGGGCAGAGCTGCCATCTATTGTCCAATAGGAAAACAAGTAATAAACAAGAAATGAAATTGCACTTTGTCACATTTCCAAGCTACTTTTAACCCTTCAGTGACTGGAAGCAAATTAACGTAACAGTTCAGAACCTGGATTTAGTCTGTCTAGGAATGAAACTTAACTGACCCAAAAGGAGGTAGGGAAAAGGGGAAAAATACATTGCTACAGCAATGAAAGAAGAATGACCTATATTTTGGTACACTTTGATACATAGTTCAGAAATGTCTTAAAATTGTTTACTGATGACTGTATACCTGTATATTAATATTTGTTTTGCCATTGAAAATTGGTCATTTTTCTTCCTAGTTTAAAAATCTTATTAGGAAATGGGGGTCATTATAGAAGCATACATTTAAAATAGATTTAACCTTTATAAAAAAAATTTACTAAGTTTTCTAAATAGAATTATTATAAATATTTTCTTTACACAGGGAAAAGAAAAATCTAATCTGAATTAGAGGAAGTAGTCTTGTTATTATATTGTATACTTGAGAGTAGACTTCATTTGTATAGATTTGTTTACCCCTGTTCTTTTAATTGTTATAATTTTCATTACCTGATAGACTGAAAAAAGATGATAGATACTTTAAGTCAGAAATTTTGGCAAATCGAAGTACATACTTTTTCTGTACCACTGGATTTTTATAATGTTTCTTGTGACTCACACTTAATACAATCTCAGCAAAAGACATTAATGCACAATTTAAAGCTTGCTTGGTTGATTCTACTAGACAGCATGTGTATGCTACTGGGAAATCCAACAGGGCTGAGACAGCAAATTTACAATTGCTTTTACTGTAAACTGGCATTCCAAATTTTTTTCTCTGACAGGCAGCTGTAATCCAAAAACATTTAGAAAAGTAGGAGAAGTCCAGTGCTAACTGTGAACCAACCTAGTGCTGACCCTTAAAACAGAAGCAGAGAGCTTCCCGACTTATCTTTAAATTCCAGATTACAAACACGGCAGACTCTGTAGGTTGTACAGTCACTTTAAATGCTGAGCACACATGGCCACTCTTGAGATTTGAAATCAGAATAAATTCAACCACTAGACCTCCCCCATTTTTGTGTTCCCCTAAACACAAAAGACATTTCACTGTATTACGTTTGCATCAGAGCATTTATAGATAACAATGTATCGTGTATTAACTGAATATATATACACATGTACCTATGGCACATTGTTCTTTTACTTCTAAAGACAGACTTACACATGGGTACCTTGTTTCAACATTAAAATATAATTTACTAATACTAAGCCTGCTTTAAAGAACTCAGACTACAAATCCCTTTTCAGAGAACTTCTGGCTTGTCACATGACCAAAGCTAGGCCACAACTGCAGAGAAGGTACATTTAAAGTTTTGTAGGTTAGCTAGTTTACAATGCATATGTTTAAAATGAAAATTTAGTATTTTAACACTGCTAGTTTACTTAAAAAGGAAACAAATTAGCAATCATTTTATGAAATTTTTCATTTTTCCATATGAAAATTTTTACTGCTGATCTATTCATAAACTACCATCTCCAAATATGTTGACAAATAGATGAGACTTTATAATCCAGGTGGCCATTGACCGTATATATATAATATTGGTAAATATATATATATTTATAACATTTTAAAAGCAGACTTGTTGGTCGGCATTTATTAAGCTACATTAATATCAAACAGCACCACCACATTATTACAGTATTATACAACACAGTTAAACAAGTTGTCATCAGATAGAACTACTATGTTGTAGTGTATTCTTTCATACATGAGCATATCAAACTAATTAATGTTTATAGTTTAATATATTTCAGTTATTAGAGTTCAAGTTCTACTAAGCCAAATGTTTCCTAAAATAGCTGAACCGTGATGTCAGTGTATGTTAAAAGCAAGCTAGCTATTATTCCCTGACTACCACTGGACTAATTATGAATTGTGTACTGAACGAAAAATGTTAATCCATTTACAACCAAGGCCTATGATTTTGTAACAATGAGCCTACTCACACGGATACTAGCATAAAATGTTTCAAGCACAAAATCCCAAAAGATGCAACATTCTATGCATCTGCCAATTATGTAGCCACATTAGGAAATTAGTTTTGTGACATGTACCGTATACATAAAGCAGGGTCTATGATCCATCAGATTGGAATACGCCAAGCATGTATTTTCAGGTAACGTTTCATTAAAACAGAATACAATTCACAGTCACAATGCGGACAATCAATGCGCAGCTCTCCTTGGTCTCAAATGTTGCAAAGAGCCGTGTCCACATGTGCAGGTGTACGCATGCGCATATGCCTGATGCAAACCAATAAACTCCAAAACAACAACAAAACAACAAAGTGGACAAGACAAAAACCAATGTAATCTCAAGAGCTTGGTATTCATTTTGCGAAAAAACTGAATAGCTATAATTAAGTTCTATAACATTTGTTGAATATGAAAGAAAAAATAAGTCATCTGCAGGTTCTGGGTAGACCAACGCCCCCTTTCCTTATTGCCTGTGATGAACCACTTTCATACATGATGTTCCATATGCAAAAGCTACTTCGTTTTTTTTACCCAGTTGTCAATTTCTGATTAACCAACTCACAACTGGGGAGAAAAATGTGAAATACTGGTATTCTTTCTTTGACATTTGAAATGAGTCCTTAAAATGTGTCCAAATTAAATAACATAATTAACATTAAGGTCCCTCCCGGGAAAAAAAACATTTGATTAATGGGAAAGTGTTTGACAGCAATGTAGACTAACATGTAAAGGCTATTATACACAGTAATCTTGACTTAAGAGTTTAAGTACCCAAAGACCTAACTAGCAGCTATAATTATAATGAATGATTTAAAGTTCTTTCAATCGGTATGCAGACAAAGGAGTAATTTATAGTATTTGCTCAAACTTGTAGGGTGAAGTGGTCCAGAACATTTTATTCAAAAAGAAAAAGGTAAGGCGGAAAAGACACCAACCTGTATGCATCGTTGCCTGTTAAATTTCATATCATCCTGGGAGGAGAGTCCAGCAGCAAACCACAGCCCACTAAAAAGAATAAATCAAATAATGTTACTGTTTTTGTAACCTTTTCTACACTGTATGGATTTCGTTTTGTTAATACCAATCTTTTCCAATTCATCCTTAGGACAATTCACGTACTAGTCAGAGTTCCCACAAATAACACACTTTTGTTGAGGCTTTGGAAGACTGTCATAAATTACACAATATGAAGATGAAAGGGTGCCATAAAGCACAATGGGGGCAGAGGTGTAAAACTTCAAGGCGGACAGATATTCCAACACTTAATCAGTACTTTCATCATTCTCTCATATTAACTTGATGCTAAGCAAACATCTATGCCACCTTCAGTTGTTACCAATCTGCAGGTTCTGGGTAGACCAACGCCCCCTTTCCTTATGGCCTGTGATGAACCACTTTCATGCATGATGTTCCATATGCAAAAGCTACTTCATTTTTTTTTACCCAGTTGTCAATTTCTGATTAACCAACTCACAACTGGGGAGAAAAATGTGAAATACTGGTATTCTTTCTTTGACATTTGAAGTCCTTAAAATCTGTCCAAATTAAATAACAGCAATCAAAATGTTTTGTTGTGCACTCATCCAAAAAAGTATAACAGTACAAGTTTGTTGAGTATTTGGGTGAAGTTTGTTTTGCTAAAGTAGTACATTCTGCCTTTTCTCAAAAGGGCTATGTAAGGGCATCTTCATTTATGCAGCTAGAAGTAACCCTCCTACTTTAAAATATGGTGAGGAAAGGGAAAGGTATAACAAATACAGAAATGAGTGCCTGCCACACGATTCCTTATCATTCTACAGTCCTGTTACACCTTTGTGTCTATTTTAAAAGGTTATTGATGCATGTTAAAATACAAAATAAGCAAAACAGAAAAAGCAGCTCCTCATTGCAATCTTAAGCCTTATAAGAACCAACAGAAATATATAAAACATACCTAAGCCAACTTGCAAGTGGTTTCCGGGTGAAAATACCCCTTCTTTTACAACAGAGACTCTCACTGTTGGATGCTCTAGTTCTTCTATTTCGAGCACAATCATTGGTGTGGATCTGAAAAATAAGAATATTAAAGTTTAATAACGAAGAGTAAAAAAAAATATCACAACTTGACAGATCCATCAGTATCAAGGCAAAGGACCCAGAACAAAAGGACATTAGATGAGTAGTTTAATGCTTATTCATACATTACAGTGGAACTTAATCACAAAACAACCAATTTTGTTTTACTAGGAATAAGTAAATATCTGTAAATATAAAACAAACATTTCAGTTATACTGAAAATATTACCCATGGTGCAGACTAACCAGCAAAAAAAAAAAAAAAGTCATACCTATAGATAAAGATGGGGTCATTCAGGGTCACTAACAGAACCCTTTCTTTCCTTACATCCATACCAATTTCACAGGTTAGGTAGGTCTTCAAACTTCCTAAGTTCTTTAATTGCTTTACTGATTTCAACATTTTGTTAAAGGTTCAACATTTTAAAATAATTTAGCACTTTCAAAATCAAAGCAGACTGTGCAGCCAGAAAATACCTACTTCAATGACGTATCTGGAGACAACCACATCAGTATAAATAGCATAGGGAATTAACTACTAATGAGACCAATTAACCCTGGGGAATGGGCTAAAATGGGGGGAGGCTGACACTCCAGGGCTAAGGTGTGCCTTCTGAGGTTGTCTGTACAGCCATCTTCACCTTGAATGACACTTTACCATTGTATTTAAGGGTCATGTTCTGTACCTCCCTTGAAAAGGGGATGTTCATTAGCCTCTTATTGACCCAGGGTCAACAGCACGTTTTAATCACTGTCCAGCATTTAATAAGCTAACAACTAAAGTATGGGCTGCCTATCAGCAATGAAATGGCCCTGGTAATTAACATAAAATATAGAATTCTGGACCCGCTCAAATGTGGCTTCTAAGGCTGGATGAAGAAATGTAAAAACACACAGAGAACAGCAGTAACAGAGTAGGGTGGCAAAGACTGCTCCATAAAGTCGACAATGTTGATTATGAAAAACTGTCAACGTAGATTTTTACAGTTGATGTTTGAACTGAAAAAAGGTCTCATGTTCACAAACTACATATTTAGTTTGTTCCAACAGAATGCAGCACACTACAGGAAGTGAAGGGGGCAATGTTTCTTTTATTGTCCTTCTGTGGATTTAAAGAAGAAACCACTAAGGCAAGACCTAAAACATCAAAAAAAAGAAGTGTACTGAATTTTTTGTGTTAACAAGTTACTTTAAAAATGTGAGGGTGAAGCAGATTAACATTTGTGTCATTACTTAAGTTTGTTTTTGTTACTGGTCTCATTAAAACAGAAAAATAAATCAATAGACAGTAATAATAAAGTAGCTCACGATCATTAACTGTTAGTTTCAGCCCTATAACAGACTACGCAGGATGGTAGATAACATTCATAAACAGTACGTGTCCATCAAACTAGTCAATATATAAAAGCAATGTGGATCAATACTCCACAATTAAAGAAATTGTGTGCTTTGTTATAGCATAACAATACAGTAATACCATATATTTTTCTGAGATAACATTTATAATAATATTTATGCTTTTAAAATCACACAGGTCTTGACACAATGACCAAAAACGGTCCTTATCTTGTCCAGTCTTGTTGCTCTATTTACAATCTTTACAGCTTCTACTTTTATGTAGAGGTTCATTTGGGCCAGTATTCCAACTGCTGAAAACACACAAAAATAGTGCCCAAACGATTTGAAAGACCAGTGACAGCAGACATTAACGTTCATGCACAAAACACAAAAACGCATTCAATGGGCTTACAAGTCAAGATTTTATATAATGTTTTATGTATGTTCCATATCTATTATAAAACCTAGAGGCAGGTGTCACGTGAATTTACTGAAATTCCCACATAAACTTCATAAATGCCATATTTCTTGCAGTGCTTTCAAAATAAAAAAATATACATATTTTGTGTACAAAATGCATCGAAAACATACCAGAGCCACACATTATGAATTGAATACTTTGTAAATTGTAGCAGGCAGAACACTCCTGGAAAACAGTTCCAAAACTGTAACTTTAATTTCAGAAAAACTCCACTAGGACAAGCAACTGTTAATGGTGACAAATTTCAAGAACCCTCAGATATGAATATTTCACCACTTAATGTTAGTAAACATGGAAACTAAGGTGAAAAAAATCCATTTTTGAATTAAGCACCAAGCAAACAGCAGCCAGCCTTACGACATCAATGCTTATTGCTGAGATGTCTTTCAAGCACAGGATTATGGCAAGGGTTTTTTGGAAAAAAAGTTTTATGGGGAATACCAACACATTCTATGTTAGAGTACATCTCTACAACATTTATAAACACTGTTACTTAATTTGACTGACGTTGACGTTGTACTTGGAAAAAACTGTCTTGCTGAGCATTTCCATCTTCTGCTGTGGACTTGTCGCAGATACTTAGACAAATACTGAAGCTTACTTGACCATAATATGCGAGATATTTCACACTTATTATGTACGTCATACGCTTTAATGTAGGAGCTCACCCTCATCTACAGTGAAACTACATTTCTGATGAAAGTACAATTATGACCCTCGTCCCTCATTTGTCAAAGCTGTTATTGGTTTAATCATAACCTTTAAGACAACCTTAGAGTAATTTACTGTTCATGCAGCTTACTTAATCACTAAGCGATCACTTCTAAAAGGAAGCCAGTAGTAGTACAAAACAGCATAAAGAGAAGCATAATCTCATGGGACTGCTGCAAATGGATGGAAAAATTAGGTAAATATCATATCAAGAGTGCAAGCTATAGCAGATAAATTAAATGTTTTATCAATATTAGCATCGACGCTCCTACCACAGATTCACTTTACGACACACAGCAAGCAGTGAGCAAAGCGGGCCAAGGTAGTGGGGAGCACTGTGATCTGGTGCAAAGGGTCACGACTCAGGCGGCAACTCCGATCTGTTTGTAGACACCCTCACTCACAAGGACTCCTGCAGCCCTTCCCCCTAGCATCATACTCAGTGCCTTCTCCAAGCTCTCTCTTGGTAACTACTGGCTTTGAAATAGAACCTGCTTGTTAGGTTTGTTTGATGATGAGGCAAGTGTAGGAGGAGAACTGAACTGAATTGTAAGAGGCACTGGAAAACACTCCTTAAATAAAATTCATTTAAAAAAACATTTCCAAAGTACGTTACATATTATATACAAAAGAAATGCTGCATATTTCTTTGTGTGTAATATATGTGTTAAGCTATACAACTTCTTAACTACACATCAAACCAGTAGTTTCCACAAGGACAGCAGTCCGTTACTCCTCAGAGTTACATGTCTACAGATTGAGGGCAAGTACTCTCATAAAACCCAACATATTCGGCTAATCACTACTACTCTCCAATGCTGCAAGATAATATTTACAGATTATGGTATAGTATAAAGATAGCATACAGCTGTAGAAGTTACCTTAAGAATGTAACTTTCCCCCACAACGAGTTAAAAAAAAAGAATGTGTACAAGGCGAATCAACTTATTAAAAAATAGCATTATGCAATACTTAAACTTAACTTTTAAACTTTCGAAAGTTTGTATAATATGCAGTTCAACAAGAAAGCTAATGTAAAACACCCAAAATAAATCACAAACTTGGATTTTTAAAAATCAATACATCTTTCATTCCTAACCATGTAACAAAACTTGCCATCACAAAAAATAAAACTGAATTTTTCACTGGAATGAATGCTAGCATACACAAGTGGATACATATAAACCCTTGAGTACCACAAGATGTCAAAGTCTGAACATCATGCCAGATTTGAAGGCAAATTAATACTGGCATTAATTAAATATCTAAACATTAAATGAGCCACAGAGACAGACTGATCACAAAAACAAAAAGGCAGAAGAACACCCCACCAAAAAAACTGTCACAACTGTAATATGATTGAAGGTTAACACTGGCTGCTGCTTTAGCTTCAATACTTTTTACTTTTTCAATACTTTAAAGAAATTTCTTTAAAGAAATGACACAAATGTTAATCTGTCAGCTGTTTCTAAACAGATTAATGCATTTATATATCTATCTATCTATATAGCTATCTATCTATATATATAGCTATCTATCTATACCTATATCTATATATATAGCATATCCTTAAAGTGTACTAATTGCATCCAAATCATACCCGAAACACATTTGCAAAATATTCATTCATTTCTGATGGTGAATTATTTCATATTTGCATACAAATAAAATAACATGCAACCCAATAAAAACGTCAGTAAAATTCCACTCAATTTTGAGCAGTTTGCTGATTAAAGTAAAACGTTTAATGACTAATCAATCGTAAATCACTAAAGTGAAAGGTGGTACTCATCATCATGTACAATTATTACAAAAATTAATTCCTCATCCAGATCATCTATTATAGATTTTAAATAAATGGAAAAGGGATTTAAAAAGTCATCACCCACTCTACTATTAGAAAAGTTCACAAGTTTATTGTTGTGATGATGATGAGCTGCAGTACAAGACGACAATTTGGGCAAACTAAATACATTTAAAAACCCAAAAACATAAGTTCCCCTAGACGATGACTTCTTATTATACAATTAATGTCAAACTGTACAGTTTCTGAAACTGATCTGACAGGAAAAAAATCATAATAGGATGATTTAAGCCAGAAAATGTTTAATGTGTTTGTATAAGCGTTATACTTTATTCCAAAAACAAACATTTAGTGAGACAGTATTTTCCTGTGGCCATTAAAAACAGAATTTCAGACCTGACCCTGAACAACCCACAACTGCAAAATCTGCAGTTCTGATGACATTCTGTCAATTAAGCAAATCTGATGTACAGTAAGGAGCCATTTACTAGGCCTGCGTGATGTGCAATGTTAATATAAACAATGCACGTTATGCACAAGCAATTATCACATTGCAAGGACCACAACAGTCTGCTGGGTTGAAATTAGGCTTATTATGGTATTATGTGGCATTATGAAATCTTGCCAATACAATTCACTGATCACTAGGGCCAATCAGTACATCATTTTCGGTTTGGTATGCACAATGAAAAGAATGAATACATTTATTGATAAGGGCAGAACCTAAATTCAAAAGTAGATGTTCAACATGGAAAACATGATGCTAACCGTGGCTGAGTTGGCTACAGCCAAGGCTGGTAAGAGTCAATCATAATTGGTGGTTTGGGAACATTTTGATTTTCCAATAAAATACACCAACACCAGTAGAGAGTAGCTGATAAGACCAGGATTGTTTGTCGGCTATGTTGCTGGAAACGCATCCAAAGTGTTAACTCATTTAAGACAATCATCTGAGTATGTATGACTGGAGCAAGGCAGAAACTGCTTCTGCAAGTTCCTCTCCCCATGGCATCGAAAGCACTTTTGCCAGGAAATTCAGACTGGGCAAAAAAAAAAAAAAAACTATGGCTAGAGGTGTTTAATGCTACAGATAAGTGCTCATATTCGGTAGCAGAGACCATGAGATTTTGGTAGGATTTACTTCATCATGATATTTGATTATTTTGCATATTTATGTTTACAATACTCAAATAAGCATCTGTTCGGTTTTGTTATAGACATGTCACCAGGTGCACTACCTTTGGTTTAAAACTGTTCTTAACTATCTTTGTTTGCATACTTAATAATTAATTTCAAAATAAATATTTTCCCTGCTGTACCAAAATTGTACCGAACCGCGTTTCGTACCAAACCATGAATTTTGTGTAATGTTATACCCCTACTGATCTCAATACGATTTGCCAGAGAAATTTGACAATTTTGATTCTCACTGAATGTTTTAATTTTAGCTGTGAATTCCAGAAAATTTGCAATTTTAATGATCATTTATTTTTATGCTAACTGAATGTTTTGATTTTAGCTGTGAATTGTATGAAAGGAAAAGTTCAGTTTTGCAATTTTGATTGTGTAAAGTTTGTCCCTGCCTCTGGATGAGTTCTGCATGCACTTTCCGAGCCAATCATACAAATTTTTGTCCATGCCATGTAACAACACGTTGTGAGAAACTGAGAAAATATGAGTAAAGAAGAGGAAAGTGAACAAGAAATGGTAACCAAGAAGACATCCACCTTATGCAGTAAGGAAATATTTTGGATTGCATAGATTGGACACCGAGGTAAAGCAAGTGATTTGTTAACTTTTAAGGCAACACCATGAACGTATCCGCCAGACTTTGTAGACAAGTTATATTTGTGTATAGTTTTTGAGGGGAAAAAAAAAACTTTTGCTTTAGTGCTAAAAATTCGGACCATGATATTAGAAAATTTTGCAACATTGTGCAGCTCTACCGCTCTGAAAACATTTATGAAAATCATGTGTAAAACTTACTACATATTACAAACAAAACAAAGAAGGTTTCCAAGCAGCATGAACAATGAAGTGCCTGCCCTCTTCTGAACCTCCATTAAGGGTAAAATTAAGGTCAGTGAGCCAGGAATAGGTCAAGTGCAGCAAAGTACAGACAGATACACAGAATGCATCTCAGAATAAAAGAAATCTTCAGCAAGATGTTAATTCAAGCATTTACATGGTAAAATTTACTATTGCCATTTTCTATATCAAGCCATTTTAAAATATTATCACAAAGTAACAATGTAAAGACAGCACATCTGAGTCATGATTATGTAATGCTGTGCGAAACAATGAAATATAGATCTTGTTACTCCAATTAAAAACGCCCCAAAAATGACTTAATTTGAGTACATCAGAATATACGGACAAGCAAGCTGCGACATCTTTTAAGTTAAATTTGGAAACACTAGCTGACAAAGATGGTGCTACCATTCAAACACTGTATATGTTAGGTATTCTAAGGAAATGAAGAGGACATATGAACTCAAGAGTTTGGAAATATTCTGCAAGAACATGGCACCAATGCAACAAGGAACTCCTAAGACTAGCTTCTATAATGGAAGTGTTATAGGCCTCAAATCTCACTAAAAGGAGATAATAAGTAAAAATGCAGAAATCTGCATGTACCTATCAGACTTGCATGAAGGCACACAGACAACCTCTCAGTTGCACAACCCATCTTAAAAATGGATTTATAGTACTGAGGAAATGCTGGAAAATGTATCCTGCAAATCAAAATACGTGAATGATTCTTTACCTAGCACATATCTTAGGCCCTCAATACAAATTAAATGGCCGGTTGCTGAGAAGGTGGCAAAGAAAACTGTAAGCCATAAATGTTTATGGAACTAAATTGCAAATTGGCACACCAAGATAAGTACTGTAGTTTGAAGACAGACATTTGGTACACTCGACATTAAAAAAATGCAAGAAAGGAATTATTGGAATTACATATAAAATGTTGTTGACTAACAAACATCTAATTATGCACACTGATTGTATTTATTACATGCATATTGATTATATATTGCCGAATTACATCCATTCACCAATGACAAAATTAACTTTATGAATTACACAGACCCTTTAATTCAGAATGACCACTGCACCTTAAAAGCAAACAAACAAAAACCTCAAAAAAGGTTTTAGCATCTTCAGTTCTGTTTTTGAAGGATTATCCTTTCCGGTGGAAAGCCCCCATATTTCTATTACCCATTATATTACTTTGCCTGTTCCCATGATTTTTATGTAGTCCAGGAAAAAATTTTTTTTAATTTTTAAATTAAGTAAAACACAGCATAACAACATTTGTAGCAGGAAAGTATAGTCTGGATGCACCCATGCATTCATTTTTATAGAAACCACTCCATATAGAAACCAAGACCATTAATTAGTGGGCCTTACTTTAGAGTTTTACAAATACTCAGTCACTTTTAGGTGTCAAATGTTCCCATTCTGAAAAATTGCAGATGCACACTTGATAAGCTTACAGATATGCATTTATACAGTACTACATTTAAATTTATGCTGTGAAGATTACACAGCTTCTCTAAGGGCACTTTCTCATGCGGACAGGTGGTGCTTATGCCATACACTATTGAAAAAAAGAGATTCACGGAAGGATGCCAACACGTCCTCTGCCAGGTAAAACTATAAATGTCGTGTTTCCTTCTTTTGTCTCCTATGGCACGGGGATAGCCTTTAAAATGGTTAAAGTGAAGAATTGTGAACTCCACATCACAAAGGAATACGGTACCTTAAGTGACTGGTTATCAGCCAAATAAATTCATTCAAGAACAGGTCTCCTGGAGTCCTGTTTCCACTAAGAATGATTCTAATAACTTTAAGACTAAAAATTTACACTGTTCAATTGCAGGGCTCTATAAACACAACAATAAGAACTAAAAAAAGTCTTAATTTTCAAATTTCAAACTATCAATCAATGTGTGACCTGGTTATGTGACGTAGTTAGCTGGATTCAGCTTACTTATGTTTTTCAAGTTTATAATATGGCACACATGCTTCAAAAATGAATAAACAGAGTTCCAAATCTGTTCCAATGATTAGAAAAAGCAAAAAAAAAAAAATCATATGGTTTATTAACAGACAAGCACACACAGAAAAAAAACATTCTCAATTACTCAGCAAGAGAGCAATTAAGACACGACAGTTTAAAAAAAATAAAGGCTTGTGCAAATAATATGAAGTTAATTTGACAAATTTAGAAAAGTTGCTATCTGTCAATCTAGTGCGAGTACACTACATTCAAAATTTAAATATTTAATACTAATTACAAAAGCTAATAGGAATAACAAAATCATATTCTATCAGGCTACATTTTACATATGTAAAAAAAAAAACAGTCACTAAAAGAAATCAATATACTATTATCAACTAATGAAAAGGAATACTCTTTATGACAAAATTGGGTAACCCTATTTGTCAAAATAATTTGTATCAGCGCTTTTATTTGGTTTCCTGGTATGCATTCCCTTATGTGCAACCATGTTATAGGTTGCTATGGTAGCTAGATCATCATCACGCCATTGGGCCACACATTGCAGCAGCAGATTGGCCTGCAAGTAAAAAACGTATTTTGGTAAATAGTTGCAATGTTCAACACATTT
>JAODJU010000108.1:17427366-17438759 GCA_026776725.1 Gnathonemus echidnorhynchus
TATATATAAATAAAAGAATCACAATTATGAGAGTTGCTCTGTTTCACTGCTCAGAGGAGATGCCAGTCTAAACATGGGGAAGGACCAATGGCACTCTGCTACGTAAATAACATCCCAACTAACAAGGTGGCCCAGTAGGGAAACCAATGAATGTTTTGTGCTCCCTTATTTTCTTTTCTTAATTTAGCATTATTACAAAAAAAGTTCTGGTTTAACAACAAAGCAGGTAAAATATCTGAGTTAACTTAAATATGACAACTGAATTAATATCCATAAACTCTTACATGTTGACATTTCACGTAAATCTAATTATCTAGCAAGTCAATTAACAAGAAACAGCAACAATGTTCCATTCTTATTTTTAAATTTTAATATTTAAAATTCATATTTTAAGTCAACTGGCCCCATGAAATCCTTCAAATACCCAAATTCCATTCCACAGAAGTTTACACATTATAATCTCTATTAAAGATTTGAAACATGGGAGATGTACAGGCAGTCTCCAGTTTACGAAGGAGATCCTTTCCCTTAGTCTGTCCAAGTTGATTTTGTAGGTAAGTTGGAACAAGAAAAATTAATAATTACAGTAATATCAAAACTACATATGGTTCTGTACCTCAAGTCTACAAACCGCTGAAGCCATGTAATGTTTTCGTGAGCGTCACAAGACGACTGAGTTTGTTATTATGAACTACTGCATTGAACTACATAACATACTTTATTACAGTCTGTATGTAAGAACAAATTGTCTGCAAGTCCAATGTTCTAAACCTGGGGACTGCCAGTATATTGACTGCTTTACATAACTGCATTTGAAATTCTGCTACCTGTTTAGCTAACATTAAAATCAGATTACTCTGAAGATATGTTTCATAATTTCACTGCCATGATTTCTAGTTTGTGACACAAAATATTTAATATTATTTTCGACATTAACTATGGATTATGGATAATAAAGATTTTCAACCCAAGATTACCAATTTGAGGTTCAAAATATTTCATAAACTTTTACATTTTAAAACAGGCCTGACGTTAAGCTTAATTGTCTATAGTAAATTTCAATATTACAAATCCAAACACTGAATCCACTGCAAAACAATACTATTAAATAATACCAGCCTTATCTTTATCATTGCATACAGGAGCATTTATATGAAATACATCAATAAAAAACAAGCAAGCTAACAGTATCTAGCATTCAAGCAATCTGAGCCTGTTTTGTATTATATAAAAATAGCTTTACCTTTAAATGACTAAACATTTGTATATGGTCTTTGTATATGCACTGTGCACTACAGTCTTGCCACTGCAAAAATTCTGTCCAATGAGGCTAAACCCTACTCTCCATTTCTAAGTGTTTCTATACTGGTCTATTTTCGTTAACTGTCTTTTAGGGTTCCCTCCACTTATTCTGCAAGTAGATAGGGGCCTGAGAAGCATACCAGTAGCTAATGTTATTAGCATCTGCATGTGACTTGTAGGTCTCCCATGTTACCTCACAGAAGTGCAGAGGTGTGTACAGATACTATAGGATGGCTTGAGTCACACGTTGTTTGAGATTTTCTGGGGGTTTGCCTGTTTTTGTCATCCCCGTCTTCTTGAATGGCTGCCTTCTCTTGTGGGTGACAGATGCTGGAAACAAGACTGGCCAGTAGAATAGAGCATCAATACGGCCGTCTGGCTCATTGAAAAAGCCTATTTTACCAAAGGGAATGAATGCATTTGAGTATGTTTGAGGGTGGGGGGATGGGGTGTATATAAAAATCTTATGAAAGCACTGGTCCAAGCAGACTATTAGACAATGTGATCAGATGGACCAGTGGTCTTTAAAAATATTGCCAGGCCAGCAGGCAAGTGCTAATGTTGAGCACTGACAGGTATTATATATAAATTGGACATTTCACATCTACTTATAATGAAGTTTAATAGGTCAACAAACATACAAAATGCTGATTTCCGAAATGGCATCAGATGTTGACTACAGAAGTTCTCAAAAGATAACTGGCGCCATTTAAAAATAACAATTAAACAGTCAAAATCATTTGTAAAAGAACAATGACTGCCCTGTTCTGAAAGTTAGACAAAATTCTAGTTTTGACTGTTCGGTATATTGAGAATGGGTAGTCCATAATCAGCACAATGCTTTTACAAGCAGACTATCGCTGCATCCGTCCTGTGTTTTTGAAGTCATGCATATTATGCAATAACCCAGAATTCCATAATTTTAATAAGTGGGAAAGGGGCATTTCCTTAAGTAAACTACAAAGCATTTGGCTAGTGACAAACATTTTATTAAGTTCAAATACATATCTATACTATCTTTCAAGTTTAGTTTACACACAAAATTCCACAGACTCAACTGTAATATCCCAGAATTCTGTAATATCGGGTGTAACAAAGTTACAATTTAACGCATTTCGCTAGTTTGAAGTATAACTGCTGTTATTATGTGTATTTCTGAGTGTTTGCATGAGTAAAAAAGCCAGAAATATGGCTGGAGAATTTCTTGCTACTGTATGTATTTATGAATTAGTATGGCTATCTGAAGGAAACTGGGATAAAGAACTTTTTCTTTTTTGTTATATTTCATTATCAGGCAAATATTTTAAAAAGCATTGCAAACTGCTAAACCGACCAAACTATATTTAAAGATCCTTGACATTCTCAAACCCTGTGCGATTTTAACGCCATTAGTTTAAGTTCATTAATTGCCCAGTTTCCATTTAGTGCCCAATTTGTCCTGAAAATCATTATACTTACCTGTTTCTTGTAACATACTGCCACTACTACATCACCCCAAACCGAGACAGAAAGATCAAGCACTTCCAAAGCCATGAAGACATGGCTAGTTGAGAGCTGCTAGTTACGTAGTTTGTTACATTACAATTATAAAAACAGCAAAACTGAGCAGAGCTGAACAAAACTAAAAACTTTGCACTGTCTTTGGAAGCAGCACAAATATAGAACCTGAAGGCTGCTGGTTCAAGCCCCAGGAGTAGCATTTGTACTTCTGAGCAAACTACTTAACCTGAATTGCTCCATTAAAATATCCGGCAATAGAAAGCAGTAAAACTACACTCTGAATAAAAGGATCAGCAACAAAATTATAAGGGAGCAATTCTAACTAACTTGCTGACATCATAAAAAGAACCATGACTGTAATTCTGCAAATAAATTTTAAAGTAATCATAACAATGCTACCTAGCTTCCAGTTTAGCCATAGAGTAGTGACCACGCTACAAAATACTAAATATACAATTTTTCTCGTGAGTCTTTCCTGAAGAAACATGATATTTAGATGAACAAGTTTGTTTTATAAAACAAAAATAACCTAAAAAACATTTAAACGTTTGTAACCTAGAGAATATCTAAAGCAGATAAACTTGATTTGAGCTGAAACATAATATCCTACCAGTCTTGCGAAACTCACACTTTAAAGAAACACTTTGACCCTATTTTTAATTGGGAAAGCAAATGATGTCATTGTGCCATTATTACAGAGCATCTGTTACTTTCAAGAGACAGCTTAAAAGGTTATTCAAAATAAATTTCAAGCTACCAAAATAAGTTAATTTATCCAATATAATAATGGAGTGTCAGGGATCCAAAGTGCATCTTAGATTTTTTTTTCCCCCCAACTTTTTTTTCCTAATAGCTCTTTTAACCTTTCAAAAACACTATGACTTCCCTAGGGTCTGGCAACAGCTGCTTACAGCAACTTCAAAACTTTGTGGCATACAAAAGAATGGCAACACAAAAAAAGGCTTTTTATTGTCTTGTCAATTCCAGCTGTTGTCATCTTGACCTGAAACTAGCACCTTATATGTTGGCCACACATTTACATGAAATCCAAGCCCTGTTTCAATATATGCTCAGTCAGAAATACAGCCATTTCTAGTGAACCATTTACAATTTAAATTATTAGATAAGGTGTAAAGATGAGTTTTAGAATGACCTCATATTTTGCCTAGTGTTAGACATACACACTGCACAAGAGGGATGTAAAACAGAAATGAAGGAGCTGTTTGCTAGTATAAATATTAATGTATTTTTTACCGTTTTGGACATTGAAAAACAAAACATTTAGTCCACATGCAGACCACAAGCAGAGAAATAACTCAGTGAAACTAAAGTGTCCTTTGATTACCATAAGCAAAAGATGGTTGCATTAGCTAAAGAATACATATGAAAATAAAGAGCTCATCCTACATGAGGCCAACATCTTAGGAATACAATACATACAAACAGGACAGTGATTACATATCGCACTCGATTACACTCAAAATGATCATTCTTCTTTCAATTTTCACATTTTCTGAAACTAGGTCTCAAAATGGGTCACCATGACTTTTTTTGACATTGCCGGTACATGCCCACTTGCAATATCATTATATATTGCCCCCTGTATTAGAGACCATAAATAGTTCAGTTGTCTTGTGTTTTACCTGTCACTTCCACAGTCATGAAGGGCATTATAAAAAGTAGCGAAAGCGTTGGCTTACTTCATGTCAATCTTACATCTTATCCTTTTTACATAAATCTCAACATAAATATCTATGAATACAACTACTACTATAAGTAAATAAAAACTTTGGCAATATCCATACAGGATTTAATGCCATTTTAGGAACAATGTCATCGGAACCAAGTATATAACGTATTCTCAGAACATACTGATATTTCGTCCGATTTAACATTACCACTGCATCTTCAGCCTTAAGCCAATTTAATAGTTTTTATTGCATACATGGGGGTGAAACTAGCTTCTAATTTGGACACTTGACTAGCTAGTACTGGACATTACGAATGCCTCATTCACGGTAACCAAAAAGGGGGGAGTGGAGAGGGGGACAAAAAAAAATCACTGGTTACATGTCACGTCAGCCAACTTAAGAACATTTTATCATGTCTGTATATTGTAGAAAGATTGTTCGCGACATGATATAATGCACGATTACATTATTTCAAGACAAGGTATGACAAACCTATAATGGGAGGCGAAAAAGACGCACATCCCTAGCCTAGAAACAGTCACGAAGCAGGCCTTATTCTGACCAGCCGTCATTTGGTTTATGCGCTTACAAAACTGAAAAACTGCGGATATGCTGCTAGCCAGATAGCCACCTTGGACATACATACCAGTTTTAAATGCGGCCAAGACAGCCTAACAATTCTTTATCGTTTACTTACTGATAAACGACACCCAACAGAATGATACATTGCAAATCGATTTAAACAGACGTAGCCAAAATCCAGCTATCTCCCTGGCTAACTGGCCATCAAATGCAGAAGTCACTAAGGCAGCTAGGGTGCCGTTTACCCGCTAGTTAACGCTCTCTCTCTCTTCAAGATAACAGAAGGTTATCCAAGCAAAATAATGCCATCCGTCAAATTAATGCAACTTCATCTTCCACCCATCTATCAGGGCAACTTAACGCTCCGGCGTATTAAACCAGTGTGCATTGTTTTTGAACATACATATTTATGCATATGTATATGTACATATACATGCTGCTAGACAGATCCGCAACAAGGCTGCTAGTACATTAATGATGACTGGTTAGAGCCGCATTAAAACATTGTACCATTAGCTTATTAACGAGCTACTACGGTGACAACCGGAGCTAGCGACGATTAGCCGCCGTTACAGTCATACACAATTATCTTTTTAATTAGCCAGATTGACACGTGCACTGTTATTTCCGTGCCCCAACTTACACCTGGCGACCCACCGCCTCCTACAAACAGCGGGCGTTTGACTTGGGTGGCCCAGAAAGGAGACGCCGTGCTGCCGACTGATGTTACACTGGTAGCCGCCGCGTCCGTAAGCCGAGTCGGGGCCAGAGGACCTGTCACTACGGCCAGCAACGCTGGCTCGGCTGTACCAAGCTAGCTCGATTGCTAAAAACTGGCCGTCATTAGGCGCGACACTGGGCGCCTGTCTCGCCAGTTAACGGTGTGGCCTACCGTCAGCCTCGCATACAATAGCTACACGGACATCTGCAGCAGCACCGATCGCGCTGGGTCTCGGCGACTGGAAAATACGCCGCCCCGCCGCTCCGAGCGGCGCTCCGGAGTGAAGCAGAAAAGCACGAATATGGATAACTAGGAACCCCCGGCTAACGCACCATCGCAGCCCAGCTGGCTAGCCAGTTAGCTAGGCGTGAAAGGAGGGAGAGAGCCAGAAAAGCCGTACACAAACACCACCGCACAACTCACCTTTGTCAGTACGCGTCCCTCTTTCTATCTGTGAAGCAATCTTCATTTAAAGTCCCAGGAGCGCAGGGGGCCAAGTAAAGAATCCACCGTGCCTCGTCCTCCAAGGAGTCCCCCCCAGATCCGCCAAAGCAGCAGATATTCACTTCTCCGACTCGGTGTCAATTCAGTTTCCAAATCAACAGCGCCTCTCCGTCAACTAGCAAAGCCGAAACACAAACTTATAGGCGATCCGAGTCTGCAAAAAAAGCACGCGCTCGGATTTAACCGCGCCGAAAAAAGCGCCAAACCGTCGCCGACCGCCGCCGTAGTTTATTTATCAAAGTTTCCCAGAAGCATGTACTTCTGTATCGCAGGCCGCTCGATAAGAAACCTTGTTTTCTTGGACGGGATTTTTGTAAATTTCACAAAATGGCGCGCGTTCCAAACCTGCGCAGCGAACCGGCCCGGCAGACCACAGAGACACGGACAGTCACTTCGCTTGGCGCCGCCTAAATCCAGTCACATACACAGCGCGTTACGCCATAAACCTCCAAATCCTCCGAAACCGACCCGGTCAGCGCGTCGGTTTCAACGCCGCTGCCATTACTATTAAAAAGTGAATTTATTATTCCGGCGGGAAGGTAAATTATTTGAAAAAAGAAAAAGCGACTTACAAAATGGTGGCTGACTGAAAGTGTTACCATGACAACTGTCAATCAAACTACGAAGTTCCCGGATGAACTAATGACGCAGGAACAGACAATGTAGTTGTCATAGAAACTGCCAATCAATTTTACGTTTGGAAAAGAGGCGGGGCAAAATCCAATGAAATGACACTAATGGAGAAAAAATGTATTTATTTCTCTGTATATATAAAATATATATTGTAGTATTTTACATAGGAATACATTTCTGTTTCCAAGCTTAAGGGTTGCCATTTTAATGGGTGATAGCATGGAAAATATGAATAAGAACAATAAAAATGGCAGATGAAATAATTTATCTTCACTTTTTTGACTTTCATGTTTGGGTTATTTTCTGGATTATTACTAGATACTGTGCTATCAATTTTCGGTATCAGTTTTTACCAACTGCTCCTCTATCCTTGACCTTTAACATATTCATGCTCTTCTTCTCAACAAGCTGAAACTTGTTACACAGGTTTACAACTGCAATTCTGGTGATATTAAAACGTCATTCTGCTTCTGATATGTAGGTTTCTACACAAATATTTTAAATCAGCAAGGAGAGGGTGTATGGTGTATATGGAACTAATTTCAATATTCCAGCATACCAAATTATGGCACAGGACAATCGTCAACAACAAAAAAAAATGTTGAATTTCACTCTAAATGGTGAAAAATAGTGTAGACTGGCCATTATATTGAAGAAAAAAAATTAAGGTCAGTTAAACAGTTATGAATTATCTAAATTTAATGTAAACAGCAATAATATTCTAAATTTGTGTAAAAGGTTAAGTTTGCAAAAGTACATCATTTTTTTACAATTAGCTTTTAAAATTGCATTATGGCAGGAATACAAATCTGCCAAGTGTTTTTGCTGTGCTTGTGTTCTGGTTGGGGAAGTTTAATTCCTTACTAGCAGATCCCTTTTTTGATGCAATCTGGCTCTTGAAGCTTGACTGGTCTTGCCTCTTCTCATGACTCATTGAGTTATGTTACATCCTCTGTTTTACCACCCACGTCAGCGTGTTTATCCCTTCTTTAGCTGCCCTGTGAGAAGCTCTTGCCTATTTCTATCTGCAGTTCCTGTGCAGAGGACCTATTTCAGGAAAATATTCGATATGCAATTCACCCTCTCAGTGTATGACAGTTTTCCTGTTGATGTAGTGGAGACTGTCATTGGTTTTCCAGACCACCTGGTACCCAATTTCAAATCCCAGTCATTGCAAATTTTCAAGTGTTTTGTCAAAGTTCTTAATTTTATGTTGCATAATAATTTGTTGATTACAAAGTGTTTGCAGTACAGTACAATAATGATAATGAAAAATAAATTAAACATGTTTTATGAATGCACTAATTTTATATAGTTAAAACATATTGTTTCAAAATTTTGGAATACTTTTACATTCTTTATAATTAAATAATTTTTAATTTTTCAGTTAGATTAAACTGCAGCCATGGGTTTTATACACATCTAAACAGGCCTAACAGTTGTTCCACATTTGCTTTTCCGGAGGCTATTTGTTGAGGCTAGTCATCATTACTTACGGACTGATGTATTAATTATTATTATGTAGTCAACATCTATACATCAATATAAATAAAATGCTATTTACTATTTTTAGGTTTCACCTGCTTCTTGCTTTTCTGGATTAATAAACACACAAATAAATTGCTTAGGATATATTAAACATTTTCTTTACATTCATACTTTACATTCTCACTTCCCCACTATTTCTACAGATTTTCTGCAGCCATATTAACTTTGTGGTATTGTTGCTTGCAGCTCTCTAGGTAAACGTATTACACTTATATCAGTTTTACCTATAGTGACCATAACAATACCGTGCTGCGATAGGCAACAATTAAAATTAAAGTAATCGTATGCTCCGTCCAAACTCAGACCACTTACAGCTATGCAAAAGAGACACACGTATTAGGTATAAATGACTGATTGTGCTATCATTTCAGGGACGCACAATATGATAACCAATGAATTCCGCAGTACCAAAGCCATCTTTCAGCTTGAACTGAAGTACAGAGCCGAATCAATGGATTGAGCCATGTGACCTGTTTGTGTCACGTGGTCGAGGTAAAATCACATGACTGTACACTTCCGGAAGTACTGCACGCAAATGCTTTAGGAGATCTTATAGTTAGCCTGCGTTAACTAAATACAAAAAATGAGCCTAAGCCTGGATATAAGGCTTAAGCGAGCGAATAAAGTATACCACGAGGGGGTAAGAAGGCTTATTTGCAATTAAATTATATCACTAATATTTTTATTGGTCTTTCTGTGGGAAAATAGGTAGGAACGTTAACTCAGAAGCTATTGCTGTTCTTTTTTCCCCATCATCTATTCAGGGTTTTTGGTGTTACAGAAAAATTAATCCCTTATTGCTGGATTCTTTTTTCAATTAACAGTGGTGCATGTTTCAAAAAATCTTGATGATTACTTTCAAGTAACTGCATTGCTTTGCGCGGTAGGTAGTCACCAATCCATAATAACAGTTGTGAGAAGCATGTAGTTAAAGATACGAGATTCTGCAGGCAGGTTAGCTGTTTTTGAGATTGTTGTAAATAAATTGTCGTTGTTGAAGAAATATAAAGCGTGTAACATCATATTTGGTAAATATTAGCTGTATTATATTAAAATTACCTCTTTTAAAGGGTTGGAAAACATTTGCCTAATTAAAATGTCAGGTAAAAGTAGTATGCGAGGTAAAATATTTAATATTTGCAAAAGTAAACTACATTTTGTTTAGTGTGTGTGTGTGTGTTTATGTATATGTGTGTGTGTGTATATATATATATATAATATATACACACACACATATATATATATATATATATATATATATGAAGAGGAAGAGTAGGTGTTATTAAAAATGACATCATAGTTAAATCCTGCTCCATTTTTTTCTTGTCTTTTACTAAATACTATGCATAAAGTATTTCATTGTTTATAAGTTATGCAGTTTGCTGTTAGTGAGCTTATACAGAATAGGCAATTTTATGTAAATGTCATTTTATTATTTTCTGTTAATGTAAAATTTAATATTGCAGCAATAATTTGAGTGCTTTTAATTTCGTCCTGTAGAGGGAATCCATGTGAAATTCCTAATTGGCATTTTTCATGTTGCAGTAGATTTTCAAAACAGGGAGGTACACTGTACAATTGTACACTGACATGCCTTATAGATCTTTATGTAGTGTGGTACCAGTCAGCAACCAAACCCACAATGCTGGAAATTGTGCCTGGTAATTCCCAAGTTCACAGCCAAGGGGATAATACCTTGCTTTGACTCCATTATATCAAATATACTTATGCTTGTTTATCAGTATTACATATGAGTATGCTGCTATTACACATAACAGTTGACCAGTTTACACCTTATTTTTAGCAAGTAAACCCGCTATTTTCTTCTGTAATGTTAGCATGCCCGGGGGGGTTGGGCAGGCAGTTGACCTTGAACCCCTAGAGGTTTTTTTTTCTCCCTGCTTGGGAGTTTTTCGTTCATCTCCTCTGTTGTAATCAGGATTTCTTTTTCTTTTCTTTTCCCTGTTTTCACTGAATTATTGTGTATGAAAGATTTAGGAGTGTATAACAACCATATAAAACAGCCTGGGTGACTCTGTTGTGAAAGGCGCTATATAAAAATTAATTAAACTGAATTGAATATTAAAGTAAACCAGTTGTTGTTTGTCTGAGACATTGCTTTTTTATTAATCAGGGTAAGATTGATTTGTATAGAGATCATTTTACTTTTATCTTGGTTATCCACAGTAAATTCCATGCTAGAATTTGCATATGCATTAAAACAATGGTTAATAGTCAGATCTGAGCTGAGTTTATTTTTTCTCAAAATTAGCTTGTAGGCTGTACGAACATGTGGTGCTAGAAGGTATTATGCAAGCATGCGCAGATGCTAGATTTTGGTCTGAGTCAGGACTGAGAAAAATAAATGGCATTTTGGGATATAATATGCAGTAGGTGTCAGTCAGTCTCACAGAGTAGGAAGGCATTAAACTTGCAAATTTCCTCCCCGTTCATTGTTTTCTCCATCAAAGTTAACAAACTGCAATGTTGCATGTCTATCACAAGGTCCCTGTTGATATAGATGATTTGGGAATTGTGTTTATCTCATGCTTATTGTCTTCCCCAGGTTTCCTCATGCACTCAAGTCCCAAACCTTACACACACACACACACACACACACAGACCTGTACTCATATCTTTGTGGATACCGTTCATTTATTTCTATGGGCAAAACCCTAATCCCAACAATGACAACCTTAACCCCTACCCAGCCCTAACCCTAACTATAAAACACCAAGCAAAATCCAGGACTTTTGGCATTTTTAGTGTTTTGATTGCTGTCACAGATTTTTATAAAATTGAGTTTCCCCTTGTGGGGACCGAAAGAAAATGGTCCCCACTAGGGATGCTCCGATCAGGATTTTTGCCACTGATACCAAGTACCGATTTTTTGTCATGGTGATCGGCCGATA
>JAODJU010000108.1:17442344-17467019 GCA_026776725.1 Gnathonemus echidnorhynchus
AAAACCCTGGGTTCCTTTAAATCAGAGCTAGATAAGATTTTAACAACTCTGAACTATTAGTTAAGTTCTCCCCAAACAAGCTTAATAGGCCGAATGCCCTCCTCTCATTTGTAAATTTCTTATGTTCCTATCAGTGTAATTGCCTATATATGTCTGTACTATATGTTGTTATAGCAACCAGTGTGTGGGGTGGGGTGCTAGAGTCCAGAATTTTCACAGGGGACATGCAGTAAACCTAAAAGCAAACAGCCATGGAAGTGAAATGGTTTTGAAATATCAGAGCATGGTGACAGACCTCCTGATCTTGTGCATCAGAAGACCCACAATCCTAAGATGCTGGTTTCACTCTCCTTGGTCTCTCCGTCTCGGGCAGGAAGCTCTGGCAGGTGTTGTGGTGATCGTCAGCAAGGAGGCTGTCCAGCACCAAGGCATCTCTCTCACCATGGAGGGTTTAGTCAACCTGCAGCTCAGCTCCAAGAGCGTGGGTGTCTTTGAGGCCTTCTACAACTCCGTCAAGGTGGGCGGCGGGGCTACGCGGGATCGTCCAGCAGAGAAAAACCACGTTGGTGCCCAGGAGCTTTCAAGCGCAAGTCTGAGCTTTTAAACCTTCCTCTCTTACAGCCCATCCAGCTCATCAGCAGCAACATCGAGGTGGTGAAGCCAGGAAAGATTCCCGGGGGCAAGACTGAGATCCCCTTTGAGTTTCCCCTACAAGTCAAAGGCAACAAAGTGCTCTACGAAACGTACCATGGGGTTTTTGTCAACATTCAGGTAGGATACAGGCTGTTTTCATTGCCCCTCTAACAAAATGACTCACGTCTGGGTCAGCAGATGATGTAATAAATGAAAATATGCAGCTTCAGATCTGAGAAGGAGAGCGGATACCTCCCTGACTCTTTAGCATTTTGCCTGGGATGTGTTGTAAACGTGCACCTGAATAAATTGACTAGAACTTCTTTTTAATGAGTATGTAAATATTATGTAATGTTTTCAGGATGTGGTCAAGACTCATTGCTCCAAAGCTGGCCTAATTTAGTATGTGAGGCCGTACCTCCTGACTTGTTTTTATTTGCCATAGTTGAACATTGTCATGGGTAATACTTCACATCTATTCCTCTAGTGTCCGAGGAGAAGTCCTCAGGCTTGGGAAACGAAGCTATCCCATAATAACCTACTTGTTGTGGTCCTATCTGCCAATTCAGCTACCAGGGTCCGCCCTGATGGTCATTAGGGGAGCCTTTTTTTGTGTCAGAATCTTCTGGAAACAAGACCGGTGTTGAAGTACTCTCTTGTACCCGCTTCTAAATTTAGCTAACAGCGAGCAATTGGTAGAGATGGAAAGCACAGATTAATTGACATCTGCCGCTTCGGAAAGCTTGTTGTCTTGCTTTTCTGGAAACTGAGCGGAGAAGGGAAAACACTTTGAAAACATGGTCTTCTTGACATCATTGTCATCTAAAGCGCAAAAACTGAAGATAAAACTATTGGCTGAAGGAAGCTGTCAGAATCGATGCTGATTCCATCACTCTTGATGTTTGTAACTCCTGCCCTCTTTTAAAATGAAAATAAGGCATGTAAATGTGGCAGGTTTCTTTCCCCTTCTATAATGAGAAGACAGTGAAAATTCGCCAATAAATGCTGGTTCCTGGGAAAATTGTATTTATTGTATTACAGGCGAAACTTCGTGTTTTGAATTTAAAGGTGTCAAACAGAATTATGCCTATTTTAATGCTTTAATTAAATACCTATTATAATAGTTTTTTACACTGTGCATTTATTTACACGGTTGTACCACTTGTCATTTTTGGACATACAAAAATGTCAAAACTGTATATTATTTGACTGTTTTGAAGATATATTCACATCAAGGAGGTTCCATACAGTAATATCAGGCATGCTATGTTTTAAAAAATTGACAAAAATACTCATGTCCAGTCATTCACCCATTTGCTGGCATTAAAGTTTTATTAGGAGTGTAGCATGATGGGTTTGAGAGTCGTACAGTGATTTTAATACACATTCAATATGGCTTCTACCCTAGTACACACTGCGCTGTGATATGAAGCGTTCGCTCTTGGCCAAAGACCTGACCAAGACATGTGAGTTCATGGTTCATTGTCAGGTAAGATCTCGCACATTCGTCATGACGCTGTCCGCTCTCCATAAAGTCTCCCTGGTATCTGCTAACCCTAACCCTACCCTGACCCTAAACAGCCACAAAATGGGAAGCTCCAACCTAGTCCGGTCGATTTCACCATCACCCCCGAAACGCTGCAGAACGTCAGAGAGGTAGGTCCCGTCTTCTGGGGGCAAAGCACAGTGCTGAAAGCACAGACTGCGAGACAAACCTGCTCTTCTGTCCGTGTCATGTGTGGATGCATCTGCTGACAGAGAATTCAGTAAGAGAAAACCACCATCAACAAACCCCATCCTGGCACTTTATCTCTGCAATTACAAAGAGAGTTGAAACATGAATCTTTATTTGCCATTTGTACAAGTACATTGGACACAGACAGAGGTGAGAATGAAGCTTGGGGTCAGATCACTGGGTCAGCCATCCATCCAATGCCCTTGGAGCATTTTTCAAGGGCCCGACAAGGGTCCAAGGGATTTCAACAAACGACCTTCTGATGACAACCCATAGAGCCACATATCACTAGATTTCAGACTCTTTAGATCCATCCACCCATTCATTCATTCATACATTCATTTTCTGAAATCGCTTATTCTATTCAGGGTTGCGGGGGGTCCAGAAGCTACAGGCACAAGGCAGGGAACAACCCAGGATGGGGCTCCAACCCATCACAGGGCACACTCACACCATTCACTCACACGTAACTCCAGTTAACCTCAGCATGTTTTTGGACTGTGGGGGGAAACCAGAGTACCCAGAGGAAACCCCACGATGGCACAGGGAGAACATGCAGACTCCACAAATGTGGAACCCTGTCGGAGACACAAACCCGGGTTCCAAAATTCTTTATCCATCACATACACAGTTATACACAACGTGTAGTGAAGTGTACCCTGATTTGGTCCTGAGACTGTAAAATAAATAAAAGATAAAAATCCCAGCCACTCCCCTCCCACCCCCTGTCCCAGCTGGAGATCAGCTTCCTACCTGAAGCAAATGATATCCCATGATGATGTCTGATTGGCTGTGTAGAATGTAGAGTAAATGAGAATGATTGCTCTCATCTAGGTTAGTAGAAGTATCATTTTTCCGTGCACTTTATTTAGTGCCGGAATGCTTGCTGGATCTCTGTGAGATGCCCTGGGATCTGTCCAGGGAATATGCACTGAAATGGGTCACTGGCACCGGCCCATACCTTTAGCCTTGTGTTTAGCATTGTTTGGTTCTGTTTACCCAGAGGACTGCTCTGCCCAAGTTTATGATCCGGGGCCGGCTGGACGCAACCAGCTGCATCATAACGCAGCCGCTGACAGGCGAGCTAACTGTGGAGATGTCAGAGGTGCCCATCAAGAGCATTGAGCTGCAGCTTGTGCGGGTGGAGACCTGTGGTGAGTCCATCCGCCACCCCCCCCCCCCACCACCACCACCAGGTCATGGTTTCTCCCACCGTCTGACGTCCATTATGCTAATCTGCACCTAGAAAGCCAAAGAGCATGTGGGAACGATATGGAAAACTGGTGTGTGAAATGGCACTCGTGGTGACTGACTGTGTCACGATCGACTTTGATGGCCCTGATTTGCAGACCTCCATCTGTGGTGGAAATCTGGAAATCAAGGGCAAAATATCAAGGTAGATCCTTTGATGAAATAAATATATTGAATAGAAATGAATCATTGAATGCATAAGCCTTACATGAGTTCTTACATCAAAGACAATTAATCTTTCCTTATTCATTAGAACTTCATTCATCCTGTTTTTAAGATAAGCACTATATGTATCAGAATTGGTCATTCATAAATATTTACTGTTTTTCCCGGTAAAAGTTGATGATTTGCAGTTGATTTTTTTTTTTTTTTGAAACACTAACATATGTTCCATGAATAGCTGTGTTATTTCATTCGCGCATGTGAACACAATCCTACCAAAGGCTACAAGACAGCCCTGACTGTAAAGGGCTCATTTTGGCCAAATTAATTCAAGAGAGGGTGTGTCATTTTCAGCAGTGAGAAACTGAACTTCATGTGTTCCTTGATTTACCAGAATTAAAAATATAGCAGACAAAAATCTGGACACACTGTTAATACATTTGTCTGTATTTTAGCTATGTTATTCACCTTATAGCAAAATCCCTTGAGGCGTTGAAATAATATATGTCAAGTACCGCAACGACCGAAGAGTAGTGCTCAACGTCTCAAATTTTAGATTCCCCTAAACACCCCCTTTTTGCTTCTGTGACATTATTGCAGTCTCTTGGCGTTCTTTCAGCCAACTTCCTGAGGTAGCTGCCCAGAATGCATCTCCAGCAGTCCTGAAGGAGTTTCCACAAGTTCGAGACACAAGCTGGCTACCTTGCTCTTACTTTTCAATCCAGCTCATCCCAAACCAGCTGTATAGGGTTTAGGTCAGGAGGTTGGGGGACAGGCCATCTGTCACAGGACTCCACCTCTTTCCTTGCTCACATGATAATACAGTAACTTGCATAACCTCCAAGTGTGTTTAGGGTCATTATCTTGTTGAAAAACAAATGATTTTCAGTAGGTGTGTCCTGATGCTTGACTTGTACTATATTTGAGGATAGAAAAAAAACAACAGGAACCTCACATGAAAAACGATTTTTGAATTGACTGGATCTCAATTACAAACAGCTGCAAAGTTTTGCCAGGGTGAATGCCACTTAGCATGTGTGTGAGCTGTAAAAGAGGTCTGGCAAGCAGTACTTTGGTATGCGAGTTTTCAAAGCAACGTGAGGCAACTATTACAGTAAAGATAGAGCCGAATTGCAGTTGCAGGTCATAAGAACACTGAATGATTTGGTGTCGAGGGGAACAGGGTCAGCAACAATGACGGCATACGCTGAGTGTGGAGAAGCTGCAGCGGTCAAGTCAAAATTCACCTACAGGGACAGCTGGACAACTAACAGGGTAGTTGATAAACACCACAAACATATTGGCTCAAAAATGATCACAGAACTGAATGTGCCCCTCTGTGACCCCATTTCAGCAACAACTTCACATGGTGAATTTCACACAGCTCAAAAGAACAGGGCTGCCATTCAGGAAATGCTTGCATCCAAGGCCGATGCACAAAGACACACAACCTGGTGTTAGGAGCATAAACCATGGAGCTTTGAACAGTAGGGAAAAAGTAATATGGCCAGATGAGTCATCTGTGTTGGATGCACGTTGTCTGTTGCTGGCTGTTAAACATGGTGGGGTAGGTGAGCTGTAGGTTATATCTGTATACATTATAGGTACGTGAGCTACTGGACAAACGAATCGGCTGACTTCCCCCTCATTGTGTCTGCAGGCTGTGCAGAGGGTTACGCCAGGGACGCCACAGAGATCCAGAACATTCAGATCGCCGAGGGTGACGTCTGCCACAGCCTCCCCATCCCCATATACATGGTCTTCCCCAGGCTCTTCACCTGTCCCACGCTGGAAACCACAAACTTCAAAGTTGGTAAGGCTTAATTATGCAGATGTTCTTAAATTTTGCTTTGGCATTTTTATTATAAGTCATCATCATGAAAACCATTAGGCCGTCACCCTGAGACCAGTAGTGGTGTTTACCACCACTCAGATCATTTTTATATGGCAAATTGTTTGAGGCCACCTGCTGGCAACAAACAGTCACTGCATTGCAGGGGGGAAGAGGCACCAGAAACGGCAAAGCTTGTCCCTGCCTGAGCCAGGTGTGTCTTTCTTCTCCTCTAGAATTTGAAGTGAACGTCGTCATAGTTCTGCACGATGACCACCTGATCACGGAGAACTTTCCTCTGAAACTGTGCCGGGTCTGAACCGGATCCTGGACCTATGGATTCCCGAATGGCACTTCTGGGACGGACTTTAACACCTGTGAAATTCAGGACTAGAGCAGCCAAGCCGTATATAAAAAAAAAAAAGTGTTGTTCTGTACTTACACGTCATGATAATAGTAGATGATTGAGACTCTCAGACTGAACTAACATCGCAAACGTAGCCTTAATGCTAGATTCAGGCGAGTCAGTGTTTGGAGCGAGGTGCAAAAGGCCGAGCCCATTAAAAATTATACCTGATACCATGTGCAGGAAACATTACTGACAGGTGATAGTGGAAACAAGACAATTAGGACTCAACTGGTGGACTGTGAGCATTCAGTGGGTCGCAGGGTGTGTTTAATTAAACATTTGTCCCGCCAGCATGGGCCGTGTACATATATCCACACATGATGCTCTGTTTATTATTACTGCACTGTTTTATGTAAAATACTTTGGCTGTGACTTAAGAATAAATAAGGAATAATGCAAGTCCTGAAATTCTGCATGCAGAGTTGTAACGTGCTAATGACCCACCAACACGGAATGGAATTCACTTTGATTTTAATAAAGGAATGGTAAATGAAAGAGCTTAAAGCTATATGGCATATTAAAACACCACACCGCGCCTTTCCTCTGTTCTCCTATAAAGCACACATGTTGTAAACCTTGAAGATAAAGTGAACTTGTTAATATTTAAGGAAACAAAAGAAACTACATCCTAGCTGTATGTAACTGGTGATGTTTATCACCGTAGCATTAAAACACGGAATATGACACTGCATGTTAATACAGAAGGTTTTTTAAAAACAGGCACAGGTGAGGGGGGGGTGTAAGAGGATTTTTTTTCCTTTAGATTAAAAACAAAAAAAAAAAGTGCACAACTGTTTTGGTCACGATATTTCCCACCATGTGTCATTCCCCTTATTTGGGGTGCGCAAGAAGGGAGATCAGAAGTGGCCCCTCCGCTGCCTGTCTGGAAGCTGGGGAAAGTCCTCTGGCAGGAGGGTGTGGTCCCTGCAGGTGGGGCAGGTCATCTGCTCTTTCAGCCAGGACTTGATGCACTGGGGATAGGAAGGGAGAGGCATACGGTGTCAGCAAAGGCCAATGGGTTATAGGGTGCACAAGCAGCCATGTCCTCTAGGGGGCGACGCTCACCTCTCTGTGGAAGCTGTGCCGACACTCCAGGACACAGAGGTCCTCTGCGGACATCTCCTCATGGCAGATGATACAGGGATCTTCGACATTCAACTGTGGGTGATCAAGGAGTCTTAAGGCCACTGCATAAATTCATGTTATAGACCAAACAAATATAGATACATTCCAACATTTCGGGTGTCTTGCACTGATACAGCATGAAGCACCCAGATGGATTTGGAGGGCAGCCTCACCGCTCGGGACCCGGGCCGCTTCTGTGTGTCCATGCTCTTCCAGGCCTGCAGGGGCGCAGTGGAGGACCTGCCAGATGCTGGCGACTCGCACCTTGGCGATGGGGACCGACACCCTGGCAGAAACTCTCGGGCTCCCAGGCCGTGTGCGGCGCTCATCTGTTCCTGGGGACACAGGGAGACCATCTCTAAGGTAAAGGCCTATGGCACATGGCTCCATGTATGCAGTCACCCTGAACACTTTAACCAAACAACTAATACCCACAATGCCTTAATGTCTTATCGAATGCATCATAGGTAATTAAACTCAATTTCTGAAAACAGAAATTTCAGGCATTTAGTATTTAAAGGGAGGAGATACAGGGGTGCCACTTACTCTGGTGTTTTCCTGATGGTCTAGAATGATCTGAGCCACTCTGTTGATGATTAGGTCATAGGTGAGGCTGTTCAGATAACCTCCATTGGCAGAGCGCACCTCCTGGATGAACTTGCTTAGCACGGGTCTGAAATATAAATGATGCTATGCTCATTTCTCCTGCTGCACCGACTTAGAGCTATTTGCTGCTTCTACAAGAACACTGGAATGCCTCTATTCGCGTATCCCAGTTTACTCTCCCTTTGACACCCATACATAGAAGTGAGAGTGAGGCTTGGAGAAAGGGCACAGAGTCAGCGATCCATCCAGCTCCCCTGGAGCATTTTTCAGGGGTTAAGTCCTTTGCTCAAGGGCCCAACACGATTCAAAGCAGCAGCATTCTGATCACAGATACAGAGGCCTAACCCACTTAGCCACACTGCCCCCCAGTAACAGCATGCATCAGGCTCCTCGCTAACCTGCTATAGTGGGGGAACATGATGGCCAGCCGGTCGACGATTTTCTCGAAGGCAGTTGCTGGATGCTGGGGCCCGGTCCTGGGGCCCTGCGGTTGCTGCCCCAGGCTCATGCCCTGGGTGCCATCCCATGGGCTGGCTGGAATGTCAGGGTGCAGGCCACCTCTGCCCTGGAAGGGGTCAGGTAGCGGGGGGGCCACGGCGATCAGGGTGCCCGGGGCCCGGGGCCCTCTTTGCGTGGGCTGCAGTCTCACTGGCGGCAGGGTGACATGTGAGGCGGCTGAGGGGAGCCGTGGACTCGGGTAGCGAACAGCGGATCCCTGGCTGGCAAAGGGCTGTGGGGGAGGAGAAGGGAGGGGTTCACCAACTTAGTCACATGACGCGGCGCACCGAACTAGATACGGGAACCACTTTCATAATACAAGCACAAGATGTCATTGTACAAAAAATGGCTGAGGAGAACTAAGTCAAAATATCTTTGTTATCTTCAGCTGTATGACACTTGGGTCACACACAGATAAAATTCCAGTGTTAGTCATTGTGCAAAAAAATAGTAATAAATCAAATATAAATATGTAGACATTAAAACATGACGTATTGAGACATGGACACAATGGGAACTACAAATGGGCAGTGGAACTGAATGGCAAGGAATGTAGTAAGAAGCTTATGCATTAAGCAGATTTTGATATGATACCAGTACAGAGAGGGTTATGGTTAGTTTTCCCCCATCATGCTGTCCCGTAAGACACAAATATACAGGCAAGAGCAAACCAGCCAATGTGGCTGATGTCCTGGAGCTGTTTTTGGGGTTAAGGGCCTTGCTCTTGGGCTAAAATATGATGCTTATGGGATTTATACCTACACAAAAATATTCTGAGGGCAAAAGGAAAAAATGATGGTTCAGAGAGATAACCAGATTGTAGAGGAGGGGGGTCCAAGCAACTAGAGGATGTGGAAACAACCAATCAGATATCTTGGTCCTGCCTCCACTAGTTGTTTGGACCCACCTTCTCTACAATCTGAACCAATCTCTCTGAAGCAATCATTTTTCCTTCTGCCCTCAGAACAGGTAAAACTCCCATGAGCAAATGTGATACGACCACCTTGTGGTCTCATAACCCATAGTGCCACACACACGATTCTATGCAGCAGTCTGAGTCCTGCTAGATTTGCACTGGCCACCCACTGGCAACACAGCGTTACTGCAGACCCATCCTGTATGTTGGGGATGACAATCACAATAAAGATGATTTGAATGGTAAGTAATACTAATTCCAGGAGGAGTGTAGTTAGTATGTTATATTCTTATTCAAGGACATGAACAGCAGTGTTTACCATGGTATGTTGCTTTGGATAATAGCATCTGTTAGTCAAGGACATTGAAAGGCTTTATTTTATATTGTACTGGCCTCTCAGGTCAGGTTTATTGGACCTGGTCAGGTAGCAGTATGATCAGCTTTAGTACTGTTAGCACAAACCCACAGTATCTGTATGGTAGTGCTTTAAACAAAGATCTGCAGCGCAGCTTGTTTTTTTGGGGGTAGTTCAGCCTGGTTAAACCCACATCATATCCGCCGTTGTTCTCTAGCAGCCTCACCGCACGCACAGCGTGTTTCAGGTAGCGTCACAAACTGGTTGCTGGTACACCTCCATTCTCCACCTCTCAGCTAGACCAGACTGTCAACAAGATTGGCCCTCGGCGACTGCACGCGCTCTCCACTGCAGGGGGCGCTATTCTGCAGCACCTTTAGCCACCGGCTCATTCCACCATAGTGTGTAAGAAGCAGTACTAGGGGTTGCTCCTATCTGCTGCCATCAAGGAGTACAGAGCCTCCTCCCGACGTGCCCCCGGCCCCAGCCATAGCACAGCAGGAAGCGATCCGTCATTGCAAGAGGAACAGACCAGCACTGTCCGTTTTTTAATTGCACAATACTATCTGCTAATTTATCATCAGCATCATCATATTTTTCATATAATACAGATGCTCCTCAACTTGCGAACTTTCAGACATACGGACGAAGAGGACTAAGTCCAAACTGTGTTCACTGAGCTCCAGTTTTTTCTGCGTGACTTCTGGCCGCTACTCCCGCCTAGCAGCAGCGTAGCGTGCGTACTCCCAGCATCCTAGTTCTTTGTACTTGCGTAAACCCTTAAAATGATGTCCAATAACAACTTACAAACATTTCAAGTTATGAACGGCCATTTGGAACGCATCTCGTTCGTATGTAGAGGAGCGTCTGTACTCTGCCTTTCAGTATATTCTATTTGCGAACTGTGTACTTTATTTGTTTGCATCATATTTACTTATTTGCTAATCTAATATTATCTAATCTAACCTAATCTAATCACGAGTGCTGCCTTTATACAATCCTGGTGCTGTAAAGACAGCCTTCCAAAACAGATCATGGTTTTCTTTTCATTCTGATTCATAGTTTCACCTATCCCTACACTTGTGCAATACATATACTGGCCTGAGAAAGTATATTTCCTCTTAACCACAAGGTGGCACTGCAGGCCTTACCGGTAGAGCTGGGGTGGGCAGAGGGGAGGGCACAGTCACTGGAGGCAGACTGGAGAGTCTGGTTCCCTTCTGCAACTGCTCCATCTGCTCCTTGTAGTTGGCCTACAGGAAAGAAGAGCATGTTTCAAAACACAGGGTCAAATAAGCGTTACTGCCTCCCAGTGGGGAAAGATGTCTTCATTTCTGTATAAAGGTTGATCTGAAACCGCAGGCAGCGAATCCAGCATTTACAGCCTTTGATGCTTGCAGAAGCACACAATGAAATATCTTCATGCAAATGTGTAACAAATGTGTAACAGCCAAAGTGTGCGTGAACCTCATTACTTATGTCTACATCCCATATATACAATCGCGTTAAAATGATTTGTGGCTAAATATCATCACGTGCATCACGCCATCCTAAGAATTTACATTCCCCACCTGGGCTGCCTTCTGCTATGTTAACCAATGATTATTTAATGATGAAGTCTTGCTATTATTGTACTTCATTGAGTTTCAACACTAAACCTGCAGACAACTCATTCTGAAACTGCAAATACACAAATTCCAGATGACACATTTATCTATCTGCAGGTTAAGGCAACCCGAGGCATTTCCTGTCAGGTCATGCCAGTGCAAGTCACGCAGTTTCACTTCACAGAACCAAGATGGCTACAAACTGCCAGGGGAGGAGTGCGTAAGAGCCCCCCCGGAGATTGGGATGACTGCACCCACCTCAGTCCTGAAGATTTTGTCCTTTGCATCCTGAAGAACTTCCTGCCAAGCATTCAGAGCTTTGCTAACTTCGGGTGATTTGGCTCTGCAAGCAGAAAGATAGCAGTGTCAACAGCAGCAGCTTCCAAATGCTACTCCTGCATTCAGGCACTACAAGAGGACACAATGGAGCACCGGGACCCCCCCCCCCCCCCCCCCCCCCCAAAAGCCAGGAAGCATCCCATCATTGACGCAGGGAAAGTTCAGCACTGTCTGTTTGCATGTATGATTAAAAATTAAATTATGTTATTTGTGCAAACTTCTGTTTATTTCCCAATATTTCCTTTCAGAATATTCTGTCAGTGTACAGTGTACTTTTAATGTTTGCATTATGTGTACCACCTCTGCTCTCTCTCTCGATCTGTCTGCACTCACTGTACCTCACTGCCGTATGCACCATATTTCTCCCGAGATAAACAAGGTTCATCTAATCTTACACCAAACCTCACCCACATGCACCCCAGCTATGAGCTCTTCGCCCCCTGCTGTTGGGCACGTGTTATAGCAGCACATCACCACGCTGGAAAACAGCTTCTTTAATCTGTTCTGATGTCTATTTTAACAGTAATACAATGCGCGATGCTTACACTAAGAGAACCTAGCTCTTCATTTCGTTGTACACGTGCACAGTGACAGAGCTGACTGACGTCATTTACCTGCTGGCCACCTCCTTCAAGTGAGCGAGGACTGCCTCTTTCTCCGACACGTATCTGTACAGGCCCTGGAGGCAACACTGACGTCGGCAGTCCAGCATGGTCACCTTGAGATAGAGAAACGGCATATAAGGGACCAAGAAGCGAAGCGCGTTTTACTGACCCCGTCAGCGGGAGGAACGGGACAGATTACCTCAGCGGCCAGTGACCTTGCGACTGCACGGGCACAGAGGTCCTGGTACCGCTTCACCTCATCTTCCATACTCAGTTTCTCAGCCTCAGACTGGTTCCTGTAAGATTCACACCATCTAGGGTCACCTTGTGCTCAAAGACTGACTCCTCATGGTCATCAACTCGTATATATTCTTATGTACTAGCTGGCATTTGGGGAAAAAGGGGGATGCAAGTGTATCCCAAAGTACAAAACTTCATTATTCCCCACAATACTCCGGTAAAGTGCCATTACAAACCCACTCATCTCTCACGTTAAAAGGAAACTTGCCTCTCGTCCAAGATCTCATTGAGCTGTTTGTCATACTCCATTCTCTTCTCTTTAATATTTTTTAAAAGGCTGCAGGAGGCAAAAAAAAAGAACATTCAGTTTCTAAACACTGACAATATTTCGGATGTACTCATGCACTCCTGACACCAGGGGGTTTGCATCCGTGACGCGCCGTACGGCACAGAAACACCCCCACGGCATCCCACCCCCCCACACTCACGTCTCCCGTGCTGCCGCCAGCTCCTTCATCTCGTTCTTCAAGGTCTTCAGCGTCTCCTGGTTGGCCTTTTTCTCCTGCTGGTCCTTCCTCACCTCCTCCTCCAGTTTTTTATGGAATAGATCCAGCTCCTTGTTGGCAATCTGCCGGGGGGGGGGGGGGCACAAGAAGATTCAGCAACGGCGCCTTCTCATCCGGCTGCTTCCTGGAAAATGGAACCATCCGCACCCCCCCCAACGTACCTCGATGTTCTGATTAATCTCCTTCAGCTCCTCTTCCAGGGATGAAATATGTCCCTTTCTCAACTGCCTCCCTTTTGTATAATCCTCTTCTGCTTGCATTATTTGCTTTTGAAGCTGACTGATATATTTTTCTTTTTTAATCATGTCTCCCTGAAACATCACGAGTTTAAGTCAAGACAAACTTCGACATCTCAAAACAGAGTACCCCAAACTATATCATTGCAACTGTGTATCAAACACTTTAAAAACTGCTTTACTCAAAAACTATGCAAGTTAGACACAAGACATGTAATAATTAATAAATATGATGTACAGGGTGCAACTTTTGACTTGGGCTGTGCAGTGGGGTTGACTGTACATTATCTCATTTTAAAGATGTACTTGTAAAGAGCTTGCAGTGAAAGGGCAGTTTGTGTATTTATTACACAGTAGATGCAGTTCTTCTACTGTTATGAGCAACTGATACATAAAGTGACCAGTGCAGACGGTTGAAGAACAGTAATCAATTTAAGTGCTTCAATGGAATTCCAGACAGGGTTTGAAAATGCAAAAAAAAAAAAAATGTTTAAATAAATAAACTCACACAGCACTTTTCAAATAAACCACTTCAATGTTTTGATACTTACTTTATCCCTTTCAAATGGCTCATAAGGTTCTGTGTTAACCAAAACGTCATCTTTACTTTTACTAAACATCTACAGGGGAAACAAAAACAGGGGTATGCATTATTACCAGAAAAGGCCTCCTCAACCCGTGTCTGTCTTAAGGATCAAGGAAAGTTTGTCATTTACAACACATTTGCATGAGGTGGAACTAAATTGCGTACACACGGTGCCAGTTAACCCAATAGAACAAAGAACATAAAAAACAATAATAAATAAAGTAAATAAGAAAAGTAAAAGTAGTAAGTAAAGTAATAAAGTGTATAAATAAAGAAAAAAGAAAGTGCAAGACCAAGAATACTCACCTGTACTGGTACGCTTCTCATCCAAGTTTTCTTAGCATGTTGGTTAGTCTCTGAGGCAGCTATATATTCTACATCACTAAAAGGCTCATTAATATACATTTCAGAAGAAAATGGATATGCAAAACCCTCTGAAATATCTCCATTATACGTGCCACTGAAATCTATAGCATTTATTCGTTGATTGAAGACTGCAGGTTCACTAGGAAGATATGTATAGATTTCTGAGTATAAGGGTGTAAATTCTTTGGCAGATGGGTTTAGGGTCGGTCCTCTGATGTTACCGTCCTCCTGGTAGGTGGGGAAGGGGCACAAGTTGTCAACTACAGGCTCTTCTCTCTGGTCCAGGAACGAAGAAGCATGTGTCGTCAGACCAATCAGAGAGCCATTTGTCGAGAACCGTAAGGACCCAAGGAGGAAGCCCTCTAGCCCGCCTGACTCCTGAATCAACAGTGTTGCTTCCTGAGGGAAATTATCCAACTCTCCCACAAGTAGTGGGTCGTGGACATCTAAAGGGCCATGTTCCTCCAGGATCTGAGCAAAATAGCTGTGGACCGGAAGAGAAGAATCATGTAAATGTAAAAAAAAAAAATCACATCACTCAAGGGACAAATAAGAGAATGAACAGCATTCACTTACTCATATAAATTCTCCTTAGCAGGATCTGTTCTAATATTGTTGTCCAAAATTGTCTTGAATCGATTATTATTATACTGTCCTTCAAATTCATCTAGTTGATGGCGAAGGTGTTCGGGCACAATAAAGGGATTATTACTGTCTAAAAATCTTCTGTTGGGAAACAACAAGCAACAGTTAGGGAAGCATAACGCCACTGAAAGCTCAGAAAACCTGGAGGTCATGCAGGACTTACAGAGAATCTTCTTCAAAGAATAAATCTTCATCCTCCTCTCTTAGAGTCCCTCCTCTTGATCCAGTAAATACCCTTATAGACTGTGAAACAAACAAAACCATTATTTTGCCCTTCATTTTGTTATGTCTAGGGAAAACGATATTGTTCTCGAAAATGACCTTCTAGCTTACCTTTGATTCTTTTTGTTTCTTTTTTCTATTTCTGTTCTTACTCTTAATAGAAGAATTCTGTAAAACAAATGAACAAATCAAACAAGATCATGAAAGCAAAAACACAGCAGAGATCTGCTTGTTTCCATTGTCCTCCATGAATTCCCCCTTTCTCCTGGCTCAGTGACTGGTAAATGTGACCTCCCAGGTCAGTTTAGACAGATATACTTACAATTTGATTTTCATTCTCCATCTTTTTATTCACTACACAAAGGCAGTCTGCAACACAGAAAAACAGCATGGTACTTTAAAGCTTATATAACGAAGAAAAAAAAAAAATTAGCACCTTATCACAGTGTTTCCTGATACAGTCATTGAGGATCCATAGACTGTCCATGTTTTTGCTCTCTCCCAGCTCCCAAATGGGAGCAAAAATGTGGACTGTCTGGTAGGGAGCAAAAACGTGGACTATCTGTGGGTCCCTGAGGATCGGGTAGGCAAATGCTGCCTAATCATGTAACATACAGGTCAGAGCAAAGTGACACTTACCCATCTCAAAAAACGTATTAAGCACCTGATGGCAGGAAACAAAGTTCTCTCTGTGCTCCTCCAGGACCCAGATGAAGAGACGCATGACCTCAAGATCTCCTGCAGCCCTCAGGCAGCCTGTCACGGTGGTGGTGGCTCCCACAAGCAAACTGGGCAGAGCTCCGGACTTCTCCATTATGGCGTCGCGCAGTGGCTGGAAGGCCAGGAGAGGGGCCAGGTCCAGCTCCTCCAGGTGTTCTGCGTGCCGCTCTATGAACTCCCGCGCCGCCTCCAAGCCTGCAAGACACATGGGCATCGCATGAAATGTTGGGGACTAAGAGCTCATGGGAGACTCTTGAATATATCTGCACATACACCAAAGCTGCCTGTACCCTACATCTGGTTCTCTCAGCCTTTATTTATATCTGCATGCTTTATTCTATTTGTTGATTTTTGTTTGTGCTTTTGTCTTGATCATGTTTAATTGTACACTTCATGCTGCCACCTTCCCAATACAAATCCATTGTACTTTTTGTAATTGTCAAATAATGGGACTGCACTACTGCAATTTAGTTCACTGTTCAGCTATATATACAAGGTGGGCCAAAAATATGTATACAGTTTTTATTTAACAGTACTGATTAGGTGTTGGAAATGCCCTCTGTCAACGTTGATACATTCCTGGAGCCTGTCGCTGACACGCTGACATACTTTAGCACACAAATCCCAGTCAGCATCAATGTCCACAAATGCTTGCGAGATGAACTCCTTTAAGTCATCCACTGTGTGGGGCTTCCTCTCAAAAACATTCTCCTTTACTAGGCCCCAAAGAAAAAGTCCATGGATATCAGGTCAGGTGAACGTGGCGACCAGTCAAGGCCACGTCGCCTGACCCAATACTGGCCTTTAATTTGTAAAATAAAATCTATATACTTACTTTTGGCCCACACTGTACATTATACAAATTATTATATATAATACTCAGAATTGATGGGAAAGCACACAGGGTTTTGTTGTACATATACGGTACAATGACAGACATTTTATTCTGATTCTAATTAGGTACAGATCTCAGTTTCAGGGCAGGCATAACTGAGGGCAGACTGTAAGCACACGGGAGGCCGGGCGACTCTGCTTACCTGCACTGTTGAGCATGGCCGCCCACTCAGCCAGCTTCTGGTTCACCCCGGCGGCTCTGCTCAGGGCCTGGATAAACACTCGGGCCCAAACCCTGTTCTTCCTCTCCAGCACCAGATTCACTGCGTCTTCCAGAGTCTCCGGCACCTTCCAGGCAGGTACCGGATGCGCTTGTTCCTTCTTTGCGTGGAAATCCATCCAGGGTCGAAGGCTTCCCACGAACACAGAAATATCAGGGCTCTCGCCTTTAAACAGCTGCCTGTTCTGACTTATCTGGTGGAGAACGTGGTCACCAGATGCCAGCCAGGTCTGAGGTGGCGCTGCACAGTAAAGAATGTTTAAATCAAAAACAGTACTACAATTACCAAATTAAAAATATACTACAGACCGGCGTTTCTCCACCCAGTCCTCGGGGACCCCCAGACAGTCCATATTTTTGTTCCTTCTCAGCACACCTGAACACCGAACACCGGTACAGGTGTGTGTCTGGGGAACCCTGAGAACCGGCCTGAGATACACTGCTATAATCCCACAAATGTGACCAGTCACACAGAAGTATTCAACCTGTGTCAATCACACAAATATACTTTGATCCATACTTGCCCTAAGGGCGACTGGGCAGAGTAGAAATTCTGATTTTAGATTCAGACTTCACAGCAAAATGGCAAGCGGCCAAAATGACAAAACGTATTGTTCATATACTTCATACATTAATCTGCCCCATTCCAAGGCCATCTGAAAATGATTGTTTATAAATATCTTTTCTGTTACATGGAAAAAAAGGGTGGATGTGATGCATTTAACAGGAAGTGGACGATAGCCACAGACTAAGCGTGCCTCTCACCATCTCACCACCAGTGTTTACACAGAATCTCACCAAGCATAACATTATACAGTATACGGAGTATAGAACCATCACATGTGACTTGACATGCATGCCTATTTCCAGAAGGTTGTGGGTTCAAAACCCCAACTGCTGCCTGGACACAAACAGAACCCAAGCTATCCTGATAATTCAGTAGTTAAACTAACACATAACCGGAGGGTACCTTTCTTCTGGCGGCCATCTTCCAATTTGTTGTCCTCTTGTGAGGATGTCTCTTCATTGGATCTCTGCTTAGCCAGAAACTCTGCCTGTCTGTGCTGTTTTCGCCTCAGCTTCCGCTCCTCCTTCGATTTTAACTTCTTGAGGCTGAAATGGACACATTTACAATGAGGAAACAGATACTGCACATTCCTCAGCATAGTACAAACACTAACAATACAGACATGACCTTGTATCCAGCTGAAATGGTTGCCCAGCGAGATTGAAGCAACCAGTGTTTAGACTACAGTATGTTATAATGCAAAGTGAACTGTGGTGCCAAACCTGGCATTGAATCTCACCTCATACACTTCTGTTTGACCTTCTGTTTCATGGGAGCTGTGCTTTTCGCAACAGAAGACTCAAACTGGAGGAAAAGGGAATTAAAGTTACTTTCATGGCCGAATGTAAAAAAGGAGTAAATGTGTATAAATATGCCATAAGTTAATTCTGCTGCTAAAGATTCAAATTTGTAACAAAATTTTAATTAAACAGCAAGCTCCAGTTCAAATACCGCAGAATCCAAAACAAACTGCACATCACTACAACACAAAGGTTTATTTTTGGTCTTTCACTGCAGACAAACATTTTTGCTAATTTAAATTCACTCTGACATAAGTCAGTCTATCCTGTAAGAGCCAAACCGACTGCAGCAGGAACCCGTGTCCGAAAGAAGCGGCTAGTAATCCACACCTCGCATTTCACAAGACCGGTTGCACCAAAAATCACAATCTGGCAGATGTTTCCGGCACAATCTGGAGTGAAACACGGCAGCTGGAGGAATTCCTGTAGGGAAAAATCAGTAACTTTAGAGAGACCTAGTGCTTTGGGATGCTACAACTTAGCTGTGATTCTCAGACTTTTCAACAAACAGTAACAAACCACCCTACTCTCATTAATTTGCAACAGCGCACTTAAAAACTTAGCATAGAATGGTTAATTCCCATTAAAACACTTGCCACATTTTTACACGGACAGATAGCAAGAAATTATAAGTTACAAAGCATAACTTTCTAAATTGTTTACATACATCACATGAGTAGCTATCAATAATAATTTTTAAAAAAAACCTTTGCCATTCCCAGCGCCCTACATTACAAAGTTTCAAGTGGCTGACAAAACGCGAAGGTGTTTGCAGGGGCGAACTGTGCTGCACCTTATCAGTCTTGTCACTGAATGAAGTGGCTTTGAGTTTCTTCCAGCAGCTAATGTGAAACTCTACGTTGCAGCTTTGACAGCATACAAGTCTGATGAAGCCCTGAAAGCAGAGAAAGGCGCATGAATTAGGAGCCACTTTTCCACACTTTACGGGCCTCCAAGGTCCATATCACATTTACCGTGCCTTGCAAACGGTTTCGTGATGCAATGGGAGATTACCTAATTCAGTTTTAATGAACATGTCACAGTGAGTATTCCTTTTATGAAAGAGAGAAAGACAACTTTGACTAAAAATGCAAAATGCACGCAAGGGGTCAGGAATCCACCTACAAACTGTGTGAGCTTATCATGTTGCACGTTAATGCCATACCTTAAAGTCTGGGTCCGTGAAGTAGATCTCAATTTTCGAAATAACCAAACATGTCTGATGTCGACAAATTGCATCTGGCCTTGGAGGAAACTTGCACATCTCTATATACTCCTCCATACGATCCTATAAAAGAAAAACAGTAATGAAATTATAATTCAGGAATAAATAACATGGTGAAAAGCACTTCAAAAGTTTTGCTACCATTCCTATTCATCTCAGTTTCAGGGATGAACAACACTAACATCTGAAATACTGAGTTACCTTTAAATAATCCGTATGGGTTTCCTGGACTGTAATCCTTGTTGTGGGCCAGGTTAATTTCCCAGGTACGATCTGTCGTTTAACCATGAGTAAGGCTTTATTAAACTCATCTAAAGCTTCGGAAAACCTGTCCAAAAGAATACAATTTAAGAAATGTTCTGGAAGCAAATTATTCATTCTGTATATGGAATGTATTAATTTATATGGTTTTTAGGTTTTTTTTTGTACCTGTTCTCTTTAAATAGCACTTTTCCCATTCCATAGTATACCAAACACTGAAATTCCCTTCCTGCAACATCCTTAATCTTGTTGAATTGCTTTTTAGCTTGAGCCAATTCCTGGTATAAAAAAAAATTAAGATAATTAGCACAAATGTTCTTTTCCTTCCACCAAAGTTGGTTTGTTCACTTAAATAAATAAAATAAATAAATAATAGAAATCTACCTCTGGTTGTCCAATTTCCAGGAGGGCGGTAGCGTGGCCATAGATCAGTATCAGTTTGTCAAGATCTGAGATGCACAGCTCCTAAACATGGGAGGTAAAACAGCATTAGAAGGCATCAGGGCTGTATTTCAAAAATCAAGTTTGAATAAATTTCAAATGTCATGCAATTCATTCAAATATATCTGAATAACCAATAGCCCAACTGTGGTGTTTAAAATCACTGGTACTAAATGGACACAGTGCAATTATTAATAAATATGTATAAATACACATAATAAATTAAATAAATTAATTAAAAGTTACATTGTCATTTCACTATTCAAAATGCACCCTATGAGTTTTAACTACACAGTAATAAAGCAATAAATGAAAGTGATACACAACACTAACAGCATTTAGAGTGCACACCATTAATAAAGTGACCAGCATTTTCAGCTAGTCGCCGTAACGGATGACATACATGGCTGCCCGCAATTACGCAAGCAGGAAACTCCTTTCCGTTGCCTTTTCTGAATCCCTATGCATTACTACGATCGTGATAGATAACCGGAAGTTATCCCATTTTAGGCCGGGATTCCTGAACACCGACAGACAAATCCATTGTCCAGAGCCAATCAGATTCACTTAAGGCGGTTTCAACCTCTTAGCACAGAAAAGTACTTTTATTGCGCTTTTACGTTAAGTGCCAGAATGACACCACATCAGTTTCGGTTTCCTTTTCCCTAACTGGGAACATTGATTTATTCACAGCATTTACAATATGTTACAAAACAATCATGACAGCACCCCCAGGATATAAAACATTGACAGGGGTCTCTCACCGCTGCAAAGGTAAGGATGAGATTCATTAGCAACACACCAATAATAATAATTTTCAGAAACCTAAGTATTCTTAAGCTTTTGTTGTGATTTGTAAGACACCCAAGAGCGATAAGCTCATTTTAAACTCAGTCTCCTCTCACCTGGACCATACTGCTGACCGTAACAGCTGATAAACCCACTCAGACCTACCTAACCGCCCCACTTCACTTTCTGTGACTCAATGCTCATTTGGTCGTTTCCTTTTCTTGTTTAATTTCCCCTTGCAGTTATGCCAAAGCTGTTCACTTTTGCCTTCTTTCTTCCCTGCAGCCTCTGTTAAACCCTTCTCCTCCATCCCAGCCAATAAACCCTTGCATGCTTCATTACCTCCAACAAAGGTGGATGAATGTACGTTATTTTATCATCAGCTATCCTGCCAAAACTCAATCATCTCGTAGCAGCTCAGCCAAGGAAACATCAATGTGCTCCTTCTCAGATTCGCCACGGATCGGGGGGACGTCGTACCTGGGAAGGTGCCGTCTCTGCTAAATTCAGGGCCTGCGAGAAGGCCACCTCCGCGTTGCGACAGCGCTGGTCCGTCAGGGCTGAATGAGCATCGTGAATCACTGACTTAAACTGGCCCACCAGGTCTCCAGACGAAGCTTCTGCCTTGGTCTTCAAATGCACACACAAGGTATCAAGAACAGCAGCTGTTACTGTCTGTTTTCAACTTGAATTTAACAACAACACAACCAGAAAAAAAAAAAACATCTAAATCACCAAAAATCTTTAGTATCTTTCATGTCCGACATCCTACTTCCACAACATTTTATCAAGTTAGCCTAAAATAATGACACACAATTTATCAAAAAGAAACAGTAAAAACTAAAAATAAAATTGAAAAATAAATAGATACCTTTTTGTGCGTCCCTTGATGTCGGTTTTTGGGTTTTGTTTTGTCCTGAATGTGAGGGTCTTTTTTATGCATCTTCTCAGTCATTTCTCTACAAAAGAACAGAATTAAAACAAACAAACAAAAAAAAAAATACTTAAAACAAGTTCTGCTGTGATGAAAGTGAAATCCGCTTAGGAAATGACTTCAAATGACTTCAAATCCCTTAGTAAGTAAATGCATTTATATAAATCAGGAAATCATATTTTTATACTGGAGTCACGTTCTTGTGTCACACAAGCTAAAGCGCACAGTAACTGAAAAGCCTGCTTTAACCGCCAAAAAAGAAACCAGGCCACCAGGTTTCAAACATGCGCCGAGTGCTTCAACTGCTTTAGTTTCTGTAAGGTCATTTCCCAACAGAAAACAAAAGCAAGAGGAAAAAGGAACGTGTCAACGGATAGGAAACTGCCGAATTAAGAAGCATGCCTGGAACTTAACTAAATACGGTCTACCTAGAAACTGATGACATCTAACTACTTGAGGTTAGCGTGCCCAAACAACCATACATACGAACTTTTCAGGACTCACTGTACAGGCTGAAAAGGTCGATAAAATGACATCGAAACTCCAGCCAAGTAAACACGCTGCTGCTGAGACAGTCATATCTGAAACTGTATTCGCAACCATCTCAAGGTATAAATACATAACCAAATGCGGCCATCTATAGGTGAGCCTCTGCCATTACAACACCAAATAGCAATCTCCAAATAATAAATTTGTATTATATGTAATAGTGCAATAAAAGTACTTCTATTGTTATTGGGGGGGGGGGGGGGGGTGTTAGGAAACTTCTGAATCATTTTACAGACCAAAGGTTAGAGTATGAAGACTGACAACTAATACAAAACTTAAATATTAAAAACATTTCAACATTTCAATATTAAACACAAACACATCAATTACAGTAAATTTAAACCATTTCTAAGATTCACATAGAAGTAGTATTGAACGGTTAGTGACTGTAGTGGCAACATTACAAGGAGCTTCCAGTGAAGACTTCAAACTGTTGTCCTAACTAAAAAAAAAATCAGTAGAGTATATCTTATCTTAGTGAAAATGCTAATTAAAAGCATTATGTCAATTTATTGTCTTATGTTAATATGAATTATGTACAGAACAACATGGGGGAAAATGAATCTGACTAAGCAACAACAACTTTAAAATTTTCATAAATATTCAACCAAGTACCAACCATTGCTTCACAGTGCCGTACAGCAAAGGCAGCGGAAACAATTTCAAAGGGCACAATGATCACGGAATCATGTTCTAAATCAAACATTAAACCGACACAAACACAGCCCACACCAAACCACAAACTTCAGTCTTTGCTCCAAAATATGAGGTATTCTTTGAACCTTCACATTATTAAGAGACTTGGTATGTGTCTCAGTCGAAGCACATTTCATTCTGAGGGTGGTTTTCAGAAGATATTAAATAGGGAAATCCCAGCAGAAATGTGAAATACAAACTTACTTTTTGGCGCCTGTTTCGGCACAGTCATCCATTTGCATGCCAGTAACTGCTTCACCTGCCAGAGAAAACGGTGGCGTGACCTTCAGTTCCTTAACCAAGACGACGATTCTAGAATTAGTTTCACCTTCCCGAAGCAAACACAACAAACCACACCCACTAAGGCTCGTCTGAAATGTGCCGCGACAGGTGCGGAGTGAGGACGTCAGATCACGGAAGAGGCTCAGATTGTCTGCAGAAAGCACCTTAAGAGGTCACATCTGACACGCAGATGATGGCATCATTTTCCTGCTGTGCTCCTGCTATTCTGTGCAGAAGGTTTTTGCAAACATCACCAATGGACCTTAACTTGTGAATGTGTAACATATTTTAGACAGGTGGGATTTTTTTTGCCAGTGAAGACTACTAAAGGTACTGAGGCAGGGTGGAAGCTAGGGAGGCTTGTCCGCTCCCAAAATCCAAAGCAGCCCTACTTATAACCAAGAGGTCCCGAGCCTTTGGTGATGTTAAAGGCAGCAGAATTAAAAAGCACTAAAAAGCAGTAACACTTTACTTGACAGGACACAAATAATGTAGTACACTCTTACTTAATACATTAACCAGAAACGAAGTGTTAGATATATACCGATGCAGTGTTCATTCATAACAATAACAGTTTATGTATTTCATGCAGTGAGTATATTTATTCATGACATGTATTTTAGGAGTGACTGAGTTATTAACTTACTTGTGCCCCTTCAAGTAAAGTGTTACCAAAAATGCTACCAAGTCACTTTAGTCAGCGCATCTAAACAAGCCCCACTCTTAACTGAGTAATTCAGCATTAAATATGTTTATCAGTTCTTTGAATGCAAAACGGCCAGTATCTGATCAGGTGCTCTTTCAGGGGACACTGCCATTAGAACCCCTAACATACCCCCCCCCCCCAACCCCGTGTAGCACGTAGGAATTGGAAAAACAGGAGAACATACCGGAGTCAGGATTCCCGCAGGCACTCTCTTCCGATTCCTTATCGTAAAGACAGTGATGTAAGCACATGTGATTCAAATTACATTCAAATCAGCAGACATACAAGAGCAAAAACACATTGTTAATGAGTGCTGTGCAAGTTACTGAAAATTAGAGTTACTAGTTACCTTCATTCAAAAGTAATTCAATTACTTGTTTTGCAAGACAAGCAAAAATTTAATACATTTTAACTTGATAAATGAGCGAGGTCTTGCAATACAAGTATTATGTATATGCTATGTCTGCCGAGTGTCACGTAATCACAACTGAGCCGATGGTTCTCTCTCTCTCGCTGGGGGATTGTTATGGGCTGATATTTGTGCCACTAGAAACTGAATATGAATTTTGTATATTTTAACCTGCAGTTATCCGCATTACAAAACTGAATCTGAATTTAATAGTTTGAATCTGAATTCCAGTAACTCGAAATAGCATT
>JAODJU010000108.1:17476118-17494555 GCA_026776725.1 Gnathonemus echidnorhynchus
CCCCCTCCCCCCCTAGCTGAAAATGACTGCCTGCTTTCATGCATCTCTTCTGATTTATGTCCTGTTAAGGTGCTCAGCCCCAGGAAGGGGGGGTTGCGAGGCTGTTCATCTCGCTCTAGTTGAGGTAAAGTCCTGGCATCCATCAGAACAGACGTGTGGCTTGGAGGGAAATTATTCCCAGTGATCAGCTTCTTAAGATCGAGCCCCTTCGTGACAAATGCTCTGCTTCTGTTCATGTCCATGTTGTTGTCTTGGGGATTATGCACATTCTACGCAGCGTCCAGTTGATTTAATACAAGGGGAATTTGGTGATTGTACATAATAATGTCATCCATGGATAATAAGGACAGGAAAGGGGACGTTGGAGGGGCATGGGTGCCCTTGGCAGATTCAGGGGGCCCTGCATTTTACAGGGTGGTGGTGGGGGGGGCACATTTTCTAGCTATGCCCCTGCCCAGCCCCCCAGTCTCACAGCAAACTCAGGAACATGCTTCATGATATCTGGTCCGCAAAGAATCCTGTAGACCGTAGAAAGAGTCACTAACAGTCAGGACATCTCAGGAGCAGAGGTGGGTCATTCAGGTCCAGAGAGTAAAAGTCCAGACAGATTTCGTTTCAACCATCCAGTTGAGTACTCTGTGACTGTGACTCTTTATACTCAGCTGGTTGGTTGAAACGAAATCTTGGTCTGGATTTGTACATTATGGACCTGAACTATCCAACTGTTATAACAGTTTTTTTAATTAATGAGCTACTACCATTTATAAGGGAGCCTTATTGTAAAATGGTACCAAAACATTTTTTGACTTTCACTCTCTGGACCTGAATTACCCACCTCTGCTTGGGGTTTTAAGCTCAGTGCAACAAAAATACTAATTTTTCTGTCATGCCTGCCTTCCTTCCTCTTCCAGAGAGAAAGCACACAGTCCCTCTTTCTGTCTCTCTCTGTCTCCCCCCACTCCCCCTCTCTCTTTAATGCACGCTGATGATTTCTTTAATAGGCTTTGTGTCCCCTCAAGCCTCAGGGGCTCAGCTGATAAGCTACTGCAGTAAAATTATAGTTTAATCTCACCCTAAAAAAACAGGCATGTACAGCATGCATAGTGCCGAGTGCCACGTGACCCCCCCTCACACCCCAGTTCTGTGCTCGGTGCCGCCTGGGTTCAGCCCCTGCCCCCCCCCCCCCCCCATCTCTCTACTGGATGAGTGACTGGAACATGGGTGATGCATGGATGCTCGATTATGCGACATTGAAATGCTTGGTTGGTGGTTATACCAAAGGCAGTTTATCTTACATTTCTCGCGGAGATGTAGAGCAGTGCCGTCCTCCCTGAACTCAAACCGTCACTCTTCAGACGGCACTTTAGATGACCCCGAGATGGCCATCGGTCGAAGCATAAATTAGGCTGCCTTTCGGATATTACGCCTCCAGACTTTGACATGTTAACCCTAATTACGTTAATCTGATGTCTTTTATTCTGACATGTTCAGTACTCTCTGGTGGTCACATGACAACATTTAAAGGACTGACTGGAGAATGACGGAAATGGCAATGATTTGGTCCCTACCAGTGCTGAAACCAAACCAACGCGCTTGATTTGCGATGTAGCCTTTCATACATCTATCATCAGGTCTTGTTTTCAGTCGTAGTAATTATACTGCATTCCTTACTAATGATTGAATTCTAGCTGTAAGGACGCTGTAAGCTGGCTGGTGTCTGCAGACTGTGGCTGGCATGAGGCGTGATGTGAAAGTGCAGGGTGTGATTCCGTGAGGGCGTCCTGCGGGCCGCGCATACGGACTGGCCTGCACCTCTGCTGAGGAACGAACAGGACGCAGTGTAGCGGAATCGGCATCGAGCGATGGCCGACCGTGCCGTCTGGATCCCCCTCCCCCCCCACTTGATGGGATGCAGGTGTCCTGTTGTCATCAGTGGGGTGGGGGGGCTGATCAAAGTCTGGGTGGGACTTTCCTCCACGGCCGTCAGTCTGCGGCAGGCAGGCGCCGTATAAGCGCCGGGCCGGATCTGTGGCCTCCTACCGTCTCCCAGGTTGCCTGTCATGCAGCCCCCTTGGTGATCAGGTTAGAAACTGCAGTTACTGTTAAGCATGACTGGGGGGGAGGGGCAGGTGGGACATGTGCCCCCCAACATTTTATTTGGCTTTATTTGTCCCACCCAAAAAATATGTTTTGTCCCCCCCTATATCAGTGGCGCTCCGACGACGCTGACATGATTTTGAAACAGACTGAACGGGTGTGGAGCCTGATCTCATTGGCATCCAGAAACAGCAGGTGCGGCCAGGGATAAAGGGATGTACCAAGTTTTGGGGTGGCTTTGTACAAGGCTGGCACCCCTGCATTCTGGGACCCCCCCGCCGCCTTGTATCTGGATGGGCTAGGCTGGTTTTCCCAGCAGCCTTCAAGTCATTCCAAAGATTTTGACTTGGCCACTCCAGAAGATCCAATTTCTGTCTGGCAGCCCAGGCATTCTGCTTTGGGTTGTCGTCCTGTTGAAGTTTGAATTCCTAACCCATTTTCAGTCTTTCTGATGATGTCATCAGGCTCCTCCTCAGAGTCTCCCTCTGTTTGGCTCTGCCCATCCTTCCCTGTCCCTGCGGATGAGAAACATCCCCATAGCGTTACACTCCCACCGTCCTGCCTCACAGCCGTTTTGGAGATGGCTTCTGTTGTATTGTCTCCACATGCAGTGTAAGGCATTTATCTGACCACAAAACCTTCTGAAACGTTGTTGCAGGTGTTTCTTGGCAAACTTTAGTCAGGACTCCTGATGGACCTTTTTGGGAAATGGCTCTAACACCATCTGCCTGTACAGGCTTGATGTAAGCAGTATCTTTTGATATTGTTGTATTATGCACATCTTGTCATCTTTTGGCCCTAAGGCTTGGTACAGTAGGTCAAGGCTCTGTAGGATTCCCGGTGGCCTCTCTGACCAATTTTCTTCTCCCACACTGACTCAGGTTTAATGCTCCCTAGTTCTGCAGTCTGTGAGTGGTGCACTTTTGCACTGCCTACTTTTTAAGGATCAACTTTACAAGTGTCTTCAAAGCCTTAGGAATTGTGTTACATCCTTCACCACATTTGTACCTTCTCACAGCTTTACCACAGACTTGTTCTAGAAGATCGGTGGAAACCATACTGCTGTCTTTGTGCATGACTGCACTTGCAATCTGAAGGACTAAGCTGCTTTTGAGTTAATTGCAGTGATTCCACACAGGTGTTGAGCAATTAAGTTAATATGTGATCATGAAGGCAGTTGAAGAACAACTTTCCTAAACTCAGTCCATGTTGCGATTTTGGGAAACAGAGCTCACTCAGTCATTCAATGTCACACCGTGGCATGACACAGGCGGGCAAAAAGGGTGGATGATCCACTGATGGCTCTGAGCCAAAAAACGTTTATTGGAGGAACTAAAATTAAAACAACAACGCACTGGAAAAGTCACAAAATACCACCACAAGGGGTCATAACTAAACAGGGGTAAATACTACAAACAGAACCATAGATACATCTACAATGGGAACCAGGCAACACAGCGAACAGAACCTCAGAAACAGATCAAGTAAGAACACACAGTAAGATTAACACAATGACTCACTCAGGAATAGAAGACAGGCAAGCACTTAAATACACTCAGATGACAGGCTGACACAAGGCAGGTGAACTATAACAGAATCAACCAATCAAGAGGGACACAGGTTAACAAGAAACAGGTGGAATCAGTAACATTAATGAACACAGAAAAAGGGAATCATAACAAACTCTAAGGGAAAACAACACATCTAAAATAGAACATAACCAAGACAGGGGCAGAGAGCCATAAGCAAGAGAAATGAAACAGTGATAAACAACATCAAACTCTTAAGGATAAAACAATAATCAGTAAACAACAGGTGAGGCTGGTCAGAGGCCAGTCTCAAACCCACAACCACCACTGAGGTGTGGGGAATGGTGGCCACCCACTTAGCCCGTTAAGGCACATGGCAGCCCAGGGAACAAGCGCACATACTACGGACTACAGGCTACATGACAGAGGAGGGAACGGGATGGCCAGTGACACCTCCTGGCCAAATAGGGACAGGGCCACAAACTGGCCCTGATGTTGCTTCTAGGTCCTCCGCAATGTACGAAAAAGGCATTCTGCATTTTGGGGGGGGGGGGGGGCAATTTCTCGGGTGTCTGGTTTATGTTTCTGGCGGCCCTTCCGTCCTGCTGTGTGCCTCATGGAGAGCGACTGAGACGGAGAGGCTGGCAGACCTGGGCGGACTCCCTTAGCTCATAGCTGTGCGCATTTTCCCAGATAAGTTTCAAAGCCCCTCCAGCTGAAGATGATTCACACTCTTGGCAGCAGATTTATCTGTGTTCTTAGGGTTATACCCCAGACGCTGCACCAGATTCGCTTGTGGTCAGAGCGCATTTGTTTTCCATCATCCTTCCCATGTTTCCCAAAGTCCTTGCTATTTATTATTAATTTTTTGTTTTGATTTTTCCTCCCTGCGGAATGGAGATTAGTGCTGCTTAGCTTCGATCTACCACTGTGACACAGCTGTGGCTCCGCAGCCTGAACTGGCCCTACATCCTTCCTGCTGCCCCAGGGCAGGGGGCTCTCTCCGATTAATGTGCCTTGCCGCCCCGGGAGGGGGCATTAGCATTACTGGCCATGGGTGTGAGATAACACGCCCCACTTTGGCCGGTTTTCTCCCACTCGGCGGGAGAGATGAGTTGAGGGCAGTGTGTGACTCAGCAGATTAGACTGTGATCAGAAGGTCGCTGGTTTGAATCCCGTCCTCTGCAGAATAGTCACATTTTCGTCAGGCCCTTAACTTTACTGCTCCAAAGGTGCTGAAGACACGGCCTGACCCTGTGTCCACAGCCAAAGCTCAAAGCGGTGCATGATGGGATATGCAAAACAGAAGTAGAGACCACTGTAATCATGCAAATGACAGAACATCGTTTCAACGTTAAATTTAAGACAGTTGGCGGTCAGGTGGGCCTCTGCTCTAGGAGGGACCCGAGATCTCAAAGGTGTGGGGGGGGGGGATTATAAAAGGCTGAAGAGCGGGGCTGCCGTGCGGGGGGAGGGGAGCACAGCGGCGTTCCGACCCGGAATCGCTCTGACGGCTCCCTCATTGTGACGATGCTGCTCACCAGCGTACAGTGTGTATTGATTCTGGCAGCCTTTCAACTCCACCGTGGATAATGAGCCAGTTCCCCGTTTACTCTCATATCGACCGGCAGAGCGCACGCACCCGGTGAACACGGTGTGTGTGTGTGTGTGTGTGTGTGCACCAAAACGTTTCTCTGGATTCCATTCATACTCTTTAATAGACACACCAGCTTACAGGTTTTTTCTTTATAGCGAAACAAAAATGTATCTTTTACAAAGGATCTAGCAGAAGAACTGCCAGCAAAAAAATGTAAGCATGACTCTTCGCAGGCCTTAGGGAGGCATTCAAGGCTTATCCATCTTCCATAGCACTTATACAGTGAGGGTCACGGGGAGTTTAGCGCCTATCCCAGGATGCACTGGGAACAGGGCAGGAAACACCCCAAGCCGGCGTCGTCCATCACAGACACACACAGCCAATCAAGCGGCTTAGAAACACCAAACTAGAGTGTCCATCACTGTTAATGAGGGCCACAGCTCTGGGCAAAAAGCTGTTGGCATGCCTTGTTATGCGGGCCTTGATGGTCTATAATACTTTAATAATCATTATCATCATATTCAGGGTTGCCAACTTCAGTTGGCTGGAGTTAGATTTTCAATTGAGACAAGTCTGTATACACATTCACACGCATATACCTGTATGTACTGGATTTATTACCTCATAAATAGTCTGTAGGGTTTGCAAACTGTCCCAGCGCTTTTGATGTAGCTAATTTTAGGTTTATAATGGAATAATACAGATTTGCCGTAAGATTGTGTGAGTGTGAGAGCCTGGAAGCGTGAGCATCACGGCAGATGCGTGAGCGTTCCTGCGTATTGCTCTTTCTGTTATGTTTGTTGGCATTTGTCAACGACAGTCGCGGAGCAGGTTTATCTGGCACGCAGAGGTGGAAATTTCAGGTCCAGAAAGTACGAATCCAGACCAGGATTTTGTTTCAACCAACCAGCTGAGTACTCTGTAACTGACTCTTTATGCTCAACTGGTTGGTTGAAACTAAATCACGGTCTGGATTTGTACTTTCTGGACCTGAAATTTCCACCTCTGCTCAAGACACACCAACAGCACACAAAACTGCCCAGGTGAGACATTAAGGACTGAATGATTGAGATACACTCAAAGGTGGGGTGGAGGTGAAGGGACTGACAACACACACAATTTCATAAACAGAGATAAAAATTTATTACGTTTGTTACCTGACACATCAAAGGAATACGCCCCTGTAAACGCCATTTATGTCCTGGGAAACAGAGAAAGATAAAACAAAGTCAAAATGTGTAAAAATACAACAGAACATTATTCTAGGGCATACAATACATTTTAGTTATCATACGACGTAATGTACAAAACTACTGATCCAGGGAAACTGGCACCCGACTTGACTAAATCAAGCTTCATGGGGTATGTTTTGGCATACTACGGCACAAACTAATAATGATTTTTATCTTGCTTATATAGCGTGGTTAATGTGTCGTGACCTGCATATATTCAGATCCCAAAATGAGACTTAAAAAAACCCCGAATAATTTACGATAAAGTTGAATGATGTCAGAGATCAGGTGAACACCCTTTAAAAATAAATATTTCGGTAATACTCAAACGTATAATGGCAAATGGCAGTAACGGTATTAGAAACACATTAAGCAGTAAAAATTGTGGAATAACAGCTGCCACTGACTATTTATGCTGAAGCATACACTAAATGCAAAACTGTTCCCTGTTCGTACTGACTTCTGCCTTCATTTGAATGTGAGGTTCAACGTTTAACGAACTTCTATGTTTTTCTTCCTTGTTCAACCAGAACCGGATTCCCCAGAATTCCTAAACGAATTACGTAATGGCGTTTTGGCTCCAACATTTCATCATCTAGACAGGCAAGTGCTTTGTTACCTCGCTTATAAAGTGTCGTCAGCTCCTACCCATTAGCTACATTCACCGATATTTAGATTTAGATAACCAAAGGCTAAGCTTCCGTATCAAACCGCGTAAATTCTGTTATTTCAGTGGCAACAGTAAATTAAAACGTGACACCTCGCCAAAGTGAGTCTCCACCTTTCAGCCTACCAGAAAAATGGATTAAGAAAACAAACCACACTACAAGCTTATTTAAATTTCGAATTATGGACGAGACGTAACAGATATCCCAAATCATAAAGCTAACTCTTAACGTGCAAATTGTCATACCACAAAACAGTACAAGTTTGGATAAACAACCGTCACTTCACATGTTGGCTTTTCCTCTGTGCAATCGCATGGCTCCGGAAACAGGAAGTGATGTGGGTCACATGACTGTGGAACGATCTGTTTGAGCCGGGACGCGGGCGAATCCCAGGCCTCGAGCCCGTCATTTGTATGACGTAGCCAGTGTACTTTCCGGAAGTATGAGAGCGATCCATGTGTGACCGTAGTTTTTTTTTTTATTTTTTAATGACGATTTCTTTAGAAATGTGCATTAAGTATTTTGTGATGTTATTTCGTTGATCGTGATTAGTTTTCATTACGGGTCTCATCACCGACGTTACATCACATGTCTATTTCCTCAGTAAAAATGGCTTTCCAGTACACCTGTGCCGTTCCCGCTGGGTTTTAGGTAATTTGAGTTTTGCTGCACCATTTAACAAACAAACGCTAGACTGAGGTAAGCTGACGCTTTCCGGAATTATCTTTATTTTTAACCAGTTATCACAGTTGGGTGGGGCGTAATTGCCTCTGAAACCCTGTACGCGGTGAGAGCCCTACGTTAGTCTCCCGCATTTATTTTGCTATGCATACACATATTCGGATAGTATACATTACCATTCAGCAGATCTGATACCGGCAGAATGTACACTGCAGAAAATGACACGTATAACTTGAGTTAGACAAGGCGCTATAATTTTCAGAAACATTCCCTGGTTTCAGGTATAATGAGCCAAACGATTACATTACTCCACTTGAGTGCGAAATATAATGAGAGTTTCACCCGTGTACAGTACCGAATTGTTACAAATTCACTGGACATTTTCACTTAAAAGTACAGTTCCGGGTCCGTTCCCCGGATGCAAACCAACAACTTCCAGTCATGGGTTCTTAACCAGTGTGCTGTGTTCTGCCGAATATTGTTACAAACACTATAAATTATTATGTCTTTATTTTCTGCTGGTGATGTAATGGAGAAATACTGATACCTCACAAACATGTTTGACATTGGCACTTGTAGGAAATGGAGGAGAATTTCAACACAATTGGTTTGAAAGCTGAGCTCTTGCTTCCCAGTGTCTAATATTAAAGTCCCGAGTTTGCTTGTATACTTTTATTTGAGAATTTCTAGCTAACATTTGGTGCTGTAATTCTGGTAATGTGAAGAACATGGCTGTTGTCAACTGTGGAAATAATATTTATTTAGTCCTGCATTCCTAAGTAAAACTTTCTGCTGTCTAGGAAAATATAATGCACTGAACTCTAAATATTCAAAGTGTCAGACTGAAGTGAGTCATTTCATTTCCCTTTTACCCTTCAAACAGGTTTGACATTATGGTCGAAAACTCTCCCTCTCCCCTACCGGAGCGGGCCATTTATGGATTTGTCCTCTTCCTGGGCTCTCAGTTTGGTTTTTGTAAGTTTCATTAATGTGTCTCTGAAAGATCACTGGCAGGACTATCTGTACATCCGGTGCACATTTTTTCATCCATTTGTACTTTTATCTGTTTTATATCAAGTCATCAAAAACCCTTGGGCATCAATGTTGAATATGGTCGACTTGCACTGTCAGTTTCATCTGAGGCTCTGATCTGATCCCATATCATACCAAGCCTTTCAGTTTCCAGTGCATGTAGGTGCTTCATGCAAATGGGTTCATGGATAGATTGACTTCTGATTGCTTCTTACCATCTGCTGTGTCCATTAGCATCTTTCATTTGTTTATTGTTACAGGTCTGTACATGGTGTGGGCTTATATTCCAGAGTCTTGGCTGAATTCGATTGGCCTCACCTACTGGCCTCAAAAGTGAGTAAATGAGAGTTAATTTGGACTGTTTCGATGAGTGGGGTTTGTGCCATTTGAATAAAATTAGGCTGAATGATAAGCATAAGGTTGTGGCATAGTTATGCCTGCTGTCTTTCACTTGCCAGTGTAACATGCTTCCTTCAGGTACTGGGCCCTTGCAGCTCCGATCTATCTACTGGTCGCCATCACTATCTGTTTCATCCTTCTGTTTGGTGTGAACATGATTAACACCGCCCCCCTGTGGTCGGTGGACACTATCACGGGTGAGACCCTCTGCCTGCACCTTATCTGTCCTGCCTCTACAGTATAGTCAGTGAGTCTGTATTACTGCGGAGGGCCCATTTTATGTACAGCGGGGACGGTTTGTGGCTCAGCGGGTTAGGACAATGTACTTGTGCCCAGAAGATCGCTAGGTCAAAACCCCAGGTTGACAGTGGTTCCATCATTGGGCCCTTGAGCAAGGCCCTTAACCCAAGTTGATCCAGGGACTGGCTGGCCCTGCTTTGTCAAATGTACGCCACTTTGGTTAAAAGCATCTGCTAAGAAATATATTCAAATAATAAATGAGACGCTCCTCACATTATCTGACTCAGACTGAATGTTTCTGGGAACAAATGGTAATAGAACATTTTAAATATCATTAACAGCCACGCCCACATTCAATTGTTGAGAAGATAATGAACTGGAACCTAGGCTTGTTAGCTACATTATTTGCATCCATTGAAAGTCATAAATTAATAAATATTAATGCTTTCAAAGATGGTCTGATGCTTCTTAGAAAGTAGGAACCTTTTTTTCCGCAGTTGATGTGACTCCATAAACCCTGAGGTATATTGACCATATCCTGTTGCTAAGTGGTCATCTGGTGATGAATTTGCTGATTCTGATCTCTCTGCAGACTGTTATGCCATGAGCCAGCAAGAAGACGACTGTGAGAAGCTTATACCAAGATTAAAAGACGTCTCCATCAGCGAAGTCAATCGGATATTCTATCTGTTACCTCACAAATGTCACTGATCTTTCAGATTAAAAAATTACATGTTGTTTTTAGTCATTTTCAGTTTCTTTTTCTCATTTAAATAAACTTAAAACAAATTAATTATATAGCCCAATGAAAATACATATTTAATATAAAAAGCTGCTGTTTCTGGTGTGATCTTTTAAGAAATCTAAGTAAGAATCTTTTGAATGTTGTAATAATACCCAGTAATTGTATTAATTTCTTTTTTTTCTTTACAATTATTCAGTATGTGAATTGTTCACTAACCCAACCATCTTACATCCACTTGTCTTGTACCGGTTTGCAGGTGACTTTTATTTATTATTTTTAAATAATGGCATGTAAAGTGTGTATATGTAAGGACCTTGTCTGTCTTCCTCCTTCCTCTTCCTCACTGTCTTCCTCAGACATGTGATTCCCTTCTATGTAAAAAGTTTGTAGTGTTCGTATTAACAGAGGAGTGAGTTTTGTCACAGAAGTAGCCTGAAGTAGCGGTATGTAACCTTGGGGTCGGATTTGATGACAACGTGATTGCCAAGGCCCGCCGATCATGGGTAAACTCGCCATGGTAACCGGAATCACTCCACGCCGCGACGTTTGCTGAGGTTTTAGATCATGCTCTTCCATCATGGCTGTGTGACAGGGCAAAGATCTGACTTGCAGATGAACCCCTACCCTGAGGTCATCATAAACTCAGCTGCTCCAGTTGGTACCTGTGCTCAGTCACTTTGATTTTTTTGTTATTTCTTTTTTAAATTGTATTTTAGGCATTATTTAAAATGAAGGTGTGCTTGTAATGGCAGATTGTTTGACGCAACTCAAAACAGTTTCAATAAAGATTGACTCAAATCCTTCCCAGCATGATTACATTATCTTTCCTTAGCTAAAAGCTAAAGACCGCTTTCAGTTGGGGGGGTGGGAGGGTCAGGGTAACATGTCACTACTTTTTTGCACCTGGCCCCCAGCGCCATCCAGACCTTGGTGTCCTAATGGGTTCAGAGCAGTTCATAACCTGTTGAACCCCCCCCACCCCCCCAACTATAAGTGAAATGGTCCCTCCCCTATCTCTCCATCAGCCGGATTTTCACCGGGGCTCTTCAATCAGTCTGCTGGCCTTACGTGCCCCCAGTTGCCCCTCCCTTGCCGTCTCAGCCACTCTTCCAGGGAGGGAAGGGTCTCAGCCACTCTTCCAGACTGACCCAGGGAGGAGGGAGAAGGGAGGTTTTGGGGGGGGGGGGGGGGGGGGGGGGGTGCGTGGTGCCGCTACTGCAGCCAGAATCTCAGATAAAGCATCAAAAACAAACAGAACCCAGATCAGATGGCCATCCTGGTGTTTAACCTCCTGCATGCTGCTGTGTCCACCACTGCTGCATGTAAACCAACCCTGCTCTGATGATGGAAAGGCCACCACCGACCCCGGCGAGGGGGGGCTGGCCGCACTCTCAGCTGAGCCCTAAACTTGCCCCCTGACTCACCTTCACCCAGCACTTTGATCACTGACCTCTTTGTCCCAATAGATTAGTGGCTAACTGGCATTCAGGCTACTTTTCCGACACTCCTCATTTTTATATGTCAATATGTTAAGTCTGCAAGGCTCCAAGCTTCGAGTACATCGTGATGTCATTATGCCCTACGATGATGGCTTATTCCTGCTGTGCGTGTTGTCATTCTTTCAATAACAAAACTGTTCCTCTTCCTAGTTTATCAATGCTAGGCAAAATATTAGCTGATGACTATGTTAACTGGTTTATCATGGATATGACAAAATTAAAGATAATAGAGCAGGGTCCGTGTGGGTCTTATAGAACAGTGGTAACCTAAAGCCAACTGTTTCTGCAGTATTTGTGTGGTGTGAATTTGTGACAGATGAAGCAGTGTGACCTCTGGATGCAGTTATCCATCAGTTAAACCAAGGTCAAAAGGTCAAAAGTGTGACTCAGTGAGACCGTGGTGTCAAAGACTCATAGCATCAAGCTGAGGAAATGCCACGCGAGGCTGTGGTCCACTGCTGAGCTTATTTTCCCTCTTTGTGTGTTTTTTGCGTAATTGGTTGCCAGTTCTGTTTTCTCCCAAATCCGGCTCCATCTTACTTGAGCACCACTGTAAGGATTTTGGGCTAAGAGGGTCGTGACCCATAGGCCTAAAGTTCACAAGTCGACCAGCTGTCCCCTAACCCTGACCCTCATCTAGAAAGTCCCCAGATGGTCCTCCTATATGAATTTTAAAATCCTAATTCTGAAAATTGATATCTGTAGTCTGAAATGGATCCATATTCACATAATCATGCCATAGCATTACAATATTGCTTATTAAAACAACCAAAAAAGATTCACTAGTTAAAATATTATCTGTTCATTCAATTTATTGTCCATTTTCAATCAACAGCCATTACAGCCAGAGCAGCATCTTAGTCCTCATAAGTAGTGGGAGATTTTATGGTTAAATTATTATTGCAAATTAAATTTGCATTGATTTTTTTCAGCTCATCCCAACATTATGATGAACAATTTCCATGTTAGAACCATTTCTACCAGGAATTTATGGATTTGTGGAAATACAATAATATTGCCTTGGTTACTTTAAGACCTTAATACTGAATGGGGGCCCTTTGCTGTGCAGGGGGGGCTGCTTTCTGATAGGACCACATAGTTTATAATCACAGCTGCAACACTTTTTAACAGTATTATTCACCAAGTCTGCATTTGTTTGATACTTCCATGGTTTCATTCCTAAAAATGATATTTATACTAAAACCATTGTGACTGATCTAAAGCATTATTGACACACTTTACAGTGTGAAGTTCCATTGAAAATGATTCATGCATCCATTCAATAATCCTGTTAATGGCCATCTTGTCTAATAAATAAAGTTGTAATGAGTTTACCTGCAAACTTTCCTGGTAGTGTCTCATTAATACTGAAGTACGAGTTTCTATATTAATACAAGATAAAGGTCTGAAAACTAGAAAATACTCTTTATTAAGAACAAATGAGAAAATACATAACGCCAAGGTCCACTAAGTAAAACCACCAACAACACATGAGTATTTACATTTTATACATTTTCTCCACACAGCCCAGAAATGATGGATGTTTTACATTTCAGAGATGTTTTTGTGTTGTGCTAAAACCTCCACATTCGGTTTTGAAAAGATGTAATCAGATAAGCAGACTGCTGCACAGAAATCGCGGTATTTCAATAAGGGCATGAAGGCGCCGTCAGTGTTACACCGTCAGCAGAGAGCAGGATGGGGCAGAGGAATATGCAGCCATGGTCAGGTTAAAGGTCTGTTTACCCTCCTGCAGCACAAACGGTGAATTCTCTGCGTGGTCACAGGGTGGCGACGGCGTCTCCCTGCTCCGCTTCCTGTTTGCATCTGTAGTGATTGTCCTCCTTGGGTCCTTGACACGGCCAAGGCATGTTTCCTGTAACCCCCGATGCTCCAGCACCAGAGTTCACTCACGGCGCTGTTTCCAAAACACCGCTGGCCCTCCGCTCCGACAGATGCCAGGTGGGGGTGGGGGCCAAATCCGCTAAGGCTCCTCTGTCGCCTGTGCATCTTCCTCCTCCACCTCGTCTTCATCCTCGGAGCTGGATTCGTCATTGTAGAAGTGGAGAGTGGCCTGAACAGGGAAGCTTGCCAGAACCTTCCATCCTAAATGGGACAGGTACTCCTGTGCTTTCGACTTGGGCATACAGAGTCTACAAAGCATAACACCGTAATATTAATACTACAACCAGCCACATACATTCATACAAAAACTAGGATTATGTGACATGAATACAATTTGGCGACGTCTAAAGTAGCAGCTTCAGCGTTAATCAACTTCGACAGTAAAATAAACATACAAATAAATCTGACACATTGTTATTTATCTGTACATCTTTTTCTATGTCTATCAATGTAATTTTTAAATAACTTATTCAGGTGAGCGCTGGGATTATACATAGTTCTGCTATATGTTTTTTATTTGGTAAAAATAGTTTTATTTAATTGTCTGCCTAGTTCTTAGGTCAATTAGAATGAACGACTTGAGTAAAATACTACCAAAGATTCATTTTAACGAAATTACCCCCCCCCAGTCTACATTGGTGCTAATTTTCCAAGCCTCCCGGTCTTTTCATTCAGTACGTCCTAGTCAACTTCTTTCTCTGCCATCACAACCCTAAATTTCTGATAAAATAAAAACATATTATCAAGAACGACAAACCTGACAGGGTGCTGGAAGCCTGAAGCGGATTTTGACGTCTGTCTGTTAGCCGATTCCAAGCTCCCAGAAACCCACTAGAAATTGATCAAAGACAAAATACATTTAGCATAAGAAAAAAAACCGCGTTTCATTAAAATCTAAAGTTCCCGACTAAATTTCAGTTCAAATGCATATTTTCTCAAGCGCGTCAGGACATTTACAGACTCGTAAATCTGCTGTACGTACTTAAAAAATACGCTGCCGTTTCAATTAAAGTTTAACCGTTTGTTGTGAATTATTGTATAGTCTCAGTTCACCTTTCGGCGCATTTCATTGTCTCTACTTGTCAGTACCCAAGGTCTCCAGATCACGGGGTAACTGTCAGAGAAAAGATAATATTTTATAACACTTTACTGGGGGGGGGCGGGCAAAAGTAACTTGGTAACTACTAAAGAACAAATCATTAACAAATATAATATATGAAATGTGACTGAACAAACATAGAATCAGTACGTAGCTAAGTTTCCGTTTAACTAATAGATAACTAGACAAGTTAGAGTGTACGATTACATTATTTGTGTCCCATCAAATAAAATGTTTATCAAAATATCTGGTAACATTTCATGTGGCAAATACAAAAGATGCATAGTGTTTCACTTTGTCTAGAATGAAGTGGCAAACTTACCTTTTGGTCTGCCCGATGGGAATGGGGGGCCCGGGCGTGCAGCTGCTGCCGCGGTAGGAGCGCATCACACGCGTCTTGGCTTGCTGAGCAGCGGACTGGCCGTCCATGCTGTGCGGGAGCATCGCGTTTCTCCCAGGAGACTCCTCAAACTGAGCGGTGCCACAAAGGCAAGTGCAGTTATCAAGGCTTTCACATCAGATCCGTCCACTTGGGTAAACAACAGGGCTGGCTGAATGGGAAGGGGGGGGTGGTTTGCGAGATTTATCTTCTGCAGTCAAGTACCTGTCTGCATGACTTCGGTCCAAATAATTACTAGGTTGAGTCAGGTTATAGGTTAATTAGTGGAGGTTAATGCACAGGCATGTATATGTAATTTCATAGAGTTTAACAAGATAGTTCATTTAATACATTTCTAGATACAAATCTGCAGAGATACTGTATTGTGGAAAAGGTAATGCGCTGCTAACGTTCAATGAAGAATATTTATATAAAATAAGAAAACTTTAATTAAAAAATCTTTTTGTCGCCCTCTGGCGGAGAACCCAGAGCGCGCACGCATGACCTCCGTGCGCGTCGCCGTGCGAATGACGACACTAGTGGGAGGGGCGAGGGGGAAGGAACGGCGGAAAATGTCTCCCTGAAGCCGTCCCGGGGCTCCCCGACCACCTTTGGTCTCGATGTGACAACGATGCTGATAACGCTGTGTTATGTCTACCTCTGGGTGCGCTTCCAGAAGTGCTACACGGTGGTCATCCGCAGCGCCGTGCGCCGCTTATACGGGAGCCGCGCAGGCTTCGCCTTCTGCACCGTGAGACCGGCGACTCTTCCGGGGGGGCGCTCACCTGGCGAGCGAAGTTTTACTAAGCAGTTGAGCCGCGCGGCGCCCGAAGAACGCCTTCTGCTCAAAGTGGGCGACAAAGTGGTGTATATAACCGAGCCGCAGGTGAATAGTTGGCCGCTACGTGCTGTTTCCTCCGCGTTACTGTACCGGAGCCCCCCTAGTTCATGTACATTTCGCCCAGGCCCGGTCTGTATGTAAATGAACCAGTTACAGGTTTTCTGATCTCGGCGCGTTTGTTCTTAGGATTTTATATCTGTCACGATATATAAAGTCATTTACACCTCATGCCAGCTGGTTTATATAGCTTCTCTGTAAAAGAAAGTATTGATGAGCATCGTACTCATCTGTATTTATGCAGCTTTTTTTGACTGGGAGAAATGACGGCTTTTTGTAAATGCTTTGCAGCCTTTAAACTGTGCCGTGAGCTAATAATGGAAAAGCCCAAAGGCACTTGTGAATAATACACGTGCCTTTTTATCCTCCCAGGCGTGTGACGATTTCAGCACGTGGAGTCTCATGTTAGGGCCCTCTCTGGCGCAGGGTCCAAAGACAGACAGCATTGCTTTTGTCATAGAGGCCGCCGCAGAACAAGGAGCGGGATTAAAGTCGCTTTCCGCAAAGGGAAATGTATGTATCGTCCTTATGTTTTCTTTAAGCGTTCCATTTGTCCCATTCGTCCCATTCTGGTACACGTGTACACCTTAATACCTGCGGAAATTAAGATCAGGGCCTGGACACTGTTTTGTAATTACTCCACATGACAGGTGCTGCTCTAGTGTCCCAGAAAAGCCGATAGTCTTCCGCTTATGTAGTAAAAGGGAAGTTTGCCTGATCTGCCTTTGATCTCGCCAAGTGTGGCTGTTTCTGCCTTTTACCAGGCCGTGTCCCTATATTGTAACTGTGGCCTTTCTGTCCAGTCTAGATAAGATAAGGGGACCAGAGAACCTCCCTTCCAGAAGTTGGCTGGGTGGGGGGCAGGGCAGGGTTACACCACCTTGGTTTTGGAGTGGCCCCCCCCTTTTTGTCCATGCAGTGTATTTGTGATCGTATGGATGGGTAAATTGTGCTCCCCTCCATAGGGGGGCTTTTAAGAAGAGAAAGATCATGGCTGCTTCCAGGCGGTCACGCTTGAGAAGGAAGGTGGCCTGTAGAACAGACACCGGGGCTAGTCGTTCCGGATGCTTCTGAAAGGCGTTAGTGGACCTCTGTAACCTGACAGCAAGCAGGGGCCCGGTGGAGGAAGTGGGGGTGGGTGGAGTGTCTCATCTCTCGCTCTCCCAGCCTCTAACCCGCACCCCTGTGAAGAGTCACTGTAAAAACAAACTGTCATCACCACTGCTTCTGTATGCTTCCATCTAACCTGAATCATCTCTAGCTTTACCAGATTGACCAGATTATCTCTCTGAATAAGTGGATTAATTTCAGATTTTTTCACTTTGGAGGAAATGAAATTTAACCGGAAAATCCATAAAGCACTCATCCTGCACAGATTCATAGCCATATGCAATATATAACTTTAATTGCTCTATGAGGGCTGTTCCTCTCTCAGTGGACACAGCCATTAATCACTGGGACTGTGCGTGTGTGTCCGTCCAGGTGCTGAAGTGGTCAGATTACTGCCTTCCCTTGGCCTGCAGCCCCGGGCGGCCATTCAGGGTGGTGGCGGAAGCCAGCGTGGACAATTTCAGTCGCCTAGGAGTGGCGTTTATGGAAGATCGGTTGTGGCTGGACAATGGACTCGTGCCGGAGAAAATAGTCTGTGAGTATGTGAGCTTGACTGACAGGCGCCATCGCCTCTGTTTCCGTTTCCCCCTGGGTGTGCATGCTGGGATTGAGCCCTCAGAAAAATGTAACTGGACACGGCGGTAAACACTGGGGTAAAACTTAAAACCGTCTTGTATTTTTGCTTATTATGAGATTGTACCTCGTGTGTGGTACTAGGAATTTATGAAAGATAATTTGACAAGCGAGGCTCCAGCTGGGGGAGCAGTGTGTGGTGGATTAGGCTTCTGTACCAGTGATCGGAAGGCTGCTGGTTTGAGTCCTGTGTTTGGCAGAGTAGCTACAACTCCACTGGATCATTGAGCGAGGTCCTTAACTCCCTGAAAAATGGACCGATGGGCGAATGGGTGACCTTGTTCTCAAACCTAATCTTCACACTTAGCTGTAAATGTGTGTGTGTGTGTGTGTGTGTGTGTGTATGCCTTAAAATAGAGAGACAGCAAGATCGGACATGTGAAAATAAAATTCCACTGAATGTGTTCTTGTACTTGTACAAATGGCAAATAAAGCTTTTTAAATTTATATATACAGTGTATTTTTTAAATGTTTAATGTTTTCCCAGCTGTCGTGCTCAGGGAATCCACGCTCAAAGCATTTGCTGGACACTCTGTACTGATCAGAGGAGCCCAGGCTGAGACCAGGTCACTGGAACCGCCGGAGGACAGATCACTGTTTCAGTCCCCGTGTCGCGCGACCGAGGAAGGTACGGGGGCGGCGATCGGCAGCGCGTCCGGGCAGGACCGCGGGTCCCCCCCTGCGGATGCCGCCG
>JAODJU010000108.1:17518070-17533157 GCA_026776725.1 Gnathonemus echidnorhynchus
ATCAGAAGCCAAGTGGGACAGAAAACCTACTGGATAGTAGCTCTCCAGGACCGGAGTTGGAGACCCCTGGTATATACCATTTTGTTTTTTGTTTTTTTTTTGCAAGTTAAATCAATAAATTCAAGTTTATTCAGTGGTACAACAGACAGGCTCCTGCTGACCCTACACCAAGCCAATTTTAAGGTCCAGTTGGCTTTAGGAAATGCAGTTTGACTTTATTGTCAGTCTTTATTATTTTCTGTTAACTGAAGCATGTAACTTGCAGCTTTGGTAACTTTTTAAATGAGGATGCCCACCCCCCCTTCCTGTCTCCCCCTGACCCACATCACTCCACCCCCCTCTCTCAGTGGCACGCAAGTCCGCCTGCAGAGCGAGGACGGGCCCCAGGTGGAGGTGGTGGGCCTGGACGACAATGGCTTCCTGCAGGTGCAGTCTGCGGAGCTGGGCGTCGTGTCCGCGCACCCCGATGGCAACTCTTTCGACATGCTGAGGAACCTGGTCGTCACCAAGCAGCGATAGTCTGTCTCTGGCCTCTCCGTCGCCTCCTACTGGCAACTTGACATAATGTTTATCAAAAGAACCTGATCGTGACCAAGCAGTGCTGGTCTGCACCGGCCTCTCCACTGCCTCCTGTTGGCAGCCTGCAGAATCCCACCAGCTTCACACAATCAAATGTACTTCCTAGGAAAACAAAAGCCCCACCGGGGGGCGCTCTAAATAAGTGTGCTTATGAATGTGCATATTTGACCTAGATAAAGATTATTTGTTTTTATAGCACAGGGAGGTATTTCTACGTATAGGAACGTCCATTTGCAGCAAAGATTCCATTCATTTTTTTCTGAATGCTTAAATGTTTGGTAGTAGTTTCTTATGGACAACGGAAGCTTGGACAACAGAAAGTGTTAATTACATTGAACCCTTTCATTGTTGACCCTAAATTTGATGTTGTGTTTGATTTAAAATATTGCCTTTTATGGATCAGTAATTCTGATTTTTTTTTTCTTTTTCTAAATGCACTTAACTTGTAGTCAGAAGTAATGTATATGTAGTATTTCTTGTTTGGAGTTATTAATTATCTTTTCTGAATATTGAAGTACATTTGAAAGCTATAAGCATGTCATACTTGCTGTTTGTAAACATGCAGATGTAGATGTTGATTTAAGGTGACTCAGTTTAACTTACATCTGCAACTTTAGCAGCTGCTGTTCAGACTAGGTAATCCACCTAAAGCTGAGCAGGTTGGCCCAATACTTGGATGGGAGACCTACTAGGGAAGCTGGGTTGCTGCTGGAAGAAATGCTTGTTTGGCCAACAGGTCCGCATGGCCTATGGATCCCAATGCACTAATGGGGACACTGTGGCCAGCAGGGCAGCACCTCCTGTGGTCAGTGTGGATACCAATCCCCCAGTGCACTGATGGGTAAAAATGGTATCATCCTTTGGATAAGATGTGAAACTGAGGTCTCGACTCTCTGAGATCATAAAAGATCCCAAGGCATCTTTTGAAAGAGTAGGTGTGGTATCCCAATGCCCTGTGGCTCTTTCAAATCTGGCCCCCTAATCATTTCCCATATCTAATTGGTGAATTCTCTCCCAACCCTTCACCACTTTAGCTACTGTGTGGTGAGCATATTGGTGTAGAATGGCTGCCATCGCATCATCCAGGTGGGGGCTAATCAGTGCTGGTGGTTGAAGGGGTTCCCCATTGATTCTCTAAAGCACTTTGAGTGCTTGAAAAAGCACTATATAAAAGTAACTTTTATTCATTTATTCATTCACTTTCATACCCAAGTATGCAGCGATAGACTTCAGTAAAATATGCCTCATGGCCCTTGTACCGTATGAAAATCCGTAAATATTTGTAACTCTGAAGTACTTAGTGTACTGGGAAGGGTAAGAGTTTTTTTTTATCTAGCAATGTTGATTTTCTTTTTTAAAAATTGCTGTTAGATTGTAATCATGTTTGCCTTTATCCTGCAGTTTGTTGATAAATGTGTTAATTGGTTAGCTGCCTTTGTAAGAGATTGAATTGACATTTTTAAATTGGGGAAATTCTGTGCAAAATGAAATTATCGGAAGGCATTGTCATGTGCTCTGGTGATAAATGAGACGAAAGGAAGACTGCTGTGAATGTGTGGTCATGTATGCATGTTTTGCTGGGATCTGGGATAAAGGCTTCCAGAATCGTGGGGGATTTGTGCAAGCTTAGGGGCTTGTCTTTCTGAAAGAGAAAACCTATGGGGCCAGCTATTACCGGTAGCATGTCATTTGCAGTGTGCGACCACCTCCCCCCCCATCGCCTGCCGTAACTCCACCCACTCAGAAATCAGTTGAGCGTTTTCATGCGGCAGTGAGCTCATGTCAAACTAATTCAAGAGGCCCAACCACCCTGCCCCTGAGAACAGGCTTGCGCTGCCTATCTTCAGCAGACAGGTAACCTATACATACAGGTTAACTGTTAGAAATGTGTAATATTAAAACAAATGACTATGCTGTAAATCACTTTGTTGCAGGGGAGCTTTGGTTATTTCACCTGAGTAATAAAATATGATAATATTATAGGTGCTGAAGAAGAGGTTGGAGCGGCTCGAGACCTCTGCCGTCATCTTCGCCCCGGCCTGCAGGGTGCAGCGACGAGCCACTAACAAGAACCACCCTGCCTGAATCTGAATCTCCCCTTTCACTGTCAAGCTTTTCTGGGTCGGACAGATGAAGTGCGGGAGAGCTCAGCACTGCAGGTGGACCCAGTTGCGAGCATGGTTGGGGGGGGTGGCAGGGAGGGGGCCGCTCTTCCGCGCTTCGAGGCCGCATCTGGGGGTTTGGCTCCCTGCTGAGATGCTCAGATGACACTTCATTTGTCCCTGACACCTTACGCCATTGGGTCATCATAACTGGATGAGGTGAAAATATGTACAGGGCCCCTGCAGACCGTCTGGGGCCCCACCTCATCGCCGCGGAGATACCTAAATTAGATGCTCGTATCGTCCCACATGTTTTGAAACAGTTCCCAAAGACACAGCAGAAAGTTTATAGTATTGATCTTTTTTTTAAAAAAAAAAAAAACCACAACTGGTCATGATCAGGGAATAAAAACAAACATCTGCTGGCTTTCATCTCCAAAGGCACAGAGCAGCACCACATATGTGTCTGAGAATTGTGCTGGGAGTAGCTGGCATGTGGCGCAATTGAAGGCCTTCCCCCCACTGATTTATGCTTGGGCCACCCAGCTGTCTGGTGGGCGGGGCAGTAACTCCCTGGACACACCCCCTAAGAGTTGACCAATCAGTGTGGGGGAAATGTAGGGTTCTTGCCAGGGCCTTGAGTATGGGTCTGCTTTTAGGTGGCTCGTGGCTGCCTGAAAGTTTATTAAGCAAATTGCCCACACTCAGTCCATAAATGCTCACCATTTCAATATCCTATTAAACAATTTTCCCCCAGGGGGTCTGTGGGGTCAGATGGAATCTATTTTCCACATCACGCCTCACATTAACTCCCAAAGCCCCCCCTAGAGAGGACAGTGCAGTCCTTTGGCTCACCTTCAAAACCGTCTCTTTTCAAGATGCTCAGTCTGTATGCTTTAAACCAAGAAGTATCTGGGGGAATTATGGGATTTCTGAGTAAGAGGTACGTTCTCTGTCACGTGGCAGAGATTCTCCTTTAAATCTTTCATTTTGAGCATGAATGTACCATACAGTCGTACTAGACGATCAGGAAATGTAGGGTTGAGTTTAACATTGGTGCCTATGATCCACAATCCACTACTACATTCCCTCCAGCTGTAGTCGTCTATCACTGTGGGGCTCTGACAGGACCTCAGGTTGGGTGCCGTCAGCTGCTGGTGTAGCCCTCAGCTAGGGGGAAAGGGATGGGGTCAGGTTGACTCAGTCTATATGTTCGGAGCCCCAGGGGAGCATTGCGAACCGACCGCCAATGTGTTGGATACTCCCCCCCACCCCCCCACAAGCTCAATGATGTGATCCAGGTGGAAACCCCTGACCTGTCAAGTGCAGTAAATGAAATGCAGAGAGTGGGGGCTTACCTAAGTGCCTCCCCCCTGGTCAGTGCGTATGCCAAAAAAAGTAGTTTTTTTTGGGGGGGGGTTGCTCTAGAGCAACCACTGGTGGGGAAAAATGAGTTGATTCTTAAGCAGAAGAGCTCTCCTAATGATCCTGTCAGACAATCCGCTTAAAATGGCAGCCGGTTGGGTCTATTGTACATAATATAACGTAGGTTTCAATCCCAGGGTCAGCCGAGTGATTTCACTGTTGGGCCCCTGACCAAGGCCCTTAACCTCATTGCTGCAAGGACTGGCTGAGCCCATTGCTTTGAATAAATACATGTAAAAGTAGACAGTGCCATTCAGAAGTAACAACGTGAATCAATCTCGACACAGCCATTTATTGAAGTTGGAAGTTAAATCCAGCTGTACCACCATCCTCTTCATAACCAGGTCATTTATCCTTTATTATGCTAGTTAACAATCATCAATTAGCAAATCGCTAAGTGCCGTACAAGAATAAATACATACGTTTGTTGTTTTCAACCTGAGAGTACTCGTGGGTTTTGCTCTGTGATGGTGAAATAAAAGCATCATGGCTTGGAATCACTGCAGCTTCTGGGCCGGGTCGCAGTTAATGCTGTTAGCATCAGTGCTAGCCATTATCCTCAACCACTGTTTCTTTCACGATTTTGACGTCAAAAAATAAAGCATATTTTAAAAATGATGTACAAAACAGCCACTAAATTTGGGGTTTATTTAAATGAATGTGGAAATACAAAACAATGTGTAAAATGAAAAACACTTTGTGGGTTTAGTACAGCTTTATGTGGAGAACAGAGGGTTGTTTCCACGGTTGTCGTGTTTGAGATTACTTGATTCAGCAGCTCGGTTTGCTGATAAGGTGATGATACGGCTGCAATACAGCAAGGGTACTGAGGGTCCAGCATGCAAGGTGCAAACAAACTTTAAAAAAAAATTGCAGTAGTCGCAGGAAGTTTACCGCAACCTTCCCACCTCTGGTAGGAAAGGAATCGATTCTGTACGAAAATGCTAAGTATACCTGCTCGTTCCCCCGTCGATAAGGCCCGTAAGAAATCACGCTTTAATTCAGAGAGACAGTTCAGAGTTTCTTTGCCACGTACCCTCTTTCATCATCTTAAAGGAGTGTTTACTGGAATGTTTATTTTTTGTAATTTTATAATTATCTGTCTATTAGAAAAGTCTGTTAGAACTAGGGCAGGACACTGATATATTAACTGCTAAATAGTTTGCAAAAATATAATGTATTCAGGCCAAAAAACAAAAACCCCTGAAATTAGAACTTGTTCCCTTTGTAGGTACGTAATACTGCCGTGCCAGTCTGACAGCTGGGTGTCCGCTGGGAATCTCTGTGGGACGTCCTGCATTGTCAGGTCTGTTGTCAGTCCTGGCACCTCTGGGAGATTTTTTTTTTCTTTATAAGGGGGTGCGCTTTGTGTCCTGTGAGTCCCGGGGATGTCACCTCTCATTGGATATGATGACGGAGGTGCCGATGTAATGGGGGATCTCTCTGTGGGTCTCCGGTGAGGAGGGGGGGCTTTGGCCCCTGTAAGCGTACGGGTTGGTCTCCTCTCCCCGGTAGCTGTAGCCGTCAGCTAAGTGTCCCGCCAGCGTGTAGGGTGTCCCCTGCAAGGAGCCGTGCTTGGCCAGCACGTGGTGGAAGTTGAGGGACACGTATGGGGCCTGGCTCGGCATGCCCACCCCCGCAAAGCCCGCCCTCGGCTCCTCCTCAGCCCGACCCGCACCCCCCTGCGGCTGCTCCATGAGCTCGGGGGTCTCCCGGTCCCCGTTGCTGTCCACATGTGGCGTCCCCAGGTGGCCATACTGTGACTCCATCAGGCAGAGCCTCCGTCTCTGCTCCAGCATGACCTGCATGGGCAGGTGGGCGCCCAGGCCCTGCAGGGGCTTCAGGTGTTCACAGCTGGCCCTTTCCAGCAGGGAGCCACTGAGGGGCCCGGGGGGGGCCTTCTCAGCGGCCCCTACAGGGCTCTTGGCGTCACCCTTAGCCACGTGCAGCCCGGCCTCCGGCTTGCTCTGGTGTAGTGCGCTGCGGTCAAAGGGCTCCTCTTTGAACCTGCTGTTGGGTCTGGAGGGGGCACAGCCGGTGTAGTCTTCGAGGGTGGGGTCGCTGACGTACCTCCGGCCTGCCAGGGGCCCTGTGGTTGGAAAATGATACACTATGGTAGTGTTCCTCAACCCAGTCCTTGGGGAACCCCCGGACTCTCCACATTTTTGCTCCCTTCCAGCTCCTGGCTAATGAAGAACATCAAATACCTGGTATAGGTGTGTTGGGAGCTGGGAGGGAGCAAAAATGTGGACTGTCTGGGGGTCTCTGAAGACTGGACTGGAAACACTGTGCTGAGCCTTCTGAATATCCCAGGCATAGTGAGTCAAACTCCAGCTGTCAGCTGTGGTGTCCTACCGAGGCTAACGACACAGCATAAGGAAAGGGCGCGTTGAGCCCCTCCCAGCATTTCCTCAGTGATGCCCCCCCCCCCCCAACAGATTTTCCCTGCATGTTTTAACTTCAGTTTCCCGGCAGGTGGGCTTAACGCGTTCACTTATGCGGTTAATGGTTTTGAAAGTGACAGCAGGAAAAGTCCATTCGGAATGTTCTAGTATGGAGAGATGGGGTGGCGCTGTGGGTCAGCAGTTATCGAATGTTTTTTTTGTTAATCTGACTCATTACTGGAATGAGATTTTCCTCGGGAACCTTTCCCATTTGGAAAACAAGTCCATTTTCCCGACTCTCCTGTCCTGTCTAGTGGAGAGGCCAGCTTAATGCACTGCTGCTCACCTGCGTATGTGGCGGTGTGGGGGAGGGGGGAGCTGCTCAGCGCCTGCCCGTGCAGGGGCTTGGCAGAGCGGGCATTGGCGCAGCCCCACCGCCCTTCGCCGTGTGGCTGCAGCGGGCCCAGGAGCTGGCAGGGGGGGCTCTGTCCCGGGCGCGGCTTCCGTCCAACCAGTGCGGCCGATTCAGCAGCAAAGTGACTGTAGGCGTAGGGGAAGGCCAGTCCATAAGGGGCGCTGCAGAGCACCTCGCCCCCGGCCTCTGCCGTGGGACTCTGCTCCTGGCAGGGGGTCAGGCTGTATGGAGGGCTCTCCTTCCAGCTCCAGGCCTGTGGGGGGCGCTCTGTTTTGTCCTGATTGAACGAGCTGTTTGGCTGCAATAAAAAATGCCAGTTCAGACTTAATGTGCCTGAACGTAAACCGGCCTTGATTGGGCCTCGTTATTCACCATTTACCAGTAGTCACATTAATTTATTAGTGTTATATAGTTAATTGTGTCCAGCGTTACTCTATGGCTGGCAGTTTAAGGGCTCGCTGCTCAAAGCTGTCTTCATTTGTTTCCTAAAAACTTCACTTTCTGACATAATTAATAAACATTTCTGTGGCACCCTGCATAGCATTACTAGCATAAGCATTTGGTTTGCGAATTGCAGATTTACACCTTTAAACCTAAAAATTTGTATTTTAGGCTGCCGTTGCACGCTCCTAGCCACCCAGGTAAACAGGTTCGTTGTAACTTGTTACAATGACAAGAAACACTTGTCCTGTCCTGTCCCATCCCATCCCGGAGTGAGTTTCTTGAAACCTTAACGCTATATCGTTTGTATTTCTATGTTAAAAGAACTTAGAATGACGTCGCGTACAGAAGGCTTCGGGCAACTCGCCCATATATAAATATAAATATAATGTTTTCTATGGGAAAATGCTGGAAGCTCACCTGGGGATAGGGGGCGCTCTTCAGTTTGGTCTTAATCTTGATGGCTTTGGCTTTGAGCTGCTTGCGGGAGTCCTGAGGTGAAACCAGGCTGCTCTTGAAAGCCAGACCTTGCTTGGCACCATTGCTCTGGTCCTGTGAGAGCTGCAGGTCCTTGTACTCAACATCTCTGCAGAGGCACAAGCAGTTGTGCGGGACAGACAACAAGAAGGACTCTAGGATTTTGTAAGGTGGGGGGCATAAGAGGGGCTATAATTCATACAAAGCCAATGATGTGTTTTGAATTGGAGAATGACAGGGGAGGGGAGCACTCTATAAGCCAATCAGCTTTCAGCCTGTGGCCCCATCTCTTTATATACCCCAGGTGTTGGAAAACATTTTATTACCCATTATTCAGCTTGATTTATTTTAAATTACATTGTCTCAAAGTGCTTTACATTATTCTTGCCCAAAGCCCCCAGTGAGCAATCCAGTGGTGACAGTGGCAAGGAAAAAAGTCTAGAAAGAGAAACCTAGAAGAAACCTTGGGAGGGGCCAGACTCAAAGGGGGAGCCCATTCTCCAGGGGGTGACGGGGGAAGTCCAAAATAACAAAGTTACCTTTAGTTTCTGAGACTTTACATGTGTGATTCTGTGGGGCTTGTGACAGGTGTTGCAAAGACATGAAAAATTTATATTTATCCCCTTGGCGGCTTTCCGTAATCGCATGATTTTGGGGAGGGGCAGGACGGGGACTCACGTCAGGACGTAGTTGACGCTGACGATGCAGTGCGGCCGCGACGAGCGGCTGTTGTGGACGATGGTGGCGTAGCTCTGCAGCCACACCCAGCCGCCATGCTTGGAGAGCAGCCGGTAGTACTTGGTGGTCACCTGACCTTTCACCAGCACTGTGAGGGATGAAAGGAGAGCTTCCTTTGGACCCCATTTGCCCCCTCGCTCGATCTCAACTCCCCGCCTATTGCGAAACGCCTGACGCTCGCGGCGTTTACCAGGGCCATCGCTAATCGCCCGTTCGCACGATGTCCTGCGAGTGGCGACACCGCATTGGAAACATCTGCGGCCGCCGTCCACAAGCTTTCCGCGTATCTCCGCTGAGTCTTCTCAGGTCGTGCCAGAAAGCGGTTTGCATGCATCATCAAACGTGACTCTCCCAGTCCTTAATGTGATCATCTCTATGCCGCCGGGCACTTGTGATTCAGATTACAAGGTTTATGGAAAGCTGGCGGAGCAAGGACTTCGAAACAAGGGCAGGAGGGCAGAGGGAAGTCTTGTTGTTTCATTTTCATAGCCATCTCTGCTTTCCAGCTGTGACAGAAAAGTCACCCTCTGCATCCTAACATAAACACCCATGTATTGTATGCAGCAATAATCAAACCACAATTGTTTGCCACCATTCAAACCACGAATTTGTGTGGGGCCCCTGAGGTTTGAGCGACCCCCTGTTGGCCACAGTCAGCATTCTGGGGAGCAGGGGGAACCCCAAAGTGGCTTTTTAAGTGGGGCCCCTGAAATAACAAACCCACTCCTGACCGTATGTATTGATTAAACAGCCTCCGAGGCGTATCTGGAGGCTAAGGCTTGGACAGTCATGGCAGACCAGGTGGCTTGTGGGAGTTTTACTTACGCAAAAGTGCTCTGAAGACAGAATGAAAAATAATTGGTTCAGAGAGATAACCAGTCAGATTGTAGAGGCGGTGGGTCCAAGACATCTGATTGGTTGGTCCCACCTCCTCTAGTTGCTTGAACCCAGTCCTTTTTTTGTTCTGCTCTAAGAGCATTATTATGTAAGTAAAACTCCCATGAGCGACCAGGTGGGCCCCACACCCTGGGGGAACACTCACGCAGGTGATGTGCATATCGCAGGTGGAACACATCACAGCCGTGCACGTGGTGGTACAAGGTCTTCTCTATCAGGTCCTGCGGCTCGTGGCCGGTCAGCTCTGCCACCCTGAAGCACACAGAAGCAGTGGGACTAAATTGAATATAAATACCCAGCCATCTTCCAACCACATTTCTTTTGGGGGGCGCATGGGCTGGAGCCTATCCCAGGCAGCATGGGGCTGGGGTTCACTCTGTATGGGAGGCCAGTCCATACACAATATCGGCAATTGAAAAATGCCAGTTATCCAAACTGCATGTCTTTGGATTGCACCATGCAATGGAGAGAGCATGCAAACCCCCTACCTTGGAGGTACAAGGCTGACATTCCACCCTAAATAAATATCATGGCATATAGTAACGTCCGACCAGCTCTGCATGGTTACATATTCATAATACGCCTGGATATACCAGGCATAGCGAGCTCAGTGCTGATTCAGCGGCCCTCTGCTGGAAGGTATCCTACCGTGAGTCCAGGAAGATGAGCTTGAGATCCAAGCTGGCACGGAACATGAACATGTTGCTGTGCAGCTTGATCTCTGTGATGCCGCTGGGGGGCAACGAGTGGCCCACTGCCACCAGCCCCACGATCTGGTAGCAGGAGTCATAGAGCGCCATGTCCACCACGAACTGCCGTATCTTCAGGTAGCCGCTGCAGTGGATCACCTGGCCGTTGGACCAATCAAACGCTTGGGTCACACATTCCATCTAATAAAATATACCCAGGCAAGGCTTCCCATCCACAGCCCTGCCTGAACCACCTATAGCCAGTCATCAGTGTCGCTCTCAACGTTGAAGACAAGCCTCAAGACCAGTGCCTGTCAACCCATTAAGTGACATTGGCAGCTGCCTAGGGCACCAACTTAGCAAGCCAGTCTCACTTTGTCTTGTACAGGGAACTCTGACTGTGAAGCTTTCTAAGTGCATCACATGGCCTTCAACCACTACTGTTTAAAACCAAAGCTCATCCAACTACTGACTTGCTCTGTCTTTATCTGTTCTCTCTTTTTTATGGCCTCTTGCCAACATGGATGTATTTTTGTACTTGTCTAGTTGGGACCCTAGTCTTCATGGTATCTTTGATCTGAATAGCTCTCTTATTTAGTTCCTGCGATGTTTTGTAATGATCAATATAGCTCTGACTCTGATGCTAACTATGCTAATTAGCTTAGCCTAGCTGGACTTGTGCATAGTTGGCCCTTTGATCAATCTATGCCTGTAATTTACTATTAGCATTGCTTCTACAGTACATCACTTCAGACAGAAGTGTCTGCTAAATACATACACTAACGTTATGGAAAGGATTCTGCCGCCAAAGGCCACCTGATTAAAACCCTATCACTCCAAACAAAGCAGCTTCATCCATGCTTCTAGGTAATGACTCCCGAATAAATGGTGAATTTAGCCCTTCGATGACTTATTCACTCATGGGCAGGACGCCCTGCTCCTATGCCGCATGTCACTAATAACACTGCTGTATCAAGTGGCCCTCCTGGCCACCCAAACAGGAAGCCGTCATGTCCTGTTTATCATTGCCACTTCCTGTTTACTCACACTTGTGGCCTGGCCGTCCAGGAAAGTCTCTTGAGCTCGGCAATGATTTATTCTCTACTTAGCGTAAACGGGCCACTCACTGCCAATGTAAACTTCAGATAAATCCCCCCCACCCCACAGGCTGATTAATGGAGACGGCTGATTGGGAGAATTAATTTAAAGTCATGAAACACAGCTGTTCTGCAAGAAAAAGGATAGGGCCAGCCCATGATTGACATACCTTGGCACAGAGGGGGAATTAATTGTATAATAGCTGTAGGGAAAGCTGTTTGGCTTCAGAACTAGCTGTGTGGGGAAGCATCTTCCTCCCATAGTGGGACAGAATGGAGTTGCTTCATGATAAAGCTTAGTGCCGGTCCTGCCTGTTTCCCTGACGATGTGGTGATGGCTCAGTTCCTCGCTAGCTGAACATAAGCCGGAACCAAGCTTTGTTAGGAAATCCCATGGGGAAAGTAGGGTTTGTACATCATGAATTTGCTTAAGTAAATTGGGGGTTTGTAACCCCCAAACCCTGCCCACCCCCACCTTGTAACCTCCACAGGTGAGTCCCGCGTTCCTCTTGGCCAACACACACTTCATCCGCAGGAAGAAGGAGCGCTCCAGCTCGTATTCTGCGGGGGGGGGGGCATCATCGTCAGGAATACACACACTACAGCAGGTTTTCTTACAGGCGGAGATCCTGTTGATCACCTCCCAAGCACACATTTTCATGGGGTCCCTTGCTGGCCATGATATCTGCACTGAATAATAAATTAGTGGGTCCCTTATGTAGGAGATGCTGAAGCAGCTAAATAGCTAGCTATGATCTTCTGACTCGACTGGCTAGCTATTTATTTAGCTTATGAAATGTCTGGTGAGGTAGTGGCCCCAGAAACAACAAACCTGCCCCTGCTTAGGGTGGTTTCTGGATAATCTTAAAGGGCTTATTAAACTTGGGATCTCAATAATGAAGCACCTTTGGTACTGTGGACCAGTGTTTCTATGTTGTTATTAATGAACTGGTACTTCATATGTGTGTGCAAATACTGTCCAGCTATGGATTACAGCGATAATGAGGGTGCTGAGCTCATTTATTAGCTTTGTGCCTGGCCTAGAATGGATTTCAGGTAACCGGTTATAAACAGATGTTTATAGATGTAAAACTGAAGAGCAATACTATTTTCTATCTGCTTTTCATCTGTCCATCCATCCTCCAATTGCTTAGCCTGGTCAGGGTCACATGGGGGCCTTTAGCCTATCCCGGGTGGCATAGTGTACAGCCTGGATTGGATGTCAGTCCATTGCAGGGCATACTGGGGCAGGTTAGAGATAACGGTGCCATTCACTGGGCCACAGTGCCACCCAGTAACATGTTTTGTTGAGCTTACATTCAGCAGCCATTTAACAGCTAATGGCCATTTTAGGATAATTAGTTGATCTGGAACTGCCAGATCCCCATCCATACCCACAATACTAACATACCAACGGGCAACCTGGGAGGCGTCTCCCTGGCGACTAGCAGGAAATGACATACCTTGTAAGACGTGCGGGTGGAGGGGCTGGTGGGCACTCAGAACCGCAGTCATCTCGTCATGGTCTGACGGGTGGATGTACTCAAAGATGCTATTTCCCGTCAGCTCCACCTGATGTATGGAGAACAATGGCCTTCAAAGAGAGTTACAAGGTGACTAAGACCTTGCAATTCCCACAACGGTACATAGGAGGCGCGATACCATATAAGATGTGTATAAATGTTATACTAGTGACACCAGTTGGCCTTCAGCACCAAAATAAAGAACAGAAATATGGCGTGAGAGCAGAATGGACCAGCATAGATTTAGCAAGCTTTAGTCAGCATAAATCTAGACAGATTTGCTTCAAGAATGAGCTGGATGGTAGAGGGGGCCCTACTATAAAAACCTCTGGGGTGGGAGCGGCAAATCTCCTGCCGGCTCCTGAAATTGATCCCTTCTGCCCCATTCAACCCCACCCCCCAAATTAACAATGAAGTGAAAGAGGGTAGCACAGATGGGAGGGGGGTTGGAGGGGGGCACAGAGGTTAATTTATGAAGAAAAGAAAAAAATTAGTCTAAACACAAAAAAACTCCCCTTCATACTTTGATCTATTTGCCCCCCACCCCCACCAAAAATTAGCGCCGTTGAATCAGAACACTGAGCAGTCGCTGCTCGACATTCCAAGTACAAATCAGCTTCTGTGTGGCACTGGTCCAGCACATTAATCGGGGATTGGTGGATAGAGTCATGGAGGTGGGCTTCACACCATGGGCACTGGGGACGGGTGGCCAGACAGAGAGCTGAGACACCGCAGGGTCCAGCTGGGGCTGTCTGGCCCATGAGCAGGGCTGATCTTGGTGGTGTCACCTGCTGACGATTTCTGTTCAAGCGTCATGTCTTTTATTACTTTTGACTCCCCTTCCTTGTGCCCTCCTAGGCGGTCTTGAGGAGCTTTTCCACCAAATTTCCAGAACCTGGTACCCGGTTCTCAGTTCCTGGGCAATCTCAACCAGAAACTTTAATAGTTACTTTCTTGTGTTGCTTTCCCAGTGTACAACAGGAACCAGGACCTTTATGCTAAATAAGCAGGGGAGAAGCGAAAAGGTGATAAGTAACTTCAAAGCTAATTTTATAGGAAACTACATCACCACCCCAAAATAATGGAGGTCAAACAAGTCGTTTTGTTGGTTAGTTGTTAGTTATTTGGGGATCGATCATGATTAAAATGGGACGCAGCCTTTTATTTATATGACCTGAGTGACATGTTTATGATTCTTATTAAATCTTTGTCTTATTTGGTAACACGGCATTCAATCACTTACTGATCATGCACTGGGGGGTTTAGCCAGAGTGTGTGTGTGTGTGTGGTGTGGGGGGGTGGTGTTAGGCCGCATTTGAATGGGGGCTTGCACAGGTGCTGTCTTCACACGTGTGGCAGTGCTGCTGATTTGCATACGGCTTCGCATGAAGGTGCTGCCTGTTTGTGCTGTCATTTCCATGAGCTCTTACGTTTATTTTTGTAGCTATCCAGGCAGTACTGGTCGAAGCCCATATGGCCCCCTGGGCAACCCTTACCCCTGGCACCCCCCCATCCGAGACAGACTGAAATTGGCTTGTTAAGTCAGTGCCTCCCCAGAAGATGGCGCCCTAGGCAGATGCCCATGTCGCCTAATGGGTGTTCCAGCCCTGCATCCCAGTGAGACGTCTGAAGCTCACCGCTGTTTTTCCTGATTCCCTCCCCCTCCCCCCAGACCGACACCCCTACTCATTACTGACTCTGAACATGTCGATCCAGTGGTTTTCTCTTCCCCCCAACAGACAGACTATTGATGGCACTGACTCACTGTGAACCACTGCATTATGCTGAAAATAATAACTTAATGATCTTATTTTCACTGTTCACCCTGTAACTGACCAGCCTAATATACTTAAGGTAATGACTTTCTTTAGTGAAGACAAGAAATAATGCAATTAGGTCTTTGAGTAAAAGGTAGGTTCATTTTACTCTTGGGGTTTTACACTGGAGGCACTGTTGAAAGACAAGGTCAGGGACGTGAATGAGAGTGGGGGAACTTTCAGTGATTGGATAATTACAACCTGACCTGGTACAGAAGGCTGCACACACATTAACCGGACCTAGTGCTGTGGGGGGGGTGGGGGGAGGATTGCCAAAATGAGAATGGCCTCTTAGGTTCCAGGGCTTTCCAAGCCGTAACTATCGCTCCGGTGTTGTCTGGGTTCCATGGCATGAACTCGGCCACTGCTGATGGTAAATATCACTGCGGTGAATAAAGGAGCCTCGATCTTGTCCTCAATGGCACAGGCAGCATGGGTGCGAGCGATTAGCAGAAAAGCCAAGCTTAAGTGCTACGGAAGAGTAATGGCATCCCAACCCCCCC
>JAODJU010000108.1:17533162-17550357 GCA_026776725.1 Gnathonemus echidnorhynchus
ATCCCCACACACGCACACATTCTGGTCTGGAGAACAGATGACGAAACCGGCCTCCCACCATCCAAAAAAAAAGCTTGTACGTGCCTCTTTCATAACCAGCGGCAACACACCAATGATCGTCACTTTCTCACACACACCTGCCAAGCTGGAAAGAAACAACGGTCCGTGAATCCGGCAGCTTAGTTAAATCCTCTGTTTATGCAGAGCCAGGGCAGCGACTGAAGGCCAGGCCCCACACAAAGTGATAATACTCCAACCAGAAGAATGCACAGAACCCTTTACTGGACAAAGCAATAATAGTCCCATTTTATAAACACACTGTACACTTTACTGATCAGCAATAATATTTTACCCGCATAAACACAGTACACCATACTGGAGCGATAATACTCCAGCCTCATAAGCGCACATCACACTTTACTGGACAGAGTAACTATACTCCGACCTCTTAAATGCACAGTACATCTTACTGGACACAGTAACTATACTCCAACCTCTTAAATGCACAGTTCACTTTACTGGACAGGGAGATAATACTCCAACCACATAAATGCACATTATACTTTATCGGAAAGAGAGGTTCTACTCATTCCACTTTTACATATTTTCTATTTCAACAATGTACTTTATATTTATTTCAAATATTATATCATATATTTCATTGTACTAGTCATATTTCCTGTTTCAGCCATGGCTTCTGTTTATTTCGTATATGTTGCATAAATTACAGACACTGGGGCTATAATTTATTTTATTGAGGGAAATTTTGGAGTGGAATGACTAGGATCACATGGCCCTTAGCAGATGCTATGCGCTAATTTGGCTGTAGAAACCAGACACACTTGAGGGTAGAGGACTATGTGCAGTTTTCCATATTTCCTGAATCCTGAGTTTCAACCTCATGTGTTGGTCAAACAATTATGAATTAGCATTACTGGAAATTGTATTTATCTGAGATTTTACCTCCTGGTATGAAAAGCCTAATGAAATCTTTTATCTGATTATTATTATTATTATTATTATTATTATTGTTATTATAACGTAGTCTTTGCAAGGGTGTAGATTAGGGCAGAGACGTGTCCACACCAATATTGTGGGAGTGGCATGTGTGTTTAGGAGGGTTTGGGGCTGGTTTAGTCCCCACCAATGTTAAAACTAAACCTAAACCCATGAGTCTTTGTATGTTTGGAGGAGGACAGAATTGGGTTAGCTTGCTTGGTAAATGTTTCATCAGACTGTAATCTGAGTAAATGACAAGAAGAATAAATATTATTGAGATGCAGCTGAAGATTTTAGCTGTTTTCATGAATGCCACAGAACAGGATCCATTTGTGCCGGTGACATTTAGGCACACCCACCTGTGACAAGCCCAGATGGACGGAAGCTGTTTCCGAGATGTACATGATCTTGCCGTCTGAGGCCACCACGAACACGAAGCCATCCAGGGTCTGCGGGAGTCAAAAATGTACCAATATTTACCCAGCACACACACTGAGCACACACACTGCACACATCCTACACACACACTGTATAGACACTGTATATGATAAAGGCGCTAACTTCTCCTGAACACGCAAATCCATATGATATTTGTGTTCTGCTGGAATTAAATTGCACAGGCGCACTTTAATTGTCCATCTGCAGCTGATAATTTGGCTGATTTTAATTTAACCCATTGATTCCTGGCCTTTTTCTAGACTTCTTAGAAACATGTTTTTTTTTTTTTTCCCAGTATGGTTATAATTGTTCTGATGCAAATCTGATACGGATTGATCTGGTTTGATCTAGAGGTTTCCAGAGAGACGACGCACTCACTTGAAGGAGATGGGACCCCAGCTCTCTCGCCATGTTGTCCAGGGGGCTGATGCGGGTGGGATGCCCCCAAGCCTCTCCAAGACCTGCGAGCAAAGAGGAAGGTTTTGGTGGTGTAGATTTGGGGCAGGGGAGGGCGATGAGAAGTACCAGTCTCACCATACTACATAACCCTTATGGAGCAGCTGTGCACATTCAATAAATCTGTCCAGGGCAATTCAATCATTTTCAAACAGCCAGTGCAAAGTAAATCCAGCCATCGCTTTTTCTTTTTTTTCTTTTTTTGCAACTTCTTTTGAGTGTTAAATAATTTTGGCCCCCGCGGTTTTATTCTAGGACAGATCGTGGGACGTCACATCTAAAATATGCACCCCCCACACCCCCTCCAGGGCCCTTGCCATGTCTGCAGAGTGAAATCGAGGACATTTGGACATAATTATCACATCCACAATAAATTTGCATAGCACGTTTGAAATGTTCTTTTGTTCTGGCTTAATGTAGAAAAAACAACAAAAACAAGAAAAAATGACCTAAACTCTGGGTTCCAGTAGTATGAGCAGCTTTGTGTTAAATGCCTTGAGGAGATTTCACAGCTTGCAGCAGATCACCAGTTTGCAGGCATCTCTGGCATGGGGGTGGGGGGAGACACAGAGCCATATCAACACAAAGCCCCCAGCTCCGTCTCAACAGGCTGCACGGAGCCAGGTTCAGATGCAGGAGGGAACTTAATCACATCCGCTCTGTTTTGAAAAAGGCCGAATGCGAATCCCTGGCCCCCCCTGCTCTACTGGGGTGCTGGAACCGAAACGTGTGTGTATGTCAATGCTGAAGTATATATTACGTTGTGGGGACCAAATGTCTCCACAATATAAAAAACCTTTTATTTTGTCCTTGTGGGGGCACCCTCTTTCCAGTCCCCCAAGGGAAAAGTCAAAGTTATAAAATCTGTGGCCACGATAAAAAAAAAAAAAAAACTAAAATACCCAAAAGTCTTGTATTTTGTTTCGTTTCCATAGTTGGGATTAGGGTTTTACCTCTAGAAATGAACAGAGTCTCCACAAAGATATAAATACTTAATCTGGGTGTATGTGTGTGTGTGTGTGTGAGAGAGAGAGAATTATGTTTATATTACATTGTAGGGACCAAATGTCCCCCACAATGTAATAAAAACCTGTTATTTTGACGTTGTGGGGACCATTCTTCAGGTCCCCAAAAAGATTGCAATCAAAAAACTAAAAAAAGTCTCGTATTTTGTTTTGTTACTTATAGCTAAGGTTAGGGCTAGGAAGGGGTTAAGGTCGTCATGTTGGGATTAGAGTTTTCCCCATAAAAATGAATGGAGGGTCCCCACAATATATAATTACAAACCTGTTTGTGTGTGTGTGTGTGTGTGTGTGCGCGCGCTCGTGTGTGTGCATAGGTTCCAGAATATTATCCATCATTCGTAAATGAGCTGGACCACACAGCCAATGACATCATCTTATGAGAGAGTATTTCAGATGGATGATTATGTCATGTCTTTCACGCTTGTTAAAGGTGCCTGACCCCAGAGCCTGGCAACCATTTAAAAAAATGATTATTATTATTATTCCACTGAATAATATAGGATTGAAACTGGGTGGAGAATACTCTCGGTACAATTAAGAAAAACTTAAATGGCACTTGGGACATTACACTAGCTGCACAAACTCTGTCTCCAAGCTCCGTCATACTTTCTGGAGCTGAGAAGAACATTGAAATGGGAGATGGAGATGCTCTTTTTGTTACTGCTTTTAATGTTCTGGGGAGAAGCAAGATTAGCAGAACACATAAGTCAGAATGGGCTTTTTGTGCAGTGCTCAGAGAAAATGTTTTAATCTGTCTGATTGCAGACAAAGGACAATCCTACAAACCAATCTAGTGGAACCAAAGGGGACTTCATTGAATACTGATACTCTCCCATGATTCAGACTAATCTCTCACCTCTTAACAATAATCCATCTCTGTTGCCATTAACGACAAGAAAGAAGGTATATACAGTGCCTTTATTTTCCAGCTCAAAGGACTGGTTAACCACTTTTGCCTATCGCAAAGTCTATTTTTAACACAATGCGTGCCGAAAGGGGCCGGTCAAAGCCGGTGTTTTGGCAGCCGGGGTCCTGGCGGATTGCCCCGTACCGGCACTGTTAAATGAGTAGCAGACCACAGAGAGGTGGCCCCATCTTCACTGCACATTAAGACCACACTCCGTGACAAAGGGCTGGAATTAAATCAAGCCACTCCCCCCCCCCCAGTCACTCAGGACTGAGGCGCTGATAGAGGACTTTAACACATGGGCCACTTCTGGCCGAAGCCCCTGTCAGAGAGTAACGGCAGGGAGTAAATCTATACTCCTGGATGGGGGGGGTGGAGGGTGAGCATGTTGTGTCAGAACGTCAACTGATCTGTCACTCCGACTGCCACATAAAAATCACTAGTGCATTTGGTTGATGTTGATTAGCAGGACAGTTATGCAAAATAATATAAAAGTGTTACGTATAGTGCCCTGCACAAAATGAAAAAAGAATGAAAAATTATTCCCAGAAATGCTATATGGACAGTTTGAGGCCTACATTTCCCAGTAACTACTCTAAAAAATAACTCTGTTAATGCCCTGTCTGTATGTATCATTTCATTTTTAAAATTAATATAGAACATAACATTAATTTATAGTAAAAGCAGGGATTCTTAGGCATAAAATTAAATAAATCTGAACAGTCTGTGAACAAGAAAATAAGTAATTTTATACTAAATTGGTGGTTTGTAAAGTCTGTAATTGTTAACATTTTCCGTATGCCAGTGTTTAAAATGTTAAATGTTAAATTGCTACTGCGTAGTTTGAAGGGGCCTTTTTCCCATTTGCGTGTCCAGCCGGCCTGGGATCAGCTCTCCGGTTCGGGCCCTGAGCTCAGTCAGACTGTCCGCATTACTCGTAAACGTATGTAACTCATTTAACTAGATTAGTCGGTAAGAATACAGGAATCGGGTTACTTAGTGAGCTTTTCAGCTACTATACAGGCACAACATTTTAAAAATGAGCAGGCAATATACTACGATGAAAATACATATATAAAAAAACTGGTCAAAAATTTTCAGCATGTCTAACGGGTCTCGAATCCTTTTTCATGTTATTACAATAACAAGCACGTTTAGGCTACAAGGCTTTTGTACGTTGTAAGTAAGTTTTAAATAAACTGCACTTTTCTGCAGGCTACTTCGTGGCGGACATCTGTCGCGAATTGAGGACAAAATTATTCACAATAATGTCGAAATCAAATAAGTTGCTAATAAGATCCTTCTATAAGAAAGGAGAGGAGTTACTAGGTTCCTAAAATATTCGCCGGGAAATAAAATCCGGCGTAATAACGGCAACGCTGCCACCAAATATCAGTATCAGTATCATCTAATATATCTAAAAAATAATTAGATTTAGCCCTACATATACCCATTACCCATATGCGCAATAACAACAACAACAACAACAACAACAATAATAATAATAATAATAATAATAATAATAATAATAATAATAATAAAACATCAGTATGGGGAATATAAATATAGAGTTGCTAAAACAAACAATATAGCATTAAGCTAAATATTTAGAAGTATATTCAAATTATTATAAGCCTTTCAAATCCAGTGGTAATAGATGTTTCTTATAGCTCAATTCACTTTCCACAACATTACGCATTTTTTATCATCTAATCAGTAAAAATTATGCTCCCAAGTACTGCCTTAATGTGAAGTTAAAAAAGAGAACTACTGACTATATCTGAATTGTTTTTGTATCTTTGTATTACAGTTGTACGATAGTGTCCGTACGCAGCCCTAATTCACTATCCTGATCTTCAACTGTAAAGTACATTATACCTGCTACACTGTAACAGTAAAAATGTTATTGTCGCAAAACGGACACACTTTGCAAGTTTATCTTAGAAAACGTCATTTTAGCGGGCACAGGGTGAAATTGAAATATATAAAGTTGTTAACACAAATGCCACATTTAAATTGAATGCAGCGTCAGTCTGCTTTTTTAAGAGCAATATTTCGTTTTACCAGCGTTCCCCCAATTATTTGTGCACTTTTAATTTTAATTTAACATGCCTTGTTTTCTGAATACCGGCATCAAACAAAATGCGGTTTCACGAGCTTAATTCACGGCCTCACGCGCACCTGTCGAAAATATCTTATACCCCATCAATTTATAATAACAAAAAAACATCACCTGTTGCAAAAAAATGGCACAGAATATCATTGTTGCAGATTAGTTAGCCAATGTGTATTGACATAGGGCTACAATATTAAAACGTACATTAATAATAACAAATCATAATAAAATACAAAGCTATATATATCCTAATGAAATATATATTAAATGTGTTTAAATGTCTGGATAATTGCCAATGAAAAACTTTTATTTGGTAATATTTGAATGTTTAGCAGACGTGAGTTATTTTGATCATCTAGCATAAATTATTTGCCTTGTATATTAATGCATTTTAACCGATATATGTGTTTTCTAAATGGAAATTTTAATTCAGTGGGTCTTCAGCGAAAAAAAATCATCATAGACTCGATAGAGTTTCCTATTAAGATCAAAATTCACAACAAATTATCCACACCACCCCATTTAGATCTGGTAATTTGGTTTTAATTCCGATAAGCATTCTAAAGTGCTACAAAAATACACGCTAAATTAGGTTTGTTTGCCTTGTTAATAAAAACTCTAAATTTTAAACCAGCTAATAAAGCTCTGTGTATTCTAATTCACGATGGTTGTTTAAAAAATCATAATGCTCTTCTGATGTAAGCTGTTGGTGACATGAGTCCCCTTAAAATTATGCCATTTCAATTAAAGTGTTTCTGACCTAAATACTATACCTAGCCTAATAACGCGGCCCTTAACTTCAACAATCCACTGTACTGCTAACATTTGCGAGTGATAAGACACTGACCGTTAACCAACTCGTTACTCAGCTGTCTGTATAACGTCATTTGCTTTCCGTTTTTGATAAATTATTTGACTTTTTCGAAAAAAAAAATGAAAAAGGGAAACCCTGGCGTTAAAGTGCTGTTCCTCGTGCTGTACCCGCTATCCGACATCAAAGGAAAGATTGGGGGGGAATGACCCAAGTGTAAGTTTTAAGTGACATGATGAGTGATGACAGACTCATTTTACGCAGAGGAAGAGGGCTGTTTTCTTCCAGCCCGCTGAAGTGTTCGTTTTACTAAGGATAATTGGATAATTTATCATCGTCCTTAAACTCGGAAATCGGATGCAAACAAAACTGCACATCCCGCATTATGTACATTTTCCTTATTTGCATTATCAATTACATTATTTATATTATCAATTTTTATTAATCCTCCATGAAACACACAAACACGTCCACCGTATATCAGTTTTAGAAGGCTAGTGCCGTTTTGAAATACTGTCATGTTAACATTAAATCATGATGACATTAACGCCGCAAATGCGACTATACATTTTGATGTAACCGAAGTCCGTGAAAACACGCTCGAGTAAATGTATAATAATTAAGCGGCCCCCTCCCGGAGGACTCTACTAACAGATAGCAAGGCTACTTTAAAAGTTAATCAGTTAGGCATTAAGAAAATGTGTTGTGAGAGACAACTTGAGCGAATTGAATTTACTATATTCTGACAACTAGCAGGGTATATTAATTACAAAACAGTCTATACGGATAAGGACACGGTGTTTGTGGAGAAACTCACCATCGGGGAAGACGGCCCTCATCTTCAAGTAACTGGTGGTCAGTCGGATGATGGAGGCTTTATCCAGCTGCGAAGTGATGGCCGACGGTAGTGGCAATAATTTCGCCAGTTCGTAAAATTCTCCATTTTCTTTTTCCCGTCTTGTCTTCGCTGCATTCTTGGACTTCTCCTTCATTTCTGACTTATGAAAAATAATTCCGCTCGCATAACAATATGCCTTCTCCAGCTCCGAAACTGCTGAGTTCGGCCACTTTTCCTTTATCTTTGAATCAGAAAATGGTTATATTTGTCAAAAGAAAACGTTTATTAAGTAGTATGTCTGTTATCATATTTAAAAAACACTATAGGCCTATATACACAATCCTTTGGCTGTCTGATCTTGTCGTCTTTGCCGGTGAAAAAAATGCGTGAGGGTAAGTAAGATATGTTTTAAACCCATTGTATTTTATTGTAAACAAGCAGTATGCAGTTGTCAGTTTATATATACAGGTTAAAGTTAATTCTATTCAAATTACGAATAATTTTCATGCCGCAAAGACACCAGCTGTGTCCCATATCTAAATATAAGCGCAACAACAACTTCCTACAATTAGGTCTCAATCAACCATTTAAAAAAACATATTTCACAGTGGGTGAAGTTTCCACCAATAGCATGACAATGGAAAAGGTTAACTATTTTGGTCATTGGCCAATGATATATGTACGGCGTGTAAATCCTCCCTAGTTATGCGGGCTGTACTGATTCTGGCTTAATTCAAATAAACTCTTAAGAAAACTTATTAGTTTACCTTGACGTCCTGTACGTTAGGAATATTCCAATCAAACTTCCAAAGAGTTGTCGAATGTTAAATTTCTTTTAATTTCAACGAACACGCGAAGCGTAAGCTAGTTACGACCCCGGGACTGCAGTTCACTAACCTTTCAAAAGCTGGGAACGAAATTCTTCGCTCTTACTTCTTCAAATGAATCCCATGCAAATATTGTCCTTTTGATGTTCGCTGAGAGGCCTTTCGCCAAGAAACTTTCCCGTGTACCGGGCGCCGTTTAAACCACTCTTGGGGACGCCCATAATTAATCAAATGTTGACGATCTGAGGTAGTGGGTAAATCAGAATTACCTGGATGTATTCATAATTATTTCAAGATTCCTCCAATGTTGTTGATGCCTTTAGTCGAGTACGAAAAGAAAAAATCCATGATGAAAATGCGCAAATGGTGATAAACGTGAACGCTCTTCATTCCCACATGCCTTTATAAACACATAAAGAAATCCATTGCTATGATCTCCAGGTTTCAACTGCGGGATTCACATTGTCGCACAGCCCACATCCCGGTTATTATAGAAGACACGGAGTTCCTTCACTCTCAGTAATTGCACTTTCTCTGTCCCCGGGCTGATCTTCTAGTTTGCATTGTTCGGGGGTCGATAATCCTAAAAGATGGAATGATATTCTAAGCAGCAGTCGCTAATTCCTTTCGCAGAAGCGGAGGCGCACTGAGAGGGATGGAAGGATGGAGGGAAGGAGGGAGGGAGGGAGGGAGGGAGGCGCGAACGACCGAGCAAGCTGGGGGGGGCGAGCTTCCAAACCGTTACGTCACAGTGTCTATACGCCGTCTTGGGTGAAACGAGGTACAGTGTAATATATCGGGCAAGCAGTGACATTTATCAGCTGAACGCTTTACTAGACAATAAATAGCCAGTTGTTTGGCTTGATCCTTATGCTATTGGTCGAGTTTTAACCACTGTTTTTACATCGACGAAGATGATCGTTTTGCTGCATTCATTCATAGGCCAACGCATAGTGCGCTTAAAAAACACACAGACACGATGCAAATTCATGAATGCACAGGGAAATTTGAAACAGAATCAAATCATTGTTAAACGTCAGGCGCGAATATTGTCCCTCAGATTATACATATTGTCTAATGCATATGCCGACACATTTTGGAGTGGTCGCAGTTTGTTCGAAAATGCCACTGATTTTATTTTGAATGAGCTGAATTACATGCTTGATGAACGCGAGAAATCAGTCAGCCGATTTGAATAGAGTGCGCTGTGGTCGCAAAAGCTGCGCGCTTCGCTGCGGACGATTCACTCGTATTTTAAATATTCAAATCCGCACGCGATCCTCAATATGTTCATTTCCATTTCCCATAAAGGTCAGCGACATCTTTGAAGTATTCGAAAAAAGTATTTTTATAATTTTCGCATTTGCATCCTTCAAATATTTTTTTCTTCTTTTAAAAAATAATTTTCATGTTTATTAAAAGATACCAGATATAACCGTTTTGTTGTTTTATGCTTTGACATAAATTGTCAAACGTGTATCTTTAAGGCGTTCATATAAATTTGGTTTGTTTGTATTTCTGAGCTGTATGAATATCTGTTGAATATATATGCTCTGTTACTGTAGAAATTTAGACAACTGGGCAGAAGTAAGAATGCAAAGCAAAAACAACACAATAGTCAACAATGACATATTAGGCCTAATTATATTCAACAACAGTTGGAGTAACAATTAATCACAATCCAGTTATTATACTGCAACAATACAATACCAATTATAATTATTGTTAAAGAAAACAAACGGGAGTGCGCATGCTTATGGAACAGTAAAAAAATTATAATAAAATTGTTTTAATTACTATTTCACCTGCGAATTGCTCAAATACAGCACATTTTTCATTGTTAAATATATTTTTGACGATTTTTGGTTTTGATAATAACGCACGTATTATTTATTTTACTACAAATGAAAATATCTGGCATTGCGTTTTTAATCCTGATTTATGTACATTCACAGTAAGGTTATTAAAGATGCAAATTTATTTGTCATAACCTGTAGGCTACCGAAAAATCTCATTGCAGAACATTGACGGGAGGTAATATTTTAATGATATTTGGGTATAAATTATTTATTCTTTGGCGTGTGTAAAACGGTTTATAGGCTACATTCTTTGAGAATTCCTTGTCATTTGTAGCATATTTTACATTGTGGATTGAGTTTTGGGTGTACACAGGAAGATAATATTGCTTCAATATTCCTCCTTCAGTTTAAGAAAAATATCGATGTCGTAAACGAGATGCAAATATATCGCTTCAACTTACATTTCTTTGTTTTGTACTTTGGCTTGATACAACACTGGCAGATATACAAATTTAGTAGCCTATTGTTAGTCAAAGCTGTTGTATGCGGAAGTTTGCCGTTTTCTCCCGTGTATAATACCTATAATAATGAATGATGGATTTGTCTGAAGAGACGAACGTCGCCTTACATCAGCGGCCCCACGTAATATTTTTCCCATGTGTAAAAAACCCTGTTAAGTTCGAAAATATCTGAAAATGTATTGCTTTGATTTTTTTTGTACTAATTTACGTCTTAAATCACATTTTGTTAATCCTTCGATGGAGTAGTCTGAACGTAAAATGCATAATAAGCCCAAAAACGCCTCACTTTTTATACCTCGATCAACAAGCATGTTTTTCTATAGCATCAAGGTATCAATGTAGCTAATCACGCCGATTATATCAAACAGCATGTTCACATAATTTAAGTCTACTGTTTCGAGGGGCATTCTGTATGTGTTTTATGACAGTTAAAAATATACATTATATATACAAAATATACAAATAATAATAAAAAAATTTAAAAAACGCATCCCTTACATCGACAAGATAAGATACATTACTTTCTGCCAATAAGTAGTGTCACTATTACGGTCTGATCCTGTGTAGCTCACAGGCCCGACTAATTTATGTGCTGAACCGGCAGAGCCCTCAAGGGCGCAGTCCTTTCGCCAGGATGTCCGTTGCGATACCTGCCCCCCTGTCATCGGGCGTCATCTCTCCACACCGCATTGCACGTTCACGGTCAACGGAGCGAAGGATTATATAGTGTCGGCGAGCGCAGAGCGCGCTGGTCCCCTGAATGCACCAGGCGGTGCATTAGCATGCATATTCACACTGAATTAGCGGGGCGTCAGGAGAGATCCGGGGATCACCGTGTTAAGTGGAACAAGGGATCAGCGAGGATTTCCGATCAGAATCACTGTTACTGCACGGAACAAATCCATGATGGTGTGCAGTCCTGTCATCGAAACCGGCACACCGATGCTGCAAATATCAGAAGGAAAGGCCTGGACACTAGATAGCCATTTACATGTTTGTTATAATGTGGTAACGTAAGTATATAAATAACCGTCCGTGGTTAAGAAGGGGGGATAATAGATTGTTACAATTTGTACGACTTATATAGACCTATTGGTAGTGTCGTATTCTTATTTGGAAGGCTTTAAATCTCCAAATAGTCTGGAGAAATCTTTAACTTTACACACATGGCTCATAAAGTATTTGATATGGATAATTGCCCCCGAGAAAATATCACCGTGCGCTGCTGAAGGACTGCCTTTTTTAGGTGTAATCAGTTCATTTATTTTCGTTTCAGCGCTGGCCGCGATATGCAGGCTATCGCTTTCTACGCGCCTGTCACCGTTGATGGATTAATGCAGAGAAACCACGATATGGAAAACGCTGCCGCCGACTCCCGCTCTTCTCTCGCCAAAGCCTGCGGTTTCCTTACCCAGCCCACACCTTTCACATCCCGCTAAAAATTATTATTTTTTTGTTAATTTAAGTCTATAGATTCTTTCGAACGGCCATCGCAAACGCGAGCTATGGAGAGGAGCCGCAAAACCTGAGAACACTGTACTTCGGGAGGCGTCGTTTCTTTTACAGTCCAGAGTTTGTTTTATGGTCAGGCTGTGCGCCATTTATCCTCCAACCGTAAACGTGGCAGCCGGAGAACGTCATTTCAAGTGCCCAGGATTAATCGTGAAGGAAAATGAGCAATAACAAATTTTAAAAATCATAAAAGCGTATATTTTCTCATACTTATGTAAGACAATTCCCTTTAACATTTATTTTTACGTATAATGAATCATAAATTAAATATATACTAATACGATTTTCCCGTTGTATTCATATTGTGAAATGGCTGTGATTTTATATTATTGTCACATTTCAATGATAATGAAGTTTTAATTAAGTCGTGATTGTGTGTGTTGGTGTGCGAGGATCTGCATGGAAGCATGTGCCAGTGGGCATCTTAATCCTCCAGTGCTGCCACCCACCCATCTATCCATCCATCCACACATCTAACCACCAATCCTTGTTGGAGTTGCAGACTGGCCTGGAGCCTATCCCAGGCAGCACAGGGCACGAGGCTGGGGTCACCCTGGCTGGGATGCCAGTCCATGACAGGGCACATGCTCTCGTACACCAACACACACAATCACGCTCTAGGGGCAAGTCAGAGATATCAGTTCGCCTATAGCATGAGGAGGAAACCCATGTGACACAATGAGAACATCCAAACTCCCCGTACAGAGAGCTGCAGTGGAAATCAAACCCCCACACCTGCAGGAGTGAAGCAGTAGTGCTGCCCACTGATCCACTTCCAGTGCTCCCAGTTTGCGGAATATGTGTGCCAGTGCGGCTTTCATTCTTCGGGGCATGCTCTTTCCACCTGGCATGTCTTGGCGCGGGCTGTACTTTCTTCCTCTTACCTTCTCTGGAGGTGTTGATGCCGCTGAGAGATAAGCCCCACATGGGCTTGACTCACACATAGTGTTCCCAGGAATCGGAGTCAACGTGGGCGACAGCTGCAATTATCTTAAGCAAATATCTCCATCCATGCTTCAGTTCATTCACTGTGATCTTATATACCCGGGGAAAATTTCTTTTGGAAAATGAAAACTTACATTGGAAAACATTGAAAAAGCTTCAATTCAACTAATAAGCAATGTATTTCCTTTTTTTTTTCCTTTCTTTTTTTTTTTTTTTTTACAGTGTTCACACACACACAAACACACACATTTGTATTTATATCTTTGTGGGGACCATCCTGTCATATTTATGGGCAAAACCCTAATCCCAACACTGAAAACCGTAACCCCTACCCAGCCCTAACCTTAACCCTAAGTAACCAAACAAAATAGAAGACTTTTGTTTTTTTGATGGTTTTTGGGGACATTTTGATCCCCAAATATGATCTATGCAAACACACACACACACACCTGTCAATCACCGAAATGAAAAGTGTTTATGGTTGTTTCGCTTCATTTCATCCAAAGGTGTCCCTTTATAAATTTAAAATAATACATTATCCAAGAGACACAATTGTCACCAGGGATGTCATTTTGCATCCTCACTGTGCAGCATTACACTCAAACATAAGAGCGCATCAAAGGTTACAATAAAACCACAAGCGTGTTCTGAAGGGCTGGCCCTCAGCGATGAACCAAACTGTATTTCATTCAAAACATTTTGGCTGCTGTGCAATAAAAGGAGTTTTCTCCAGTCGGGCAGAAACAAATGAAAGCACATACGTGACCTGCGGAGAAACACCTCAGATCAATCAAAAGCGATTCTTCAATTTGTTAAAATAAAACAAAAACAAAAATATACGATGTGTCATGGGGGGAGATGATTAATGATATGGCAAATTAGCTTTAATACCTAAATGAACATCTGGGACTCAGGCTTCTCCCATCAGCATGCTATTTCCTGTTATGCTTATATTGTATTGATTTTGCAGTGCAAACAGACCATGTGACTCAACTTAAATAATTTCAAGTTAACCAACTGCAGTTACTCTAAGAAATAGAAACACCAGATAAACTTTGTTCTATAAAAGGCGAGGAAGTTGGCGGGGAGTTTTATTCAGGTGAGGGAGTGGTTTGTGTTACTTAATATTGTTGAGAACGGTACTGTACTGATTTAGTCCAAATTCTATTCAAATGATCATCACCAGCACGGAACTGCAGTCGCACAGATCCACATCACTAACGCGTGCATTAGTTGTTTTTTTAAGGGATGGTACTTATGTGGGGCACCGTGGTGGTGCAGTGGTTAGCACAGCTGGGACCAGTGTTCAAGTCTCCGTGTCCCTGGGTGGAATTCACACGTTCTCTCCATATTGTTGTGGCGTTTTCTCTGGGTTCTCCAGGTTTCCCACCCCCAGTCCAAAAATATGCTAACGTAATTTGAGGCTGCCAAACTGGCTGCCAGTGTGAATAGTGAGTGTGCCTTGCAATGGGTTGTTTATGCCCTACCTTGTACCCATAGCTTCTGGGATAGGCTCCAGACCCTGCATAGGACAAGCGGGTGGGTGATATTTGTGTCCTGCATTTTGGTTAATTGAATGAGTCCTGTCTGGCCAATATACCACTTTATTTAAGAAAACAAAATTAAAATGACAGCATATTCATTAAGTTGCAACTTAATGATCTCCTAAGCCCATCTCTTAAATCATAAGGTAGGAGATGCTGCTGTTTTTATGGTCTGTTGCTCTCTTGCACATCTCTTTGTGTTGCTTTGCTTCTAGACAACAGAAGCCAAAAATCACTTTAGCACCTCTGAAGTAGTATGTAAGTATGTAAGAAGGTCTACAGAATCCCCCCACATTCTTCAGGGTTTATAAAATAAATACTGGATGCCCATTGTTCCATGTTACATTGCCAAGACTTCCAGAGCCCAGGAGAGGTGCATCTCTGAGGGTCACGTGGCCTAGATAGGTAAGTGAACTGAAGTAATTGATTTTGACAAAGTAATCTAACCAAAACAATGTAATTGGGCTTAGCAGAATTTGTCAAATCAGCTAAGTGGTCGTGGAAGCATTTTGAATTAGCTCCTGTCTATCTTATCGCTTATGACAGAAGAACCTGGGCATAGCTACAGAGCAGGGAAGAGTGTATATTGCACAGCACTATATTCTTTTCTGTCTGATTTCCAGTTGCTTCTACTGTCATATGGAATAGCTTAGTCAGTTGTTTCCTCCTACTTTGAGAATAGAGGTCCTTAAACGTTTCCATATTTTACCAAAAGTATATCAGGTGTGTAAAATATCCTTAAAGGCAATTAGAGGTACACATTTAGCTATACATTTTGTTATAGTTATTGTGACTTTGTTTAGACTGACTTGATTCCTTTTCAATCCACCTTGAAGGTTCTCTGAAAAAAAAAAACGGGTTTTTGCCCTTCAGGCTGAAGAGTGGCAGCGATGTGTCACAAGGGCTGTTTGGCCATGTGAGGCAGGGACAAGCTTGCGTGCAGTTAAATGAGGAGGATGGGAGAGCTTTGCGAGGATCGAGGTGAGGGGAGCAGCCACGCAAAGACGACGCAGATCACATCAGCTCACACATGCCGGCATCTGTGGACTCTGCAGTTTTCAGTTTCATTTTTCAGGTTTTTAATTTTTTTAACCCCTACGGAACTGAATGCCCTTCTTTTTTTAACCAGGATTCTTTTAAGATTTTTTTTCTTTTAAATGCCTCTTTCTCTTGTTTCCTTCGTACATGTGGCATTTTTCAGTGGCACATTATTACACGGAGGCCTAGGGACTGCTGTTCGCCCGCGAAAGATTTCCCAGAGGAAGGCGGTCGAAGAACAGACGAATCGGGGGCTGAGGTCATGAGGCGGGGGATTCAGCATGCACTCACAGCCCGCCCAACAACACAGTAATGATGCGCATAAGGAAGGGATACCCCCCCCCCCCCCCCGCAAAAAGGGGAAGGGTGGGGGAGCTTCACTTCAAAAATGAAGAGGGGACTTAACAACACAACACTGTAAGTGTTCATGAAATGGATGCAAGTCAAACTGGTTCATACAAATTCACGACCTTCATGGCCTGGGCTGAGTGGGATGACAGTAACACCAGCTTTTCAATCTGTTCAGGCCACCCGGCCGTGGTTATGCAAAGTTCTTGGCCTGACTATTTCCTCACGCCGAGTCAACATGCGAATCGTACTTTGCAAAAGACTCCAATCCCTCTTGTTCCTTTTAATAAGTTTAACTGTAACAAACACTCAGTTACTGGTTATTTCTGTTTGTTCAGTGTGTATCTGTTTATCGCTCTGGGCATTTCGAAGAACAGGAGATGCACCGAGCCACAGCAATTCATGGAGAGTGTCTTCCCAGAGGTGAATGTGTACAACTGTCAGCCTACGTATAATACACCTAAATAAATCACATAAATCACACACATTACTGATGTGAGGGATTCACAATTATTAAAAATTGTCTAAAAAAGATTTCCTGTTACTCCCAAATGGGCCCGTTTTTACATAGACATTACATTCACGTACAGATTGCATAAACATTACTCAAAATGAGTTTAACTAAACTGAATGTTAACAGACAATCACCTTCAGCTTTAACCCTAATAAAACAGAAATATATTATACATTGTATATTGGTATCTATCATCATTTTAGTTAAGATGAGGATTGTGAAAATGGGACATTTAATAAACAAATATATTAACTGCATAGTTAAATACTTTACTCTGTATTCTATATAATATTCAAGGGGCATTCCTGCATTTAGAATGGTATCAAGTTGGGATTCAAGACATTGAGATGATTTTCCCAGAAAGCAACATTTTCAGAAAGGGACTCATTTTAACAATACTCACCCTAAATATTTAACAGAATTTCCAGGTATAGTAAAGCAAAGTAAAGCACACTTTCCCTGGTACACAGACAATTCCCAATTCCACATCGGTTGGGACCAGGTGCATTACATCACTCATACCACTAAATTAATGTTAAATTAAGCAAAAGCTTATA
>JAODJU010000108.1:17566834-17581968 GCA_026776725.1 Gnathonemus echidnorhynchus
CGACGCGGGAGCCCACCCCTCGCCGCCCGCCCCCGGCTCGCCCGCCCCCCGCCCCCCGGCGCCGGCCACGCCCACAGCTTCTTTAGATGCTTTCTTCAGGAAGCTGGGGAGCCTCTTCCAGTCGCCCGGCAAGACAGAGGAGCGGCCCGCAGACGCGGGGCAGCAGCGGCAGGAGCGGGAGGAGCGGCAGGCGCCGGAGCCGGAGCCCAGCCCCGCGGGAATGACATGGGCGGTGAAGAGGAGCCCAGAGCAGCGTGACCCTGACGGAGGAGCGCGGCGAGGAGCAGGGGTGCGGCACACGTGTCAGGAGGTAGAGGAGAGGACAGAGACGGAGCCTCCTCACGAGGAGCGCAGACAGCCTGACCTCCAGGAGCGCCGGTGCTCGTAAGTACGCGTTCCTGCCTCGTCCTCCTCTAGCCGGTAACTCCACGTACCAGCGGCACTGACCTGAGAGCAGATACTGTATGTTCCGCTGCTCGTTTGTCGCTTCTCCTCGCGGTTCGCATACTTTGACCATTTTTGCACACAGATGGGCGTTTGATTGGGGGGGGGGTGTTAAAAACTTTAAGTACTCGGTCTGTGGACCCATCACTGGTGCAAAGCTGTAGTCTAAATGGGGAGGGGACCAACTTCAAAGGGGGGGGAGGCTAACCTTGCAGGCAATTAGAATCCGGGTTGCAAGTCGGGTCAGGGTGAGGTGTGAGAGGTGCAAATTTCCATAAACAGACCCATGCCCCCCTTGTAGGGAAATGACCCCATTTTTCTGGGGGTCTTTAGCGTGCTCTCTGCTAGGTCCCCTCGTCACCTCGAGGTTTGGCTATAACCTGAACAGCTGGAACGTTCCAGTGTCACCAGCCGAACAGGCATAATGATGGACTGGGGGGGTAACATCCTCTTTATGATGTTGGGCGCCCTTTTTAATTATGGCTGGCTTGAAAATGCATCAGCTGGACTCGGCTCACAGAGGGGCTTCTCCTGAGGGCAGCTGCGGGACCCTGCACTCTGCGGACCCTATTTTTGTCGTCGCAGCTGCAGGAGGTGCCGTTTGCTGAGTCTGGGGTTTGTGCATTACGGCGGACGGCTCCAGACCTACAAAGATAAAGCACACATTGCCGCTGTTCTGCCCCCCCCTCCTCCTCCGTGGGGAGGTCCTGAGGGGCGGCACCGTGGTGATCAGTCACCGTGAGCTCGTCAGTGTTACCCCTCACCCCTCAATCGCTCCTAAATCCTGGACCAGTGTGTCACCAGTGTGTCCCAGTCCTGTTACTGGGATTGCTGGGTCAGATCGTACGAGCCGATCGTACAGCATTAATTTGACGCCAGGAATAATTGCTGTTACCCCATTGTGGACCAGGACCCCCCAGTGCCAGTTAACTTCCTGTGTCCCACCAAGATCTTGGTTGTCTTTTTGTATCCATCCGGTTCAGTGTGAAGCTGTCAAGCTCACCGATATGTCTGCCAGTAGTGCAGATGGGTGGGGGGCCATTCCCCGTGCCTCCCCCTCCTCGGTCTCTTGGGCACAGTGACGACACACATTTTCTTACTTCCTTAACTCCCATGGTAGCTTTTTACTTCCCTGTTTTATTTCCTCTCTAGTTATGGGCTCAGAGGACATTCATAAATCATAAGGCTTTGCAGCGTGGGGGAACAAATGTATATATAATTATAGTAAGAATAGTGTTTGTGGCTGCTATAACATGCATTAGCTATGAAAAAGCAATTGGAAATGTATGTGAGCGAATCGATAAAGGGCACAAAATGAGATGGCAGTAGAAAAATAGGAAATATTGCTGGAAGTAGTGTGAAGTGAAAGAGGGAGACTAGTTACTAAGCATTTGACTCATTACTTTGGAGGCCATAGAAAAGATCTAGATCTAGCTGCAGAAAGGAAAAGAAAAGAAAAATGTTTGGCTAGAGATCCACCAGGGGTTAGAAGGTGAGCTTGCCGTTCTCCACCATGGTGAAGGATGTGTGTCTTTGTCCCTCTGAATTTTTCTGCATTGAGGTGGACAGCGAGCGTCAGATTCTGCAGGAGTGACATGCCGTCAGTGATCTTGAGAAATGAATGCTTGTGAGGAGCCTTCACTGGCATCATCTGTTCCATGAATAGGTCCGGAGCTCTGAGCGCGTCCATCGCTAAGTCAGCATCGCTGATTAAATAGAGATATCTGAAAGCAGCGATGGGGAATAATGTTTCTTGGTTTATGCTGCTTGATCCCGCAAGGTGGGGCGAGCGTTCCGACGGGGGGAGCAAGCGACCTCCGACCAGCGGGAGCTGGGATTCAATATCGGCCTCCGGGAAGAAAGTGCAGGATTCAGATGGAGGAGAAAAGCCGATATTGTTAGTGAAGGTGAAGCTGCTTTTCACGCGGCAAGAAGTAGGCCAAACAAGCGCTCTATTCATAGCGGCACAATTACGTACCGGAGAGTGGAATAGCCACTCCGAGATTGAAGAACAGGGACAGGGCTGGGACATCGAATGAATTGGTGTGATGCTGTTTATATGCGGGAGGGATAGAGCAGCAGGGGGCCAAGGAAGGCGCCTGGGGGGGCAGCGGTTAAATTTAATTACGACATCAAAATGATAACTGGAGAGCAGATGGGACCCTATGTGTGACTGACAGTCTTGCGTCTGGAAAAACTAACATGGGAGCCGCAAACAGCAAAGGAGAGAGATGTACTGATTAGGTGGGGGGGGGGCGGAGTCATCACAAACTAAGCAAGGACATGGAGGAGGCCAGGGGCTGGCAGATGCTGCCGGCTGCCATCAGGGTGGTATTGCCCTGTAAGGCCATATGTCTCCTGGTGGTCTTCCTGATGCTTCATTGGTGGTCAGGATCTAAGGGCCATCTGGTTTTCTGGTTCAGGATCCAGCTTGGCATTTATATAGCAAAGTGATTAATGGGGAAAAATTAGTCTATTTATAGCTGCCTGTCATTCTGTTTCATGACCAGATTGTGTTGACAGGTCTGTGAGCATCAGATTTCATAAGTTCATGTGACTTTACATGTCTTTGTGTTGGGTGATCTTTGCAGATTTTTACTGGAGTTCATCAAATATGATTCACATCATGGTTCTGTCCCAGGCAGCACAGGGTTCAGGGCAAGGGTGCATCCTGCCAGGGGTGCTGAGGCCTTCACAGGGTTTTTACGCTCACACACAAACTACGACTAATGGAGAGAAGCCGGTGCCCCCAACCTTGTGTTTTTGGACTTTGCCAGTAAACTCGAAGTACCTGGAAGAAACCTGCAGGATGCAGTGTGAACAGACTTGTGTTATTGTTAACTGGTCCTTAAACAAGGGAGCATTCCGTACGGCCTGAGAGGAGAACCAGGATGGGTGTACGGTGGCTTGCGCACGGCTCTCACAATTCCGGCGGTGGAGCCTATGAATAAGCACTCAGGCAGTGTGTGACGAAGGGTAATTACAGAGGCTGGACGAGGACCGGCCCACTGCGAGGAGGGTCCTGTGCAGTGAGCAAGGGGTGTGGCAAGACAAAGAGCGCGGAAGCTGAGGGCTGTTACGGCCAGTGTCCGCCCAAGGAAGCCATTACTCACTCAGGAAGGTGTGGGGGGGGGTGAGGCCCTACCCGCTGAATTTGAGGAGAAAGAAGCGGGTCATGGAGAGATTCTCTCGTGCAGAACGGTTTCAGCAGGGAGGGGGGAAGCGGGGGGTCGATGGTTCACTTACCAGAAGGAGCTTGGGCATTTCCGACTGGCTCTAGTGGAGGGTTGTTAGTGCTTGCTGGGATTTGCGCACGTTCTCGTGCACGTTCTCGTGCACTTGCAGCATGATGCTGTCCCCTCCTAGGTCTGCCAATCACATGTCACAGCCCAGCTTGCTCCTTGTAGCTATGACTCCACATTCATCTCCAGCTCCGGCTCTACCCTCATCCACCCAATACTGTCAACTCCATACCGCCACCTAAAGGCAAACGCAGTACTTCATGCTGCACTCCCACACGCCGCTGTCGTATGCTGCGGAACTGTGGAATGCCAAGGTGGAACTGTTATGAGGCAAGATGGCCGCCGAGGACCTTGGAGGCTGACTAACCAAAGTCACATCTGTTTGTTACCTCCCACACATTCAGGATGAACTTCCCACATTCTTCGTGGTCTATTTTCGCATCTTTTTGCAAATGCTCATTTTTCTTTGAATCTAGTGTTGATTTAAAGGGAATCAAGCTTGAACGTTTTCAGGCCCTTTGCAAAATGAAAGCTCTGATTCAGCGTTCAGTGTTTTCAGTGCCTGTTTCCTTTCACAACAGCCTGTCCCGCATCCGTCCCCCTCCCCCAGTGTATATTACCAATCAGTTCCAATACCTCAGCACTCCTTTGTTATAGAATCCCCCCCTCCCCCTGGTTTTGGATTACATAGTCTCTTTTCTTATCCCTATCTGTGACTGTTAGCAAAGCAAGGCTGCAGCAGGAGGTGACAGTAAAGATCTTTCCAGAATCTGAAGCCCCAGGTGGAGGTTCATGTGGGGGTGCATTTGTCAAGGTTTGAGTGCAATAACCTCATGCCATGGAAAGCGAAGCAACCCATCCACATATAGGGTTTTCTAAGACAACCCACGGTTTCAACATGCTTGTGCACATGGCAACATTAGATTTTGATAGCTTAGCGAGAGTGAAGAGAGAGACTTTTGAGTTTCAGCTAGTTTTAGAAGATGCGAGAGCAGCACTTGGAGCACAATTAGTTGATAGTTTAGTCATAAAACATGGCCGTTACAAGGTCGAGGGAAGGAACGGGAATTTCTTTGGTACCCTTGGGATACAAATGTGTAGGCGAGTCATACTGATCTCTGACCAAAATGTAAACCCCCAATACTCTGATCACTCCTCTGAATATATCTCTCCTGCTTAAAGAAGAACCGATATTATCTTCTTAGCAATTGATTTCAGGCGAGTCATTCCCCCCAAAATATCTACTTTTTTTTTTTTTAGTTTTTTTACTGCCTGCATACAAGCTCTCTCAGAGAAATCATGGCCGGAATGGGTGTTTGTGAATGCTCAGCTTGCTTGTCCTTGTGCCTCTGTGTTTTCACAGGCCCCCAAACGAAGCGGCTGGGGAGGATGACCACATAACGCACGAGCACAGCGTGACACTTGACCAGCCTCCGTGGCGAGCCGTGGATGAGCATCAGCGCCTAGCACTGTCCTGCCCTCCCGTCGTCACATACGGGACGTACCGTGGCCTGAGGGCGATTGAAAAGATGAGGAGAAGTCATCAGACATGGGCTGCTGAGGAAGAGCAGAAATGTGACAGTGAATTGGCGCATCCCTCACCGCCGAGGGAGGAGACAACCGAGTTTTCTACACCAGCTGGTTTTGTGGGCTTGTGCCAAAGACCAGCCAGCCAGGCATCAGAGGGTGGTGTGGGCTCTGTTGGAGTTTTCCCCACCACTCTGAGCATTCCGGTATTGGCTTTGCTGGAGGATAGCTCAAGCCAAAGTGCCTTATCCCGTGGGCCAGAGCTCAGCCTGGCTGCTGCTGCAGGCCAGGCTATGGACCCTCTTGCTGGACCTGGCAAAGGTCACATGGATCAGCTATTGTCCTCTCTGGATTCTACTGAAAAAATGCAAAAGAGTCCAGCAGAACTCTTTGAAGGGAAGGCTTGGGCAGCACCCGTGGTTATTAACAAGGATATAGAATCAGGAGTCAGACAGGTAGATACTTCACCCACTCAAGGGTGCTTACTGGGGGCACCTTCAACAGGAGATGACTCCATGCTCTTTGAATCTGGAAGTGCATGGGTAAATGTAGATGCTCTCAAGCTGGGTACCCAGAGGAAGATTGTTGCTTCTCCACTCCATGATAGCCAGCTTTCCCAGTGTTGTGTTTCACCGTCAAGCTCAAGTGAGCCTGAAGGTCAGGAGGGCCCTGCACCAACAGAAGGGGCCAGTGATGTGCTGCAAACTGTGCTGGCTTCAACTCAGAATGATTCAGGAGAAAGTGACAGCGAGTCGATAGCAGGCAGCTTTGCATGCCTGGAAGACATTGGTCAAGCAGAGGCTTTTCATTCCGAGTCCAAGCTGTTGGTCGCCTGTGTTTTGAAGAACGCTTTCACCGCCCTGGAGAAAATCGAGACCTCTGAGCATGAAAACCAAGAGCTGCTGATGGCCAGTACGGCACTTAGCCCTGTTTTTACTGCTGAAATGGAAGAAGGTATGGATGGGTGTTTTCAGCAAACATGTCTGCATGTAGGGAGTTGTTTAGAACAAGGTGTCCACAGCCTGTTTCGTGTCCCTGTGGAGCCAATAACTTCGAGCAGATCCCTGATGGATGGGAGTAGGTCCACTCAGTCCTCAGGGTACCAGTCCATTGTTGGTTCTGACACTGACATCAGAATCAGTTCTGGTATACTCTGTGAGCCCTGCTCCTCACTGAGTTCTCTGGATCCCAGGCAGCAGGAGCAGTTTCCTGTGGAGAACCAAATCCTCATACTTCCTTTGGAGATCCGAGACTCTTCAGCTAGCAAGAGTGGATGCAATAAAGGGGAAATTGCTACACTATCAAGCATTAAGGTCAGGCCCACTGTTCTGATGGAAGAAGACTCAGACAATGATGAAAATAGCAGTGATATGCTTAATCAGAACAGTAGATCAATCGCAGTTAGCAAAGCCTTCCTTGAAAAACAATGTCTAGACAGGGATAATGGTGATGTAGTCCACCAAGTTAATAATGTGTCTGAGCAACCAGAGAATTTCTCAGGAATAATTGACAAAGACAATGTACAGGTAGACAGAGCTTCAGGGGACAATGATTTTAACAAAGTGCTATCCACAGTATCTGGAGAAGTACTGATCAATGAAGAACTGCAGGTGTCCAAAGAATCTACACAGAGCAATAGACAATTCCATAATACATGCAGATTATCTGCCCCACTGGGCTCTGTAAATTTGAAAGTTGAGAGTAGTAAGTCAATGACTGTAGTGGAGAAAGACTACATCTTTGAAGGACTAGAAAACAAAATGGAAACCAAAGTGTTTGATAGGGGACGGGAACGGATAGATGACCTTCAGTTGCACAGAGCTTTCAAACCAATAATGGAAGAGGTTACTGAAATAGCCATTATGTCAACCAAATCAGAATCTTTGCAGAGTTCAGAGGAGCAATTTGACAGAAGAGGACTGTTGAATGTAGAAAAGAGTAGGGATTCCTCAAGCTCCAGTATGGATGTCTTTCACAGTCCAAGGTTCATGCAAGACTGCCTCACTGCTGCTAGAGGTTTGAAGGGTCAGCAAGAACAGCATGACCCACAGAGCAGGGTAGATGAAGGTCTCATTCAATCTGAGGGTCCATTGGCAGCTGTCAACAAGGAAGAGGCTGTCTCCAGGAGTGAAGAAAAGGTCTGCCAAGTGACTGAACTGAGGGAAGAGAATGCTATTGAAGAACGAGAGAAACTTCCAGAACAGGAGAGTCATGCATTACAGTGGGCATCCAGCCCAAGTAAAGAGGGCGGGCGGCAGCGGAGTGCAGTAAAAGCCTATAACTGTGGTCTCCCAGTGGAGCACCAGCAGGACTCAGAGATACTGGGACAAGGTGCCGGAGTAAGTTTCTATAACAATGTTAGCAGCAGGACATCTGGGTTTAATGTGCTGAGCAAGAAAGTGCCACCAGATTTAATATACGGGGGCAGCAGAAGTGAGATTTCTGGGCGCCCACTCTACAGGTTGCATGAGATGGACTTCTCTGAGGGTGAGAGCGGGTTCCCAATCATAAACGAGGAGGAGGAGATGGATGCGGTGTTCGTGAATGACACCGGGGTGACCCTCAGCCCAACATCACGGCGAGGCAAGGTGTACCCCTTCTCCCTGTCCCCCATCTATGAGGAGGAGGGCATCCGGGAGGAGGCTTGTGTGGAAGATCTTCGGGAGCCTCCCATGATCGAGGAGGAGGAGCAGCGCAGCATGGAGCAGAAGGCCTCATCCATCCTGTCCTTGCTGCAGTCTGTCAGTGAGCGTCTACAGTCGAGTGCCTTCTGCGACCAGGAGACCTCTGAGACTCCCTACACCCTGCTGCGCCGCCCTTCCTGGGACTGCTATGGTGATGAGGAGGATGCACAGCCAGAGGTTGAGGCCCCTGGCTTCTCAATGCCCCTGCCTTGTGGCTCGGGGGAGGAATTGCAGGACCGCCATCTCGAAAATGAACAACCTGGATCTGTCAGCCCGACGGAACCTTTTGCGAGTACAACACAAACAAAACAAGTTTCTCCACCACAGGAAGGAATAGAAACAGCTCAGTTTAAGGACATTTCTAGCACTCCATTCTATAATTACATACGGTGTGCCAGGTCTAGTGCGCCGCAACGTAAAGCTGAGGACCGTGAATCTCGTGCCTTTTTGTACCATGACAATGGGGCTTCCTCATTCTCTGCTAGGAAAGTAAGTCAAGTCCAGCTCAATGCACTTATATCTCCTTAAACTTGATGCTGTGGTTGTGACTGGTTATCATTTTTTATAGAATGTCATTAATGAGGAATCTCAGAAAGCCATCCCAAGACCCACGCAGGTAAGAATTATGTTATGAATTCCATATTGTGGAAACTCTGTTTCCTAGTTTTGTCTTGATTTGAAGAATGTGGATCTCACAAGTTCTTCAGACTAAATTGAACAGAGGAGAGTCTCAAGACTGGCTAGACAATATCCCTTTGTTTTATAAAAATGGCAAGTTATAGAAAGTAGGACAACTCTCTTCCAGGCAGTTCAAGGTCCGTGAAAGTGCCAAATACCTTTTTGCAATTCCCACATAGTTCCTTTGTAGCCAGTGTTGGGCATTTCAGGTCCAGAAGTTATAAATCCAGACCATGATTTTGTGTCTACCAACCATTTGAGTACTCTGTGACTGTGACTCTTTATGCTCAGCTTGATTGGTAAAAACAATATCCTAGTCTGCAATTGTACCTGGACCTGAAATGCTCAACCCTGTTTGTAGCTTCCTGTCGCCCTGTGTGGGTAAGACTGCGAGGATCACCGCACACGTGTGTACTTCAGTGACTTTTCACCGCTTTCCTGGGGCCAGAGCCAGGGTGCTAATACCGTAGCATTTTGGTCTCAGACGTACTATCCCCGCTGAGGCGGGATGGAAAGTGGAAACACAGCTCAGAACAAACAACTTATTGTGTTCTGCGTACATTATCCAGCCTCTGCTTACAGTATGAAGGGGGACAAAAGGCCTCACGTGTTCAAACAAACCATGTGCTCCACTAAACAAAGCTCTGATTACTGGAGTTTCTCATGATTTCATGGTTTCCCTGTGAGTCTGTGGGACATTATGGAGGCCGAATGTGTGTGATTTTTATGTTTCTGTTACAAGAAATCCTGAAGCATTATGTATTTTCTTATCCCAGGTAGTGCCACCGGTCTTGCGGGACATTGTTTAGTAAAGGGAGGGGCAGGGGTTTGACATGGTGTGTGTGTGGGGGGGTGCTCTGTAGTGATGGCGTGGAGGTGCTCTGGTTTTGTGTGTGTGTGTGTGGGGGGGGGGGGGGATTAAGGCTGTACCCTGGCTCTCGGTTTGATGTGGCTTTTATTCCAGGTCACCAGCGTCTCACTAAATGAACTAGTTGACACACATCTGCCAGTCCTCCCCCGCTTTCTGTTTCTGTGTTAGTGTTTGCATGCTTTCCCATGATCCATGGATGAATATTTTATTAAGTTTAGTTAAAAGCTGCAGTAGAAGGACTTCGGCCATTGTTGGCGCCTGGATTTTTGCTGGTCTTCGCTCTTCTTTGTTGGAGGGGTTGTGTGTCTGTCGTTCACACGTAGTGACTGTGATGTCGGGGTTGATCTTATGTTGATCTCTCTCCCCCTTAAGATTCACATCTACAGTGAGGTGTCCTTCAGCGGGGAGGGGCGGGTGTTCCACACGGACATAGAGTCCACGGCTGGGATGGTGTTCCACCACGGAGCTTCTGTCCGCGTTGCGAGGGGTTGGTAAGTGTCCATTCAGACCACCTCTTACCCCTGTATTATTGTTTTATGATGTTTTCCCATTTTACAAACGGAGGAGAACCCTCTGGATGTAGGTCGTTTTCTGACATGGTGGCTATGGGACTGGACTTGTGAAGCTCGTAAACTTTAATGCCATGTGGGAGACTGCAATTCTCCCTTTGTTTGAGGTACCTAAGAAAGGTTCAGTAAACATTCATTTTTGGACATTGTAGAATGTCTGCTAACCAATTAAATCATCCAAACTGAAATCCAAAGTGACCCCAATCCTCCAGTGACTGATTTTTAAATTGGATTTTTTAATGAATCTATTAAGTCCATGATGCGCAGTTGTTTGAGGGTGGTGGTAACGGTAGTGTGTGGTTTTAGGGAGCCATGTATGGCTCTGTGGGTTAGGAGTTTGTGCCTCTGACCAGAAGCTTGCTGGTTTGAATCCCATGGTTGGCAAAGTAATCATATCACATTTGACCCCAACAAGTTCTCTGGGGTCACCAGATAAGCGGTTCACTTTAAGCTTTGTATATGTGTCTTTTTCACTGGAGAGGGATATTGGATGGGAAAAACCAAAGCATTCCTATGTACTGGTATAAATGGTGAATAAACGTATTATTGTTATGGTATTCAGATCGCTGTTGCATGTATTCTGCGTCTGGTTAAGACCCCTCGTGCCTCCAGAATCTGGGGGGCAGACGGTGACCGGTCCACACAGTTTTGAGGTCCCTCTAGTCCCTGCTCATTAAACCTGAGCCCTATCCGCACCGCTAACGTCTGACCACGGCCTGGTTCACTGTGGGCTGCTCGACTGGAGAACTGAGCGAATGCGCCCCAACTCCGCGGATGCACACATCACCTGGGATTAAGGCTAAAAATAACACCACGCTTCTGAGCCTCCGTCGCCCGGGAGACCTCCATCTCCGTGGGGATATGAAAGTAGGCGTCCTTGTTTTTTGGAAATTTGACCTTGGGAATGTGCATCAGTAACCTCTGTTTGCCTCTGCGGGATTTAAAGATGACCAGTTGCCCCCGGTCAGTTTAAAACAAGCCGCAGCTTTTGTCCAGAGTGGCTTAATCAGCCATCTTCCGTGCTGAGAAGCTCTTTAATAGTAATGAAAGAGTCTTTCTCCTCAGAAAGCTGCATCTGTCTTTCGTCTGATTTACTGCCCGCTCAGAAGATTAAATGAGGGATTTCTGTAGGGGGAGCTGTCATTTGTATGAAAAGAAATACAGCTTTACAGGGTGCTTGAGGGACGGGGGGGCACCCGTGTTTGTTTTCAGTAATTTGGCAGTCGTAGTGGGTTATTAAAATGCTTGATTGTTTAATAAAAACCGCCCCTGTGGTTTTTGCCTGAGGTCAGTCTTAAGGAGCCGACGCTGGCTTTTTGTGGTGCTTATTTTCCCCTGAAAAACACAAAAGATGGGTTGTTGCGGAGAGAATATCACTTGGCATTTTGTATTTCAGAATGGAACTCAGTAGTGTCAAGGATTTCAGTCGTAGGAATATGCAGACCCAGGCTTCACTGAGCATTATGGGTTCTGTTTATATTTAAGTGGCAGGTAGCCTGTGCCTTTTGTTCTGTCAAACACACGATACACGCACAGCTTTTTTTTGTGGAGTGACTCACACAAGATGGGAGTCATTCTTTTCTTTATGGGGGGGGTTATGTAATGCTTCATATATAATGGATGCCCACGTCCATTTGTGCCCAAAGGCCTCGCCCCCAGTGCCCACCCTCGACTGCATTATTGATGGGAGCTTCCCCCCGCCCCTTCTCAAAGACTCACGTCCGACACGAAAGCCAGAAAGTAAAACCCAGGGGCCTTGCAGGCCAGCGGGGGCTTAGAAGCACAACCGGCGCCAACCTGAGATCCCGCCTCCCGGGCAGCGGTTTTCCCGGAAACATCTAAACTCTGCGTCTCCATGGTACCACCCCATTGCTTTTCCAAACCATTGTTGTTGTTTGGCCCATGCCAACGACGGGCATCTGTCTGCACCGGCCTTTCAGCACTCCAACAAAATATCGATCTTGTCAAAATTGGCTCAGAGACTAAATTAGTAAATCTAGACCTTTTAGGCCGAAGCCCGTCTTTCCAATCAATAGTCCATCTCCTATCGGTTCAGAGGAAGTTTCCAGAGGTCTTGATAGATTATTTATGGAATAGGACAATTATTAACCTGAATATAGCACACTGTACTGACAGACAGTTGGTCCTTAGATGTTACGGTATTTTTGGCACACATTACATTTGCCCTCCGCAAGCTCGTTTTAAACTACAAACCCACAGGTTGTGTCATGTCGCCGTGTTTTGGACCCTGCCGGCAACGGAGAGCTTCCCTTAACTTTCGTTCGGCTTCCTGTGGTGCCGTCCGTCTCACGTTAAGTGGTTTGAGTGAGCAGCTTAACATTTTAAGAGACGCGGCTCTGCAGGCGAGCGGCGATCGAGGGAGGTCGGTTCCCGCCTCTTTTAGCCTGGCTGTCTGGCAGATTCTCTGCCTGCTAGTTCCTGTGGCAGCCGTGGACGGAGATTCTATAGAGCTGAGGTTGGCCTGATCGACGGTTTTTATAGGGCTTCCTTTAGAGGACATTATTGCTGCTGAGAGTGGGGACAGTAATGAAACCAGGTCGTGTGTCTGTGTTTACGTTGCAGCTGGCTGCTGTACCGTTTACCAGGGTACCGGGGATCCTGTGTCGCCCTGGAGGAGGGGAAGGCCGTGCTAACCCACACCGGAGGCCTCGGCAGCCCTGACTATGGCCCCACTGCCATTGCAATCGGATCCATCAGAAGAGCAGTTAAGGTATGCTTCCAAGCTGGCTGGGAACATGCAGATCTTCACCTGGATCAGTAACCTTTGACACTGTGGGTTGGCTTCTGTCAGCATGCAAAGCTACGTACCGTTAGCGGTGGGGTAATTAGCACTGGGCCCCAACTGTCTGATGGGTTATGGCTGCACTGAATGGATTTTGGGGAGAAAAATGAGCATCATTTTTTGGGGGGGGGGGGGGGCAGCCGGCCAATGCACTGATCCGCATGGCCATCTCTCTACAGGACGACAATGCCCCGGAAATCAGCATGTGGCAGGAGGGCAGAATCCTGCAGCGTCTCCGCTCCGAGTCCTGTGACCTGGGGAGAAACAGGGACGTGGTCCACCTGGCGTCCCTTGCCGTCCAGTCCGGCTGGTACGGGCTCTGACCGGTTACCGGGGGGGGGGGGGGGCGCTGGCTCCTCGCATTTCCTAGATAACGGAGGACTTCAGGAATGGAACAATGGCAGTCTTGTGAAGCGAGTTTCAGCGCGGGGCGTGACATCACAGTGGGACAATGGGTGGCCTTGACTCAAGCTTTTTCAGCACGTTGTTTACCGTCGAACGCTGAGGTCTGCACCGTGCTGCATTTCATCGCTCATTCCTAAAAGCTACCGCTGGATATTCACCCTAACTGCTCTCCCTCCTGGTGTGCAAAGTCACACCTGCTGGGAAGGGTCCTTTCCGTCCACCGCGTTCCCTTCCCGTGCCAGACTGAAGCAGCGTTCACGCGGGGCGGGCAGTCCTGTCAGGAGTCTGTGTGATTTACGGCCCTGTCCCACTCCGCAGAAACCCGAGAGCTGGAGCGGTTTCCTGATGACTCACAACTCACAGGAACTCAAAGCAAAAAGCCATTAAACCCTTAGATAATCAAACCCTGCCCCCCTAAATAATCAAACCCTGCCCTAGGCTTGCCTGGGACTTTCCAGTCCTCCTCATTTCCCTTTATGAATATTAATTTAAGTTATTGAACATCGTCGTTTAGGACAGTGTTTCTCAACCCAGTCCTTGGCGACCCCCAGACAGTACAGGTTTTCGCTCCCACCTGTTTTTGCTACCTGGGATGTAGTCTGCGGGTTCCCGAGGGCCAGGTTGAGAAACACTAGTCTAGGAGTAGTAGGATGAATTATTATTTTTTTAAAGCGTCTGTGTAGTAGAAAATTATTGGCTAGCTAGGGTTTAGAAATTCTTTTCAGGGAGGAAAACCAGAGAGAAAAAACTGCAGCCTTAAAAGCAATAGATGCCTTCACCTCTAAGCAAACAGTGTTGGTGCACCAGCTTTTTAAGACAATCCGACGTGCTGGTGCCGATCTCAGGATTCTCCAGCCTCAGTTACCTAAAATAGGTCCGTCTGTTTAAACCGTCGTTGCCCCCGGCTGGCCGCCTGCCTACCGTGACTCGGATTTCTGTCCCTGCAGCTGGCTGGCGTACGATGGCGTCGGTTTCACTGGAAGCTACGCCGTCCTGGAGGCGGGCCGGCCTCCGACACCAGGTCCACATGGACGGCTGGTCGACTGCGTCCGGTCTCTGCGTCCGCTGAGAATGGTAGGGGGGGAGGAAGTTGGCCTCTCTAGGGCTCATGTGATGGGATGGATGATAGCTGGGAAAGATCAGAAGGATGTGGACAAGAATTCAAACATGCTCCATATTTCTTTGAAAGAAGCAGGCTGTGGAAGGTTTCCAGGAGTCTGCCCAAAAACTCAGAACGGTCTGATCTAATAATCATCTTCTTTTCTGCTGACAGGGAGGCTTGACTGTTCGGAAGCCCATGGATCCCAAGGTCAGACCAATGGTGGAGGAGTGAAACCATCTGCCCATTAGAAACTCCATCAGCCCCCAGAATGATGTTTAGTGAGCCTGTCCTGTTCCCCCTGGCCTAGATGGTGGTGTACGAGCAGCCCTGCTTCCAAGGACAAAGGCTGGAGCTGGACACCAGCGTTCCGAGTCTGGAGAGTCTTCCAGGCCTACAGGGGGCAGCGTCGCTGCGAGTCGTTGGCGGAGTGTGAGCTGCGCCGCCTTTCTCCTCCTCAGTCCACTGGCCGCAGAATGTGTGCGTGGAGCCCATTAGTGGGGGTGGTTTGCTGGGTGGGGTGGGGATGGCCGGTATTTTCCCACCCCCTCCTCCCCCTTTCCTGTTTCTGGGAGGGGTGCCTGTGGCAGCGCCCTGTAGATGCCCTTGCAGTCCCCTGGGCGTGCAGCCACTGGAGGCGTGGTCATGTCCTCAGGTGCGAGTGTGCTGTTTCACAATCTCACTCTCGGCCAGCTCACTTCAGCGCTCTGGAATGTTCCGCCTGGCATTCAGACACAGATTTACCTCCCTCTGCAAATATGCCCTGAAAAGTGAGGGCATGTCTCCCCCTCACACCCCCCCCCCCCCCCCCC
>JAODJU010000108.1:17582068-17612265 GCA_026776725.1 Gnathonemus echidnorhynchus
GACATTTCCCCCCCCCCCCCCCCCCCGGTAAAGTTGCAAATCTTAACCGGTTGTGCTGGCATGTTTTGGTGACCTATAGCCCGGCGAGGTTGTGTTTCTTGATTCACTGTTATGTGCGGTGCCGCGTTTGACCTTTAACCCCTGTTCCTTTGACAGGTGGGTGGGCTACTCGGAGGAGGGTCACAGAGGGCGGCAGTATCTGCTGGAGGAGGGTGAACACAGCGGCTTCCAGGATCTCGGCCTCCCTCGTCATGCTCTTCGCTCCTTCCATGTCCTACAAGGGGTAAGTACTCTGTACACATTGTACTACTGCTTATTACTTTGCCCCCCCCCCCCCAAAAGTAAGACATGTTCCCAAGTTTGTGCGAACAGGAACAGGAAGTGGTGTGTGACTGCGGGTTAGGGCTCTTTGCTTGCGATCAGAAGGTTACCAGTTTGAGTCCCGTGCTCAGCAAAGTAGGAACATTTCCATTGGGCTCTTGAGTAAGGTTCTTACCCCCTTGAAAATGCCCAGGGGCAGCGGATAAGGGGCCGAGCTGCACTCTGACCCCAGGCATCGCTCTCCTCTGTATCTGTGAGGACGGAAAGATGGGATGTGAAAATGGAACACATTTCTGAGGCACCACCTCTCCTACTTGTACAAATGGCAGATAAAGCTTTGTGACTAAAGCTGTAAAATGCCTGTCTCGGCTGAAAAGGTTTTGGGGGGATGAGGTCCGGTGGGGGGGTGTTGCATTAGCCTGCTGCCATGACCCTGTTTTCAGAGAGCAGGCGAGCTTCGTGGGTGGAAGGCCAAGCTAAGCCCATGTCACAGCTCTCATCGCACTCGGGATGTAAACAAGTTGCCGGATTCTGGGGGCAGGATTCCTGGAACCTTCTTTGTTTTCAGCCTCAGTTCCAATTTAAATGGAATTAATGGGGGGGTGAATGGTTGAACTGTGTTTGGGTTTTTCGTAACAATAATGAAAATTATTATTGTTACATTTTTGTTTCCTCCCTGTGTCTGAAACTAGATATTTGATCTCGGCCAGGAATGTAATTCCCAGAACTTGGCAGCCATTTTTCTAAAATCTTCTCCCTGACAGCTCGTCAAAATCCTTTAATTTCAGGTCAACATGTCGAAATTATGCTTTAGTCCATGAGTGTTGACTGGTTGAGACGAGCAGGAAGGCAGTTCAGGGGTGATTAGGGATCTTAGAGTCTGACGGATCCAGCTGACTGGAAGCAGAGATGGTGACTGTAATTGAGGACTGGATTAAGAAAATTATGAGGATTATTGACAACAAGAGCCATTTATGTACTGGCACAAAGAGAACACAAACTGGGGGGGCAAAGCAGGTTTTGGGTCCTGGGAAGGCCCTGCCGAGCACGGGCATCGCGGCCTGGGGGTGTTTTCTGAGGGCTACAAGGGAAAAGAGCTTCATTTTGGCAAAAATTTACTATCAGTCTGGAATGAAACAAAAGACACAGCAGCCAAGATAAATGATGCCAACATAATGGAGAGGGAGAAAGGTTATCAGTGGTTTACAAGGTTTTTGTTTCCGTTATAATTTTTGATTGCGCCAGATATATTTTGTGATGCTGAAATTACAGAAATAATTTCAAATTTTTCGCATCACATAAGCTTTTGAGAATCAATTTTGTTATAATTGTTGTAAAGTGTTTACAACACGGGTATTTCACATGACACTGGTCAACAAAGATTGTTTTTCACGGAGCAGCTAAGGGGTGTCTGTTATGTACTTTTTAATGCTGATGTAAGAAATGCACTCAGAACTTTCCTCTCACCTAAAGGTTTTCAGTGAGGCCATTTTCAACCTTTTTGTTATATAATTCCTTATTAAGAATGCATGGGAATGAGTAAAATGATTTTATTTCAGTTTCTGAACATTTTTAGGACTTTACAGAAGGGTGCAAAGTCCTGTAAGTCTGTTTTGCCCGAGTTTACAGGCTGTGACGTGTTTGGACATGTTGAGACAGAGTCCTGCTCTCTCTCTGATATGGAAGGCAAGTGGCGTCCCAGTATACTGGCCGACTTCTGCTGGACCCTTGAGAGGAACGTTCCTGAGGCCAAGTACAGCAGGAAATCATACACTTCTGCCTTTAGGATGAGTAACCTCCACCAGGCACATATACTATAAATATTAGCGATACACCAGTAAGGAAAATTCTGGCTGATTCCGATACCCGATTTCGAAAACTGACACTTATACCAGTACCGATTGTTTGGGAGGTTCTGCTTAAATAAGCTTAAAGGGACACTCCACCCAAATAAATTAAAAATGTATTTATTTTTTGGTAAGAAAACACCAACTCTGGCATAGAGCTACAGTCCCAGAGCACTATGTTTTATAACATGTACATAAGGTGTATGCATCTTATATATTTCTAACATTTATAACAGAGAAGGGCTGATCATCGAGTGTGATAATTTCAGGAGTAATATCTTTTGATTTTGCACTGTCTGCATGGAATTTTCTTTTGCTATCAAATGCTTGCGTTACTGTTATTCGGCAGTACTGTAGCTTTCTTTATTCGAAAGGATTTGTTTTTCATAAACTCTGACACCTTAAGGTGAGCAGTCAAGTTTGTGATGTTGAAGTGTTTATTAATAGATCTTCCTTGTGAAATTTTAGCAGAGCTATGTTTGCAAAATACATTTCTAATGCCATTTTCACTATCATTAAAATAAATTCCACACAGTAGACATTTTTCTGGCTGTTTAGTAGGCGTGTGTGCAAAGCAATATGGGTCACCATTTTATCGGTGGTAAATATCAGCTCTTTTTTTAACCGTCGGCTGATACTCATAGTTGGCCGATACGATCTGTGCATCTCTAATAAATATACATATAACGTAAGGTTTAGTTGTGTGTCACTCGAAATCATATCTAAATTCTGATTAGATATTTGAATTCAGCAAAAAACAATACTGTAAAGTTCACCTTTTTTGAGCAAAATGGTCAAATACTGGTCAAAATTTGTTGACCAGTATTCTTCATGCTTTTCAGTTTCAGCATATAGGGGGGTGGTGTCCCGGGCCCTGCCTGTGTGGAGGTCACATGCTCTCCCCGTGTTCGCGTGGGTTTCTGCCGGGGGCTCCGGTTTCCTCCCACGGTCCAAAAGCGTGCAGGATAGGTTGATTGGCGAGTCTGAATTGGCCCTGTGTGTGTGAGTGCGTGTGTGTGAGTGTGTGTGTGTGCGTGTTTGGCATCTGCCCAGGGTTGGTTCCTGCCTGCGCCCTTGTTCCCGGGTTCGGCTCCGGTCCCCCCCACGACCCCAGTTGGGATTAAGTGGTTACGGTGATGGATGGGGGGGGTGGTGTGTGGCTGATGCCGCTGTCGGGCCCTTGAATGAGGCCCTTAACTCTCATTGCTCCAAGGGAGCTGTACGCTGGCTGACTCTGCACTGCGGCTCTCAGCTGTATATGTGTTTCTGTGTCTCATGGAGAGCATGATGGGATATGAGAGAACCCTGACCAGGAGAAGTGACTAGAAGATGGCTGGATGGATAAAAACATAATATTGGTGATATTAATAAAAGTCCCCCCCTCCCTTAATGCAAAAGTAAATGAAAGTGCATTATTATCATATTTCTGTGAGCAGCCCACATGTTTGAAGGATGAATTTCGTTACATGAGGCTGCTTGGTTTTCTGGTAAAATGTGTTCTTTACCATTGTCAAAGATGGTCAGTCTTTGTTTTTTCGGTGGATTACTTGGTGGCTGCGTGATCCAGGGCTCCCCCTAAGTGCAGGGTTAGCTTGTGATGAGATGCTGTGTCTGAGCGTCAGGCGTTTACCCGCTTCTTCCATTAATCGACCATAAGTTCAGATTTATTCATCGTAAAGTCTGGATTTGCTAGTGTGTTAGATTTCCAGGCTCTCAGAGTTGTCATAATAGCGTAATTAAAGTTTATGATGTTTTTTACAGAGACATGAAAGATAGATGAATATTTATATCTTTACATGTGATATTGGCTTCCATGTGTCAATTTGTTTGCTTAAGAGTAATAGAGAAAGTTTGGTGCAGTTCATGCTCTGTAATTTTGATGTTATTGTTATCTCGATAATTTATTATGTGTGTTTTCCAGTTCTTCAGGATAATTTTGTGGTTAAGCTGTCCAATCTATTAAAGCAATTTGTGGCGGGATGTGCTGGAGTCATTGCAAGTAAATAATTGACCATGTGTAATCTAGTTATTCTGACGGTCGTCCAGTAAGACTATGGAAGGTTCAACTAGCCGTTTAAGAAACCCTGCAGGTCCCATCTGTCCCAGCAATCCCTCCATTACCCTACAGCCCTCCATGCTCCCTGAATGTTAATGCTACACTTTCTGCTGATTTGAACTGTTGCCTTGTTAGGTTCTTGCTTTGGTTGTTAGATGTTGTGTAGCTCCTGCTTCAGTGCTGCTTGCACTCATACCTGGGCCTTCACTGCAAGCTCAGCATAGCTGCTCTTATGCCGAATCGACTCCTTGACATCCGTATGTTTATAAAATGCCATTTTCCCGCACCTGTATGTTGCTTTGCGCAAAAGCTTCTGATAAATAAAATAAATATAAATGTAAGTTGTTTTCTGTTTTTTGGACGAGATCTCAGCGCCCAGGTGATAGTGAATGGAAGGTGCGGCTTCTGCAATCCAGCACCCCAATTTGTCCCAAAAACAGACAGATTATGTGCTTTATCTGCATCCTTCAATACTGTAATAGTATTTATGTTGCTCTGTTTTGCAGGAGGATTAATAGACGTGTGTTTGTTTCAGGAGCATCTACAGTCAGTCTGGTGTGGTCGGATGGAATCTGAGACGATAGTCGAGCCGGATTGCTAATTACTTCTACTTTGATTAATAATACTGGGCGGTAGCTTGAACAGAGGATTTGTTCTTCAGTACTGAGGTCATACTTGCATGTGGGGGAACAAGTTACTAGGCTTTTATTTCTGTTTCTGTAGTTTACAGGGTGGGTGTGGGTTAGGAATCCATCCTCCTATCTGGAAGGTAGCCAGTTCAGATCCCATGGCTGGCAGAGTGATCATATCACCGTCTGGCTGCTGAGCGAGGACCTTAACCCCAAAAAGCGCTCTCAGTGAGCCAGATAAATGCCTGACTCGGTGCTCTGACCCCAGAGCTTTGCTCTCCCCCGTGTCTGTGCATCTCACCGGAGAGCATGATGGGATATGTGAAAATGTAAGCCTGTACTCGTATTCATAGCAAATAAAGTATCTTTTAGTAAATAGTGGTCAAATATTTGATCAGAAGTGTTTAAAGAAGGAACTGGAGATTTATTATTTCACATTTTACTAATGGCTCACTATATAACGGGTTATCCAATGTATGATTTGTTCACCATTTAATTTTAGGAGAGTTACATTATTCAGGATGAGAGTTACATTATTCAGGAAGGCTTTAATCATTGCTTTTTCTTCACCAGACTTGTAGTGCTTAGCTAAATAATTTGTTGATGTGTTATTAAGTTTGGAAATTATGTCGCAGTTTTAGCTGTGAAAACTGCACATTGTTATTGGTAATATTGTCACTTTGGGATGGCATCTTTCTTTAAGTCCCGTGGTGTAACTGTGGATTAATTTTATATGATCAGGACTAGGGCCACGGTGATAGTAGTGACTGTGTCACTTGCCCCCACCCCACCTCAGGACACCCCCAGCCACCTTCATCTAAAACTTAGACACCTGGGATACTTATTCATTCTTGTCACCGCACATCTGGCAGGAATTCTGTATAAATGACTGTGTCATCGTCAATCGGAGCATTTCAGACAGGCTGTACCCAAATAATCCCTGCGATTGGTGTGTCCGCAGGACTTCATCGAGCCCTCTGTCTCGCTGCGGAAGGGGCTTGATGTTCCCAGTGCCATGGAGACGAACATCGTGGACTCTGACGTCCCGGACCTCGAGCCAGTGGGACCGGCCAGGGGGACCCCATCCATCAGCGTTATTAGCGGACTGTGAGTGCTGAAAGTCCTGGCTTATCGCTTGGAATTTAGGAGCCCAGCTGGGGTCACCACAAAGCTAACAGAACCAAGGCTGGGTGGCCATCCGACACCCTCCTACCCCCCCCCAGAAAACCACAGCACAGATCTACAAACACACCCGTCCAACTCTCCCAACCTGTTTTTTTTCGGGTTTCACCCTATATTTTCGAGAGCTGGTGACCGTGACACGTTACCATTTACCTCCGTACCATGAAACCGGAATCCATATATCGTAAAGTCAGCCGGGGTCTGTCGGAACACTGAGTGTCTGTCCCAGGGTGGGAACACTGCAGGGAAACCGGAGCCGCCCAGTGATCAGCAATGTGCTCGGGTTGCAGATGGGTGGCGTACAGTCGGCGATTCTTCTGTGGTGAACAGCACGTCCTGGAGAAGGGCACCTACACGGGCACCCTGAACTGGGGAGGCGTCAGCGGCCCCGCCCTTTCCATCCGGCCAATACGTCAGGTGAGTCCCCCCCCCATCTCCTTACTGTGTACTCGTCTGATTTAGGCCTTCACCCAGCCAACGGAACAGTCCACATCAGGAAGTGGGGGTGGCCCTTAGAGAGGCCACATGGTGTCACCCAGTTTTTAAATGAACCTTTTCTTAGACCTCTTAGCTGGGTAAGAAGTCACACCAACCAAGGCCGACGAACCGTCTGTTCCCATCCCCTCCCATCGGCTGTGTAAATTTTCGTTGGAACACACCAGCATGACTAGAGGTGACTGTCGACTTGCAGCCCAATCGGAAAGCCCAGTTTGACCAGATAGCTTCAATGCAGATTCAGCATGCTGTACCGATCGAAATGGCAGGAACAGGGAACCACCGTACCACACGCATCAGCATGGCAGGAACAGGGAACCACCGTACCGCATGCATCAGCATGGCAGGCAGCCAGCGACTGTCATCGGCGGCTCCACAGATATCGATGCCGAAAATCGGCTTGGTATATTCAAGGCTTTAGACCTCTTGTGCTTTAATTGAACCTCCGTCAAACAGGTTTTGAGCCAAGCTGGACGTATCCAGCGGGTGTTTGCTTCTTCGGGGATGCTGTTCCTTGGCTAGGGAGGCCTTTTCCGTATCCTGAGAGTGTCACACCGGGAATTATGTGTGCTTTCATCCCCCCCCCTCTGTGTTATTGCAGGAGCTCTGGTCCAGTGGGGAACCCCCATTTCTGGTAAGATTTAAATCGGTGACAAATTCATCTCTCAGGGACAGGGTGTTTATTAATGGTCGTAACCTTTTGACAAAAAGACCAAAATTGGTGTGATTTACATTTATTTATCTGGCCGACACTTTTGCATGTTCACAGGGTGTTATGGCATGTTTTTATTTTTAACTGGGTGAGCTGGTAGCCTTAGATCTATTAGCATGTGCTTTTTCCAGAAAGTTCTGGAGGAGCTGCGAAGACAAATTATAGTGGAACAAGGGACCTGTGGTGGGGGGGGGGGGGGCATTGCTGAGTTTCGTGGGCTGACGTGCATTTTATAAACAACATTGAGAACATGCGTGCAGAACCTCCTGCACTTTCCCGCTGCAGATCCGGGCTTACAGCCAGCCCCGCTGCCGGGGGCAGAGCCGGGAGTACGAGCACGAAGAAGTGACCCTGCCCCCCCAGGCTGCCATGTCCTTCAGGGTGATCAGAGGCAGGTGGGCAGAGTCCCAGGCCCCCAAGTGTGGTGTCACCGGGATGCCCCCACCCAAAATGCTGACTCCAGCAGCGCACTGTGCCATGATGGATTGTTGTTTATTTTGCCCAGTCTGCCGTGTTCTCTCCGTTGGAACTGGAGCTCTTAGTTGTTTTTTTTTCTTTTCTTTTCTTTTTAAATTACATAATTGACATGCTTCTGTGGGGATGATATCCGCAGCTGGATTCTCTTCGACAAGGAGGGGTGTTCCGGAAACCAGTTTGTCCTGGGGGAGGGCCTTTACCCTGACCTCATTTCCTGTGGCTCCGTGACCACGTCCATCAAGTCTCTGAAGCCCGTTCCATATGTGAGTCGCTCTGAACTGCTGTCTGCTCCATGGCCATCAACGGCTCACTGCAGTGAGGCAGATCTGTCCTGCCAACATCTGTCCCTTTTTCTGTAAGAAGGTGGAGCTCCCTAACCGTTTCTCTCTACGCTCTGCAGAGCTTCTCAGATCCTTCCATCAGCCTCTATTCCCTGGATTCCTTCGAGGGCCTGGAGATGGTTGCCGTGACGTCCATGGAACGCCTGGACGGCTTCTTCACTCAGTCCGTCCGGGTCAACAGTGGAACGTAAGTCGACCCCGTCTGACAACTGCTTAGTAACTCAGGAATCTGGGCCTGTAGGTAGATTTCTTCTTCTTCTTTCTACTACTTCTTCTTATTAAAATTAATAATAATAATAATAATATAATAATAATAATCTTTATTGTCCACAGTGTTGGTTGTAACACGTTACAAAGTAATGCATCACTGTAATTTGACAACTTTTGGCCGTAAAGTGTAGTGTAATTACCTTTTCAATTAACACAATTAAAAGTACCGAAATGTAAATGGACTCATTACATGTTACTTTTATCTTGTGTGATAATATTAAAGGACAAATGCAGCCTATTCCCCTAATATTCTGTTTATGATCTAACGTCATACGACCATACCGTAGCATGATGAATGAGCGATATTAGGTACAATGATAGATAAAATTTGACAGTTGTTTCACACTGTGTCAGAGCAGCAACACTAAATAGTATAACTACCCAGACCACACACATGCATAGGCACGATTTTTCCGCGATGCTTGAAAACCAATCGGCAAAGCACCTCCATGTCACAGAAACGTCACTGCTGAATATTGATTCGACATTCTCCCAATGTCTGTGTGATGTATTTCAACAGCGGCACAATATCAATGAGATCACTATGCAGTATTTAGCCTACTGTTATTTGTGTCGAACTGCAGTCCTGGAGGGCCGGAGACCTGTGTAGTTTAGTTCTTTCCCTGTTCAACCATAAGTGATTCAACTCAAGAGCTGTGTGGTAATTAGCACGAGGAGTTGAATCAGGTGTGTTAAATGAGGGGAAACCCAAAAATGTGCAGGGCTCCGGCCCCCCAGGACTGGAGTTTGACACCCCTGTCCTAGGCCTTATATACTATAGAGTAGGTTTGTTCTGTTTACCTCGCATGTAGGAGTACTGCATTCAAAAACCATATGTCACACAAACAGTTTAACTGATTAAAAGTTATACATTTATTATTTTAAATATTGACGACATGACAGAAATGGTAACCATAAACCTAATAGAAATGCGCTCGCTGAAACACAGATTAGCTTCTGTAATAATTTAAATATTCTGAATAGCCCTAAATGGAATGCGATCATTTAACAACATTCCGATCTCAAATCAACATCCCAGTGACGTATGTGTGCTGTCTGGGTATGTAAGTTACTTTCCCTAGTAACTACTTTTATATGCAGTAATTGGTAGACTAACTGAACTAATTTTTAAATGAAGTAACTAGTAATTTAACTGATTACTGATTTTCACTTGCATAACTTGCCTTTGGCTACACAGGTTGGTTATAAACATCACGATTAATAATAACAGAACGTTACAATTATTCAACTTACCAAAAACATGAAAAATGAGCAGTTGGTATGAAAGTCTTTTTTTTTTATGTGTGAAGTTTTTTATGAGTTCTGTGCCTCATGCCCCGCCTTTGGACGGCAGCCCCCCGTTTCCTGGTATCCGTGACTGTGTCCCCCCTCCCCAGGTGGGTGGTATACGAATACGCCGGCTTCAAGGGCCGCCAGATGCTCCTGCGTCCCGGGGATATCCCCTCGTGGGGGCGGGACAGTGGCTGGGACACCGTGGGCTCCCTGCATGTGCTGAGACAGGTAGGAGCCCCCAGCCCACACAGAAAGGTGTCCTGACTCTTTGCTGAGCGGCCCCCGCCACACCACGCCGCTCTACTGCTTGGAGGAAACAAGAAGTGGGACTAAAACTATGTCTGGCGGCAGCTTTTTAAACGTCAGCCTCTGCAGGGTGATACGGAGGGGGGTGCGCTGTGTGTTTAACCGGCTCCACGTCACCCCGCGTCGTTCGGTGTTAGTCACCCTGCGTTTGCTCTGATCGTCCGCGCACCCGGGTTTACTGCCAGCTCACACGGACGGATCTGGGTCAGAGGTCAGTCTGCTGAACCATGAGCAGGAAGCAAACCCAGGTCAGCGCCTCCAAAACGGACCCAAAATCCCGGCTCATGGAAACTGGGCAGTCAAAGCTTCCCGCTCCCCAGGGGCGATGCAAAGATTTATTTTAAGGTGGGGGGCATAAGAGGGGCCATAATTCATACAGAGATTCCAACGTTATCATGAGCCAATGATATGTTTTGAATCAGTGGGTGACAGGGCAGGGGGCGCCCTGGGGACCAATCAGCTTTCAGCTGAGCCCAGTGCCCCTGTCTCGCTCGTTGTCTTGCACAGTTCCCCATTTCCGGGGCGAGAGCAGGCTGGACCATAGAAACTAGGCGGAGTGGGAGCCGCGGCATCCATCGCCGGTCTTTTCCGTGCCTCGTTTGCAGAAATATGGCTGTTTATTTATTTATTTACGCATTTTGTGCACGTGTCTGCGTGTGAGCCTCTTTCCACTGGGAGGTTCAGCCTTATCTCTCTCCCCCAGTCACACCGCTGGGCCTGAATTTGCGGGGCCCGGCTCGTTACCATGGATCAGAATGCTGAAATCCGTGCGCGTGGGATCGGCCTGCGGGGCGGCGATAAAAGTGGGCTTCCCAGAAAGATATTTATATTTGTCGGTGGCAAACAAGACCCTGCTGCAAGCCTGTCTTTGACAAGCAGTGTAGATCCCAGCTGGCAACGAGGCCGCAGCTGGAATGGGGACACGGAGCTTTACACTCTGCTGAAAGCGTAGGGGGCACCAGCTCACCATGCTGCCACAAGGGGGGGCGCGGTCCCCTCTGCTTTTAGGAAATATTACACTTTTTTTTGTGATGATTGAAGTAACCCCCACAAATCCCAACCGCAGAATTTCGTTTTTATGAATAGCTGAACGGTGTCACGCGTTTCCACTTATTTAGCAGAAGCTTTTGTCCAAAGCAGTATAGATTATTTGAGAACGGACAGCCATATTGGCCCTTGAGCAGTTGGGAGTTAAGGGCCTTGTTCAAGGTGAGCACTAGATTCAAACTCTCATCTGGGATTTGAACCCATGCGGAATCATACCCCTAAAACATCAAGCTACTGCATGTTTGAAAATCTGTAAAACACCAAGGATCGTGAAGCCAACCGTTTCGGTGACTCTCCCTCTTTAGCCCAAGATGTATGTCCGGCTCAGAAACCGCGCCCTCAGCTCTGTGCTGACAGCAGAGGGCACATTTACTGGACCGGCTCCCTTTACTGCATCCCTCAGTCCCGCCTGTGGCCTGGACACCCAGCTCTGGGTCTTCACCGGGGGGATGCTCAAGTCTAAGGTAAGAGTCTCACTTGGGTTTGAGGCCAAGGAAGAGCCGAGATGGCCTGAGCCCTATACCTAGGTGCAGCCATGTTTCAATCCTCTCTTAATCGCTCTGCTGTTTTCATCCAAACACTGAGTGCGCCCAAAATAGACCCCTGCTGTAATTTGCTACTATTTATAGTGAAGATCCAATCAGAAACTTAGTGCAGCTGCTGTTTTTGACTGCCCTATGCGTCTTGCTGTGGTTTTAGTTTTTCAACTTATATAAGTTTACAATTTATAAATATAAAGTACATCAAAAAAAAATAAGGGATCAAGGTCAGGTTAAAAGGTTAAAGGTCAAGTTAAAACTGAGTAGTGATAGTATTTAGTTATTTACTGTGAAGGTTTATTATTTTTGGCCACATGAAGATGTTCTGCAGTGGTCAGGCTGTGTGTGTGCTGCTTCTGTAGGTCGGGAAAATGTGTCTGTCTGTGGTTGGTGGGAAGGCGTCACTGGGAGCCCGAGTGGCTCTGTGGCCCCAACATGGCTGGCAGCACCAGAAGTGGAGCCTTAATGAGAACGGAACCATCTCCTCCCATCTTGACCATAACCTCGTCCTGGACATCAAGGGTGAGCCTCAGAGGGTGGCCTTGGGGGCTACCGGTGCACCTTCGCTTGGTACAAAATGTATTCGGTCCAGTGGATTAGGATGCTGTGTCCATGATTGGAAGGTTGCTGGTTCAAATCCCAGGGTCAGCAGAATGATGTCACCACTGGGCCCCAGAGTACGACCTCAATTGCTCCTGGGACTGTCTGATGCCGCTTATTCAAAAAAATGCTGTCACTTTGGATAAAAATGTGTAAAATACAGGGCTGATGTTTATAACCAGTGATTTCTGTTTATCGTTCTTATGTATTTTCATGCCATTTGCAGCTAGCAGAGTAAATTGAATTCAGGACGTCTTGTCATCAAAACATTTTTTTATAGATATATAAATAGATGCTTTAAGACAACTGCAAAGAATGAGTTCAGTTTCAAATTCTTTCAAAGACAGATGATCAGTGTGGCTGAGTGAGTCCACCTAGTGGTGAAAACTAGCATTCTGTCAGTGTGGCTGAATGAGTCCATCTAGTGGTGAACACCAGCATTCTGTCCACATGGCCCAAAAGTTTTCACTTTTGCTAATTAGGTCAGCATTTCTTAACTCTGTCCTTGGGGATGTAGACAGTCCATGTTTTTGCTCCTTCCCAGCTCCCTACGTTTGAGTCCCCGAGGACAGGGCTAAGGAGCACTGAATTAGGGGTCCAAACAACAGAGTTGCCAGATTCCTGCTGTTTTTGTACTGATCATCATGTTTTTTAAATTCTTCTGCATTATATTCTACGTTTTATTCCCTTTGGTCCATTATACATTAATATACTGGAAAGATACCAACTGCCGGAAAGAAATTCCGGCAGTTGGTTAATTGGCCAAGTGTACACACACTTGGCCAGTTAACCTGATTCTGATACCCACTTCAGTGACGACAATGAACTTTCTAGATCTCTTGTAGTACATGCAAGTTTGTGGGCAACACTAATATTTAACATTTTTAAAATCTCTCATTGTGACACACCGGTTCAATCGGTCATATTTTTATGTGGGTAAAATTACACCATCTATCCCATTGAGATGCCTGTCATGCGGTCAGAGGCTTTAGGTTAGGTGGGTGTGGTTCGCTGCAGCAGAAATTCAAGGCGATGGGTTATGTTAAAGAGGAAGTCACCAACAGAGACTGCTTTATACAGAAGCTGACAGTTACACAATTAAACTGTCAGTGTCACATTTTAAAGTGACCGCCGTCTGTCTTCTATCTTGATTGTGGTCACAGGGGGCCTGATATAGGCCATAGTACTGGGGTCCACCCTGGATGAGATGCCCATCCATCACAGGAGACACACTCATGATCATACACTACAGGAAATGTAGAGGAACTCCGCACATACAAAGGCCAGAGTCAGATCCCCAGTCCTGGAGACATGAGGCAACAGTGCACTGAGCCTCTATGTCACCCCCTGAAACATCTGTACTTGCTGATTACTAGGCGCAGTAGAAGCCTGAACCGCACTGCAGTGCTCGTTTCCACTCACTGCGTCTGGACCAATCGGCTCACATTTAGTGCCACCGTTATGATGCTGCTTCTGAAGGATCCTTCTCTCCTATTGGCAGGAGGAAGTGAACTCGACAGGGACCATCTGGTCACCAGTGACTTCACGGCCGATCGGGAGATGCAGTACTGGGACATAGAGGTGGTGTGAATTGGGAGTACTGGGGCCAAGAGATTGACACTGCTCCCTGCTGAAAACAGCTGTCGAGTGCAAGGGGCCTGGAGGAGGCCACACCCCCCACAGAAAACTCCAGAAGCAAGGGGCTTTCCTGTAAATCTCATCTATCCTCTGTATAATCTCAGGTCACAGTAAAGTGTACGTTTGAGTCCAGCGTCTAAAACTGCACATTTTATTTAAATGGGGGGGGGGGGGGGGGGGTATATCTCTAGCTGTCCAGGCAAAACCCCAAATGGAAGGAGTGATGGACTCAAAGCCAAAAAAAAAAAAAAAACAGCACCCCCAAGTGGCTGCCCCATGCGCCACAGCGCCGAGTCTCTTCCCGCTTCCTTTCTGCGTTGCAGCAGGATGTCGTTTGCACTACCCGAGACTCACGGACGTTTTCACCCTCGGGGAGGCCTGTCGCCACGGAGAAGTCCGACCCACGACTCGCGGAGTGATAAGCTACCATCCCGCATTTCGCGTGTGTCCTTATCTGTCTAGAATATGCAGAAATCTGTGTCTTGTAGGGGCCTTAGGGGGGGGAAAAACAGCATTTCAGTTCTCTGTAAACCCAAGACATCTTACTCCTGGCAGATACGCATTTTCAGGTCATTTCACTGGATTTAAAAAATAGATAAAAAAACAAATTATATTCAGGCACAGATCAGGAGTATCTCAATATGTGATTAATGTCTATAGAAATGTACAGTATGTGTGAAATATTAATTTGTGCAATTAAGAGTACAATTTTTAAAAATGTAATTAAAGTGATGAAATACCAATGTGTTGGTTTGGAGTGATTATCTGTAGCTGAAGAACACAAAACAAAACACAGCACACTTTGTTTTTCACCTTTCTGCTCCTTAGCAGTAATTTTTAAAATGATACAATTCAGTTAATAATAGATAGTCATACTCTCAAGTACAGTGCAGTAGATTCATTACGTACTTCTTGTGGTCTTTAATATGTTACTGTGCCACAAACCCAAACTGAGGTCCTGAGCTCATCCACATTCATGTTATTGCATGATTTCCCATCATGCAATGCCGCTGACACCGATAAGGCAGTCGCGGGGATTTTACTACACGCCTAGCACACGTGCAGCAGCCCCTCGGACCAGAGGGCCATGGCCAGGTTCAGCTTGTCTGAGTCGAGCTGCAGCTGCAGCCTGGCCACCGGGAGGCGCTCTGTGCTCTGTAGCTGCCGGAGGGCCTGCAGGTGGGAGATAGGGAAGCGCAGGCCTTGGCTGCCAGGCTGCGTCTGGGGGGGGGAGAGGGGGTGGAAGCAGTTACGTTTTAAAATCATTATAAAGGCGTCTTCCAACAAATGGGTGCGATTCGGTGAAGGAAGGGGCTACCTGTCCCTCTTCATCATCCTCGTCTTCCTCCTGTTCCCCCATCATGTGCGTCTTCCTGCTGTTCCTCAGAGAGTGTAACACAAAGACCACCAGCTCTCTGGACTCATCCTGGCCACCAGAAGCACAGACAGCATGTCAGTACTGACGCTGACATTCAGATGAATGATGGTGGGTCTGGGGACACACACTGCACTCACCGTTCTCTCCTGGCTGAGCTCCACAGTCACCAGTATATGGTCCCTGAACCGCATACAGACCGTGTCCTCCAGTGCTGGCATCTTGCCTGCTATGACACATATACACACACAGTGAGGCAGGTCTATCACCATGGCAACAGGGCTTGCGCCATCCCCCCCCGACTCCCACCTGGCGAGACGTCATTGCCCTCCTGCAGGTATGGGGGCAGCCGACTGGCCACAAAGTCCCTCTGCATCTCGGCGGAGCGTAGCTCGCCCCCCAGCTCCATCCTGTCAGCCAGCTGCCGCAAGAGGCCCGACAGCCGCTTGGCAGTGTCTGGGCACCAGGAGGCGCCGTTCTGCAGGGGAGGAGTGCAAGGGGGGGTTAGCTCGGATAGCGGAGTCAGACGGACCTGCACGGGGCTATCCGAGCATGGGGAGTGCGAGTGTGTTTCAAAGAATCGGCCTGGATGAGATACTCTGGCACAAACACGAATGCGGCAGGACGTGAATCTGCGAAATGGCCCAAATTGCTGCTCACAGGGGCCGCATAATACGCACTGTGGTTGATCACGCCGCAGCAGTACTGATATACACATTATTTTCATAAACAGAAAAAAAGACAGAATGACTCATCTGAAGACCTCACCCAAAAGAATGTTCAAACAGAATATCTAAAAATATATACAGCCGCGGAAAAAATTAAGAGACCACAGCACAATTTTTTTGTGTCACTCATTTCTCCATTTATGAGTATGCATCTGTGAATAATACATATTTTTCTGCAAACTCCAGCCTGGCTCTTCCCTGCTTCTCATTAATAAAAGGCTTCTTCCTTGCTTTATGGCACCTCAGTCCTGCTTCTAGGAGTCTGATATGGACTGTCCTAGAAGTGCACTTCACACCTGCAGGTAATGTTTCCGATTCCTTTTGAAGGTCGCTTGATGTCATCCTCTGATTCATGAGAAACTGTCAGATAAGTTAGAACATAAGAACTATACAAACGAGAGGAGGCCATTCGCCCCATCAAGCTCGCTTGGGGACTGCACAGTCACAGTCATCTCTGGCATTAGAATGTGGCTTCAGCCTTTTACCTGGTTGGTTTCTGGTCATTCCCAGTGTCTCCTGCTTCACCTTATTCTTGTGTACTGTGGTCTTAGAAATTTTGAACCTGAAAGCATCCTGCCGCTCAGTGTAGCCTTCTGCCAGCAGAACCAGGATTAAACCAGGATTTAAAAATTCATATTTGTTTAAAAATAGAGTGGTCTCAATTTTTTCCGTGGCTGTATGGAGAGATTAAAAGTTAAGTTGTATAGATAAAAGCACTGCCTAAGCGAGAGAGAAAAAAAATCAAATTTGGGAAAAGGGGATTTTTCTAGATCAGTGTTGATGTAAATACAGGCTGACACAGGAAAGCATCCTGTTGTGTCATCAGTCAGATGCAGCATGTTGGGTTGTTAGGTGATGGAGGGCGGATGGGATACGGAGAACAGCCAGACCGTCAGCAGCTCCCTGGGAATGCCCTCCCTCAAGCCAACGTCACTCTTCATGGAGTCAAACAGGAAGCCCGGGAGAACATCCAGCAGGAAGTCCCCCCAGGACCTGGAATACCATTGGAGGGAAGGAAGAGGAGGAGCCAGAAGTTAGCGCCCCGCAGCACGCGGTCCGGCCGAGCATGCTGGGAGACGGCACTCACGCACATGTTCTGATAGGTGCTGATGGTTAGGTGGGTGGAGTATTCCACCCCCGCTGGGGTATCTGCCTGGTGGATTATACCCCTGGGGAAATAGAGAAGGTCCCCGGGCTGCGAGGACAGGGCAGCTCAGGGACTCGGCAACAAGAACCCACCACATACTGTATCTTACTACACATGCATGTGTATATACACGCATATTACATACACTCAGTGGCACTTTGTAAGGTAAGGTACACCTCACTAATACTCAGCAGGACCCATTACAACCTCTAGAACACTTCAAGGGTAGCCAACTGCTACCAGAGTGTCCAGAGAAGCTTTTCCACACACCACAGTTGTACAGAGCTGTTATTTTTGCACTAGTGCATTAGCTTTAAAGAGTGTGGACGACTGTAAACTGTAAACGTCACACACTATAATGAATGAAAATCAGAGAGATGCTGGAACTGCTGTCAGGCACCAACAGTTACACCACATTCAGAATCACTTAAAATCAGATTAGCAGTTAGCAAGGGGCTGATCAGAACCTGGCTAATTCCATGCGGCGGCAGTGAGCCCTGCGCCCTTCAGGGGGCGCCGTGTCGCTCACCTTCAGCACAATGTCGTGGGTAGGCCTGCCAATGCGCTCCTCCTGCTCCAGGCTGTACTCGCACGCCAGGGGCACCGTGGGCTGGTAGAGACGCCAGTGCTTCTCGCCCTCCAGCTGCAGGACGAATGCCTGCAATGAAATGGCACCTTATTCGCGGTTCGTATGAGGATGAGGACAGCAAGGCTGGATATTACCAACTAGCCCATCATACACTACGCATCACAATACCAGTCTTATGATTCAATGCATCATAATATCACAGTGTTACCATGGTGTCCTGATGGTTACCACTCCAATACTGAAATAATCAAACTATTAAAATTTAAAGCAAGTTTAATAAACAGGCATTAACAACCTAACTACCAAGGATGAGTCAGTACCCTAAATAAAGCTGTTAAGCACTTAAGTCCAAGTTGCATAAACTATACAACTAGGCATAGTTTTTAAAACAGCAAATGTGGGGGAAGAAAGCTTATAGAATGAAACATTATACTTGTAGTGTAACGTTTCATACGTGGATAGTTTACTTGCATTGCCGTGCACTTAGCCACATAAATCGCATATGTTTAATCAGATAATGCTGAATTTTTTTTTGTAAAATAACATTTGACATTCTGCCATCTGCCGGTACGAAATGGTACTGCAATGAATTAATACATCCGTGCAAGGTTTCCATTCACCAATGAAAATTTGCGACAAACTGAATATCGATTAATTGCAGTATAGACACAGCTCTAGAGTACAGGTACACTGAAATGCTTCTTTTTGCATATCCCGTCCTGCCCTCCACTGAGACATACACAAACATACAAGAGAGAAGCTTAGAGCCAGAGCTCAGGGTTCGCCATTTATCCGGTGCCCCCGGAGCATCTTTCAGGAGCATAAGGGCCTTGCTCAAGGGATGTGACAATTCTGCCAAGCATGGGATTTGAACTGGTGACCTTCTGATCACAGGAACAGACCACACAGATTACAGACAGAGACACAGACCACTCAAGCAGGCAGTGGAGTCACACCCAACTCCTGAATGAGTATTTAAAGGACATTCAAGCACCCCCTCCCCCCCCCCACTCACCTCGATGTCATCGTAATGCGGGGGAAGCCCTTGTGACTCCTGCGGCGTTATGTAGACGTTGGAGCCAACCAAGGATTTGAAGAAGCACTCCAACTGCTCCTGGATCCTCCACAGCTCATCCTGAACCGGAAACAGTAGGATTAGACCGACTGAGCTTGGGGGTGGGGGCTCCCCATTCTGCTATGGCGGGTCAATGCCACCCCATCTTTCACCTTAAAGCGCTGCGGCTGGTGGAACTGTATAGTGACCCTGTTCTTGTCGAACTCCTTCTTCAGCTCACTGTAAATCACGCGGCCCCTTCTGGCCACTGGCTTCCTCTTGCCGTCGACGCAGTGGCAGATGTTGACATCGGCAGGGTACTGCAGGCCCTGGCTGCACAGCCCCTTCAGGTCAGAGAGCTGGAAGAGCGTGCGGCAGTAGGCCGCCAGGGCCGGGTCGCGGCGCTGCAGGTGCAGCGGCTTCTTCTCCCAGTAATCACGGAAAAACTCCTCCACTCCCAGAGGCGCTATCAGGCTTTGGAAGAGGCTGGAGGGACTGTCGAAATTAAGGGGTGAAGGAACATCTTTGGGGGGCTCCTCCACTCGCCTCTGCTTAGGGGGGGCACCATCCCCCTTGACATCCTTCGTTGCTGCCGATTTCCTATTTCTTGGCATCACTGCCTGCCTAGAAAAAACGTTTTATTGCACAGATTATGGTTAGTGAGAAACATTTTAGAGTAAACCAAGGGTGTCAAATTAAAAATGTCTGAAAACAGAACAAGTACAGTCTCTTCCCAGGTTACAATGGAGTTAAGTTCCAATAAACCTGCGAAAATGCATTTATAATACGGTACAGCCAACGTTATACGGTAAGCAAACATTATAGCCTAGCCTACATTAAAAACATGCTTAGAACACTTAGTGTTCCGTTTATGAACACTACAGTTTGGAAAAATCATTAACATAAAGCCTAATTTTAAAAGAAAAGTGCTGAATATCTCGTGTAATTTATAGAATAATGTACTGAATGTGAAAAATATTCCCATCGTGAAGTCGAAATATCGTAACAACTAACACGGACCACCGTAACCCAGGGAGTGTCTGTATTACAAAACAAATTTGACATGCATATCCCTGTATATTTTCAGTACAGCTTCCTACAAACCAAATGTTTGTATGAAATTAAATGATCCTTTATTTACCATTTGTACAAGTAAGAATACAAGGTCGGTGGAAGGCTTCTCTACACATATCCCATCGTACTTTCCGTGAGACACAAAGACAATTATGCAGGTAAGAGCAAGTTTGGGGGGGTCAGCCAGTGTGCGGCACCGCTGAAGGTGGGAGTTAAGGTCTTTGCTTAAGAACACATGCAACTATTATGCAGAGGCCAGAGAGCTAGATCTGGTAATATTCCGATCGCAGGCGCTTAACCGAGTTTGCCACACACCGATCCCGTCACATGACAGGACACGTACCCGCATTCGTCATTTGGGTCAGACTTGGTATAACGTAGTATATTTTCGCCCATGCGTGATGGAGAGCGGTGGCATTTTTTTGTCTTGAACTGTATACCAGTACAAAGCAACAAAGTAACCTGCCCTAGATCACTGCATAACTACAGATTTGAAACTGCGCGAACAGATGAGATGATGGAATGCTGATGGATATTTAAATTTAAATTAGCAAGCAGGGGGAACTATTCGCTATCGCTGTAAATATACAGAACATTTATAAATCAATACATAAAACCTGAATTAAAGTAATTTGCAATTGCATATATTTCAATTTCTTCATTAACACGCATTTGGTTTTGACAGTACAGTAGTAGCCCAGGCCGTTAAAAGATTATATTGGATTATAACAAAACAGCAAGCAGTTTAATTACGTCAATGAACTGTACCTACTTACTTTTTGCTCAAGGATTCACGCACTGTCGTTAGTCTTGCTGCGCACGTGTGAGCAGCGGTGTTACGCAAAATATAATCTGACAGGAAACAAATCGTGGAAAAAAGTGTTCCAAGACGGAAAATACTAATATGGCATTATGTTAACAATATACATCAGGGGTGTTTCGGTGCACGCATTTACCCAACCTAAAGCACAGGACCCCCCCCCCGCTAAGCAACCACACAATCTTACAAAACTGGCTCTGATCATGTTAATGTTCCTCTGACCAGACAGCACACACCATGAACACCAATTATGTTGCAAGGTCACAATCATTGTTGAAAGACTGCTAGTTAATGCACCATTCAGTAAATTACAATGATTAATGGAGGATGTTAATTGTACAATCAGTCTGGAATTTCAATTCACCCTCATTTATATAGCACTTTTCACTACACACACGGTTCTTTACAGAACCAAGGGGACCTGGTTCGCCCACGCCTGTGTAGGGTTGCCACCATCGATTTGTGGAAAAACTAGGACACTCAGATTTTTTTTTCTTTTTCTTGGGGTGGTTAAACAATTTTTGCAAATACATTGGGTGTGTTCGACTTTGGTTTAGGTCTGTGCAACTGACGTGACGTGGAGTGAGATCTGCCAGGGGTGGAGTATAAACTAACTGCAGCCAAGTCGGACAACTTCTACTCCTCGTAGTCTGCAAGATCTGACTGCAATAGCAGCACTGCCAGAAGATACATCTATACACCTGCATGCACATTACTTCTTTTACAATAACCAACTTCTGATCCATATATATAGTGGCCCTGTGTAAGAAGATAGCTGCCAGGAAAAAGATCAAATACACGTATGTCAAGGATTCAAAGTTTTTATTGTCATGTACAGAGTACAATGCAATTCTTACTTGAATGCCTTCACAGACTGGACGATTAAACAGATAAAGCAGCGCAACATTACAGTAACTAACAATAAATAAACGACTAACTTACGCGTACTATTACAACATTTATGTAATTTATTTAAACTATTTTACCAGGTAAATTAACTGAAAACCAGTTCTCACTGCTTTACGTGATATTCGGGAGAAATAGCAGATAACGCATTGGGACTTCCTGCGATACAAACGTCATGCGTGTAACTAAACTCTTCAACCAATAAGGACAAAGGTGTGTCGTCACGGAAGCGGTTTCAGATTTTATTGCTTTAACGAGCAATAAATTCCTAATATGTCTGAAGGTATACTCCCTTTAGCAGTGAAAGCTATCTATTTAGATTCATTTGCTTAATGCATGAATTTTCTGCGCTGTTCTTCATATTTAACTGAAATTTTGGATGGAAACAAAACATCAGTGGCGGAGGACGCGGGGGGGGGGGGTATTCCACAGTGCAGTCTTCATTAGCCAGGTAACTTATAACCAAATATAAGGACTGTCCAATAGGAATGCCGCTTACTTCTCCTCCTATTGGACAGGTTTCACGTTTGGCTTAAGTTATCCAGCTAATTGGGGAATTCTGCTTTGTGCAGTACCCCCCCCCCCCAAGTCTCTTTGGTTGTGCCTTGTCCATTCGGAAAACTTTTCTCTTTTTGCCAGTTCTGAGTTACACGTTGTAAATCGCTTTTTCTTTGACGCCGGTGGCTTGTCCTATAGTTTTGTTGTTCTCCTCGCCCTTCACTCCCGCATTTCACAAAACCGACAAAATAAATATGAAGTCTTTTAAAAACTAACGTTACCGCTAGCTAGCCGTTTAAGTCACGGCGTGGTCGTGGATGCACGTGGTAGACCGACAGCCCACGAAGTTGCTAGGTAACAAGGTAAGTTTCGTATATCTGCTACCAATCAAATAAAAGCACAGATATGGCCAATAGTCACTGTTTTACCAGTTTTTAACCATTTACGGACATAGTATTGGATGTATAAAAAAACAGGAAGAAAAAAGAATAGCAGAAGAAGGAAACCAATTGAGGTTTTATTTGAAACTACGAAATTCCAAATTAGAAATAGATTTTCACGAAAAACCGGGACAATTCGTGTCCCGGGAAAGAATATTAATTTTCCGGGAACGATGTTTAAAAAATTAGGACAATCCCGGGAACACCCACCTTGGATAATGTGATGGCAGCCATTCTGTACCAGTACGCTCACCACACAGTAGGTAAGATGGTGAAGGGGAAGGAGAGAATTCACCATTTATATATGGGAAATGATTAGGTGTCAGTGTTTCCCAACCCAGTAATCGGAGAACCCCGGACAGTCCACGTTTTTGCTCCCAGCCAATCAGAAACACTGAATACCTGGTACATGCGCACTGGGAGCTGAGAGGAAGCAAAAATGTGGACTGTCCGGGGTTCCCCGAAGACTGGGTTGGGAAACACTGGATTAGGAGGCCAGATTTGAAAGAGCCACAGTGGGCAATTTTAGCCAGGAGATCGGGTTACCACCCCTACTCTTTCAAAAGATGCCCAGGGATCTTTTTTATAAACACAAAGTCGGGACTTTGGTTTCACATCTCATCCAAAGAATGGCACCATTTTTATAGCAGTACTGGGGCATTGGTATCCACACTGACCACAGGATGGCCACATCAACACCTTCCAGCAGCAATCCAGTTTTCCTAGATGTTCTCCCATTAGACCCAAACCAGCTTAATTTAAGGTGGATTACCTAGTCTGAACTGCAGGTGGTATGGCTGCTGACAGCCTTAAAACTTGTGGAAAAGTGTGAATAAACGAGTATTTATCTCGTGTCAGAGGGCTTATCACAATTATTTAGACCTTATCAACAGACCTGAAACACTGAAAAAAAATTAGTCAGAAAAATCAGATTCAGATTTAGAACATATTTAGAATCCCAATATACAAAGTCAGGACAACATGGTGTAAGACGGACATCAGCTGAGAAATGGATGTTTTTTTTCTTGCAAGGTTTTCAATACATATGCAAATGTTCAAAAAACAGAGACCTAAAGTTTTGCTTAAAAGTAATATTTTCACACATTCAAAAAGACTCAACCTTGATTCTGAAAGCCCCCTAAAGATGAAGCCACAACTATACATTTCATTTTTAAATATATAACAAAATACACAAATGTTACATCTCTGGCTCGGGTACAAAGGCAGCTAATTTACATAGCCCTGCAAGGGATACTGGCAAGCTTACTACATAAAAGCAGTCCTGTATGTCTTGTTAATCGTGCATATTTCTACCGCTGTTCAGTCTCAAAAAAGAAAAAAAAGCTCAGTGTTGTGATTTACAATAAGCCCAAAAACCTAGGCTTTAAATAAGAAAATGAGATATGCACCATTTTAAAGCTTGACAGTTAAATATGTAGAAATGAGACAGATTATGTCATGAAAAAGAAACCATCCCAGATTAAACAGAACCCTCAATCATGCCAAATCGGCTGTTTGGGGATCTTGTGCTTGATGGATATTTGCACGTATTGTCCGTCAGAGAGAGATCTGGGTTTCTGTGGGAGGGGGGGTTAGCCTCTATCCTCCCGCTCCACGCCAGAGGGATTCCGGTGTCCGGCTGGGTCTCTCTCGCTCACTGCTGCATGTCGGCGGAGCCCGACGGCAAGTTCGGCTCGGGCATCTCGAGCTTCTCGCACTCTGTGAGCCGCAGCGGGAGGTACTGGGCGATCTCGTTTGGGTCGGTGTACAGGGCTGGGGGCACGTGCTGCAGGAGGAGCAAGAAACAAGTTAGAGGGCATCAAAGAGCCACCCCATGTCTGATTCTCCCGCAGTGACACCGTCACCATCGCATGAGTAAAGCAGGAGTCTATATCACATCCGGTATTTTCACTTATGCACCTTATATTCCTTTACATTTATGTCATTTAGCAGAGTGATGTACATTTTTTTGAGAAAGCTGGGTAAGACAGTCCCTGGAACAACTTGAATTAAGGGCCTTGCTCAGGGACCCAACAGTGACATCACTCTGCAGAGCATGGGATTTGAACCAGCGACCTTCTGATCACAGGCTCAGAATGCTAACCTGCAGACCCAGACACTGCTCCTAAAAAGATACATTTCAACAGATGCAATTCACATTAAGTACTGTGATCAAATGTACAGCACTGGAAAAAAAGTTTAAAAATCTAAACTATTCTGGATGAAAGCATCAACTAGGCAAATACACGCACTAAAAGTAATTTATGGATTCCACAGTCTTACCCGTAATGCAGAAACTTTGCTTTCCCGGGTGCTGAATTCTCTCAACATGTAATTCTTACCACCCTGAAAGCAAAAAAAGAATGCATTAAAATACCATTACCCTAATTTATAAGAAGTTAGTCATTAAAAATTATTATTAATATAGCTCTATTTTATCTGCAACACAGTAAGTCTGCCCCATTTTGTGAAGTTTGTACAGTACTTTGGTGGGAAAAAATCAGATACATTTGAACACAAAATAAAAGATGCAATTAATGCGGTTTAGAAATGCCTGTCAATGGATATATTTTCAGTGCAAACACACACACACACACACACACACAAACACACACAGAGTGGCTTTGCCTGTGGTACCCGCCTCGTGATAGACTCGTGTGTCATTGATGCGGATCAGAACTCCATCCACTCGCAGGAAGAACCGCAGCAACACGAAGAAACTCGTGGGCATCACTCTCTTTGTCAAGAAGGAAAGAAAGACACCATCAGCTTCAATCTGTTGGAAACATCTGGGATGCCTGTGAAACTATACATAGAATATTAACTGAGGGTTAAAGAAACAGGCAAAAATGCCATCATGATGATTTATTGCCACATTAAATATTTTCAACTTTCAATATTTTCAAAGGGGCCCAAAACGTCTTCGCTTCTTCGGAACAGTAACAGTATTTTGCATTCTGACTGTTTCATATGACCTGTAATCAGTTCTGCAAGTACATTTCATACTCTTTACTCCTGACTTTTCATTTTACATCTTCCTGATGTTAACCATCTTATCTAAATACAGAAAATACAGTTACTAATATCATTGATTTTTATTTGTATTGTTATTGCTTTTATTTCTATTGTCATACGTATTGCTATTTAAATTTATCTGTTTATATCATTTTTCTCTCAGTAGGCAGTGCTGACTTAATGGTTAGGGAAGCGTACTTGTAATTGAAAGATTGCAGGTTCAAATCCCCAACCAGCAAGGCACCACTGAGGTACCCTGAGCAAGGTACCGCCCCCAAGCACTGCTCCCTGGGCACTGAATTAGCTGCCCCCTGCTATGTCACGATGTCACATATGGGTTAAATGCAGAGGACATATTTTTTTGTTGTGTGCTGTGGTGTGCCAGCACTAGGGGTATAGCGATATACTCAGCCCATGAAACGAGACACAATATTGGGTTCATGAGGACGAGACGATATTTTAACAATATTTTAAGGAAAAATTCAAAGAAGAAATATATTACTGGAAAGCAGCCTTTTATTTGATTAATTTGAAAGACAAAAAATGCTAAATAATGCAGATGTATGGTGAAATGTTTTAAATAATCACCATCCTCATATGCAGTAAAGAACAGAAAAAATATCTAGCAAAATATTTCACCACAAACTCAAATGACAGGCTTCTGTCCTATTTGACTTCTCAATTGAACATAAAATAGAATATAAATAAAACAATATAAATAAACATAAAACTTATTTTTAATGTTTTCTTCACTGGTGCAGTGGATTTAAGTAAATAGCTATGATGGTGCTGCAAATGGCTTTGCATAGCAGTAGTGTTAGCCGCTGTGTACGGCATTCTTTTCCTACAATGCTTACAGATGGTTCGTGTTTTGTCTGTCACCCTTTCGCTGTTTATATTTTTTGCCGTGTCCCCAGGCAACTCACGATCTTCACGCTGATCATGGAGACGCCGTGGTCATGCAACTCGTCCTCGAACAGCAGGACCTCCTCGAAGAACATGATCTGCTCACGGGCTTTCAGCTTCTCCATGTCGATACGCTCTGTGGTGGGCATCACCTAGGGGGGCGGCCCAGGACACAGAAGGACGCGTTTAATCGCGGTGATTTTCCTTGTGGCAACGTCACGCATGTCAATGTGCGTTCAAGCCTCCCGACTGAATTGGCTGACAGGGAGACAATCCCACCTTTATCTTCAACTCATCCCCCAGCAAGGTGCCTCTGTAATCAGTAGTGTAGGTCCAGTCATACCGTTTCACCACTTCTTTGGAATGTTCCGAATCCGCTCTTTAAGTTCACAATTGAAAAATAATAATCAGAATCTTTAATCCCCCATGACCGAGGCTGATGTAAATATTTCCTGGCACAGCGTGGACCATGACAATGGACGAATAACAATTAAGGTAAAACATAGAAAGAGAATAAATACAATATGCACAAAAGAGAGGAGTGAATACTAGGTGTATGATAAGAGAGGTTACCATTCAGTAGTGTATACATTTACAGTTATGGTAAAGTACTACTACATCGGCCTATCACTAGCAAAGGGGAAAATAGGATTACACCAGGTGAGGGAGGGACTTGCATGCAATTAATCACTGATTGGTTTAGCCCCCATCACTCTGGTGGCTTTGCAGATTCCCATTGGGTGAAATCAGTCTTTGGCTGACAGTATGGGTTTAGTAGCATCTTCCTTCTTCTCCTACCTGCTCTCTTGCCACTCCTGGGCACATGCCACTTTCACCGAATCCTCCATGTTGTTCACGCGTTTGAGGGCGTCGATGGCATTGAACTCGATACCAAAACCATCTGTGTGCTGAATGCGCAGCACGTTGTCCCCAAACAGCATCTCGGGCAGAGATGGCATATGCATCTCATCCGCTAAGCTGCAATGAAGGTGTAGAAAGGTTAATTAAGCGTTTTTAACCACAGGTTAACATGCGTATGTATTAGGGCGATAGGTCTATGTTTAAAGCAATCGTACACAAAAAAATGAACTGCAAATCCGAAATCAAAGTGAGTTTTTCTTCGTTAAAATCCACTGGCAACGTAACTTTCCCAGCGTAACTAGTGATTCGTCTAGGTAATACTGAAGTTGCAAATGCATAAACTGTGACTTTAATCGCAACTTGAAAACCATAAACTCCTGAGCTCGTAAACTGCGATTCGTAAATGCAAATGAAGATTGTACTCTTGAAACATAGGCAACAGCCACAGGTACACATGCTGCAACCCTAAATATCGATTTGTGTTTCATAAAATTACGAAATCGTTCTGACATTTAATTACTGTTACGTTAGATGTAAATTTATCAACCTACGCCTATGAATCGATTGCACATTACCGGCTACAAGCTCTCCAAATTACTCTTGTAAAACGATAATCTGTAAGCCTAGAGTGCCACACGTGCAGTGCGAACTGAATGTATGTTGTAAATGTCACAGTAGAAGTGCACTTGCAAATTCTTTGCCTACAGATCAACGTACAGATATACAAATACTTTTTCAGATTTACAATTCATTTCTAACGTACGACTATTTTAGGCATAAATTTATCTCCATAATGAATGTCCCAAAACAAATATACGGAACCCGTAGAGAGAGAGTTGGAAATCATTATTTTTGAACAGGAAATCAGTAACACAAGTAAACCTTTCCCCTCGTTTTTTACCGTTCAATGTCTTTAGATTTCATTATGTGGGTTTTCGCGGCGGTAACTCTCCAGGGTCCAAATGTGAAGTCTTGTTTACTGCTTTTAAATCCATGGGACATCATGGCTGACAAGGTGGCTAACAACAAATCTAAAAGCAATACAGAGGGAATAGCGTAAATGACATCGGTACAATTACTGCACGTGACATAATCCATAAATGATACATTCACTTACGAGATCATTTACAAGATTTCAATTACGAGATTTCGACTTTTGAATTGCAGAGGCGACAATGATTATACCATTTTAATAACAATAAGCTAGATATATGCAGAATCCAAGAACCTGTTTCTTCGTGTACCAGTTCTAAAGGTTTCACTTTGCAGAATAGTGGCAGTGCTTCGCAAACATGACTGTGTTAGCATAACGACGCTATGTTCTACACAAACTGAAATCATATAATCTGCACCGAAATACTTATCAGATTTGAAAAAAAAAAAAAATCAAATTAATACAGATACTGGAATAGATGGGATTAATCCTTAGTCCCACTACAGCCACACACCTAGCTAGTTAGCCATTTTCACCACAGCTAGACAAAAAATCATAACCAGTTGCTGCGCTGTAATTTGTATCTTAGACGGACACAACCACTCCAAATGAGTACGACATACCACCACGTTCCTCTTTTTTGTATTTACGCATAAATATTTATTAAATAAACTTCTTCCAAAAACAGCGGTCCTCGTGAAATGAGCTTCATAAAATACCTTCCGACGTAACAAAGCTTCGATCGTAGCAGTGGTTCCGCTAAGGCATTAAGAAATAAAATCATTATTTTGACTGAAGAAAGACAAATTGTAGCCTTTATAGAATTTATATAGCATGTATATACATAACTATGCATAAAATGCAATTAAAATACCAAAATAAATTTAAGAAAATTAAACTGAAAACTATGTGACTTGGTCCAGGACAGAAATGTGCTCGGAGGGAAGTCTTTCAGATGAAATCGTTCCGCTGTAAAGCATAAAAATACACTTCACGCCAACGATTAGTTCAGCAGTTCAGAATTTATTGAAAGAGGTATAGTGAGGTAATATAATTATTGCTTAATATATTAAAACTTACATTTTTATAAGGAAAATGATGAGGTTATAAACAAAGGTGAATTAAAGCATCTAAGCAGGAATGAAATAGTTCGCCGTTTATCGTTAAGTCTTTCAAGTGGTGAACAATGATCTGAGGATCTCTAACGATAAAATATTCATGTTTTGGATGTCCAAAATACTACTTCATATAAATGTGCTCATAGGACAGAACAATTGCGCCTCAAGGAATAAACTCTTTTTTCTTTTTTTTTTTTTAAAAAAAGGGGCATTCTTGCGGAAAGTACACAATCGTTGACCTGTGAGGGTCTTGTAACTTAAGATTTTTTTTCTTCTTTGGGTCCTCTTTCTTAAGGTTTCTTAAGGCTTGGAAAAAGTCCATTTGTGTTGTATTTAGCTACTAGTCCCTAAGCTCGTAATAAATTGTATTTCTCCGTGATTCCTGGAGTTCAGAAGCAGTTGTGTGGGTGGACCCAAAAGAGCGACAGTGGACTTCTAAAAAGAAAACGAAGTCATTCATCTTAAAGTAAGAACAACATTGATGACCTATTTTTAAATTAACATTCAATCCTAGAGACTATCTCATGAAGCATCGTATTAGGTATATTATGTAGAGGTATAATTCATTGAATCGTACATGAAAGAAAAATTAAAAACTTACTGAATTTCTTATGTAGTAGAAAAACAAGGAAAATGATCGTCACGCAAAATGCTCCCAAAAATATTGGAATTGCAATTCCAACTGCAAAGAAATAACATAAATATTATTGTGCAGAATTCAAAAAAGGACAATTTTTATGTTGATTGCATAGGTTTATATATGTATCTTGGTGATAGGATAGTAATCCAATGAGCACCTGTTTTGAGTTCTTTACACTGAATTGTGTAGTTGAGGGGCAGGTCCAGAGAAGAGTGATTGACCCAGCAGGAACAGAGCACATCCTCAGCATGCACTGATGTCCGAGACAAGTAGGAGTCGAGGGTGTAGGAGCCGTCTGGGTTGACTGTGCTGCGTCTGTCAGGGGTCACGTTCAGTGGG
>JAODJU010000108.1:17636796-17649874 GCA_026776725.1 Gnathonemus echidnorhynchus
GACACCCTTATGCTTGAACATGGTGTTCATTATGGACAATCCGTGACGAGCACAGAAGTCCAATAACAAAACACCACACAGATTCAGACTGGGGGGGCGTTCAGTGTCATTGCCCACGTGAGCATTGAAGTCCCCCAGTAGAACAAGAGAGTCCCCAGGAGGTGCGCTTTCCAACACCCCTTCCAAGGACTCCAAAAAGGGTGGCTATTCTGAACTGCCATTTGGTGCATAAGTGCAAACAACAGTCAGGACTCGTCCCCCAACCTGAAGGCGAAGGGAGGCTACCCTCTCGTCCACCGCGGTAAACCCCAATGTACAGGTGCCCAGTCAGGGGGCAATAAATATGCCCACCCCTGGTCGGCACCTCTCCCTGTGAGCAACTCCAGAGTGGAAGAGGGTCCAACCCCCCTCAAGGAGACTGGTTCTAGAGCCCAAGCCGTGCGTCGAGGTGAGCCTGACTATATCTAGTCGGAACCTCACAACCTCGCGCAACAACACAAATGTTGTTGTGTTTTCTGAAATGTTGTTGTGTTTTGACCTTCAGGGCCACCGTAGGTTCCTCACCCAGGACCTGTTTGCCTTGGGTGACCTTACTAGGGGCATAAAACCCCGGGCAACTTAGCTCTGGGATCATTGGAACACGCAAACCCCTCCATCATGATAAGGTGTCGGCTCCAGGAGGGGTTGTTGTATTACTGTTTATTTAGATACATTCTGAAGTTACAATGTGTTTTTCCCCTAGCAAATATACACAATACACTAAATAAATAGCTTTAAACATGTATCAGCATAACACAAAACATGACTGCTGCAGTGGCTCAGTGGGGAACACTGTTGCTTCCCATCTCTAGGGCTGTGAGGCTTGAATCCTGCCGCATGTGTGTGTCTGTGTTCATGTGTTGTTCATATGCTCTTCCCAGCTTGTGCAGAATAGCACATTATTTCATAAACCTGCCTGCATGGCAAGGTGCTTGATGTATGCCTGAGTCCTTCCCCAATTTGGTTCCCCATTATCTAACCCCTTGAGGTCTGTTTTGTTTCCCAGCACCTGTTTAAGTGCAAATAAAGGCTCCTTTGTTTTCCCCTGACGCTTGCTTTCACCTCCCTGATTCCAGGACGTGACAGAATGACAGGGCTCTGCAAGTTACACAGCAGCGTTCCCAGAGAGCCTCTTGCTCTCAGTGTGTCCACATGCTCACTCTCCCTGGTTGCCAGCCCCTGTTTCCACCCAATGTTTCTCCAGTGTTTCTTTTCTACCAGTTTCCTTGTTCCTAATTTTTGGTTTGCCTTCAGTTTGCTTTTTGTCCTTATGTATTACTTATCTTTGTTACATTCCTAGTGTTAGAATTTGTTTCCCTGTTAGTCTCTTAGTTCTATGATAGTTTCTATAGACTGATTAATGACTGCCCATCAGGCAATGGCAGGCGGGAACTTAAATGCGCAAACTGAATCAGGTAACGAAGAAGCAGGAGTAAAAAATTACTTTAACCAATTTAATTAACCAATCAGGGAGGGCGCAGGACAACAAGCAATCAGGTAGAATAATCAACAATCATGAGGCACAGGGAAACAGGTGGATCTAAGAAACCTATAGAACTAACCTATAGAACCATTAAGCATTTGCTAATGATACCAGGGGGAAAAAAAATCAAATATTGTGAAGTGATTTTGTTGTAAAAAATATTGGAATTATTATAAAACAAAAAAGGAGTTATAAATAAATAAATTTCTCACAATTGCATCTAGGAGTGATTTAAACAGCAAGGCTGAAAATGATTGATTGGTAGAGCTCATAAAAAAGAGCAGTGCTAAACTTTAAACTGATTTTTAAACCTATACTAGATAATTTTGAGAAGAAACAATCATTATTGCTAAGTTTTGTTTTTTATGACAAAGTAAAATGTTTTTGTGAAACTTTGCACTATAATATAATGCATTATAAGTTTAAATGACATATTTATAAATAATCATTTAAATGGCAATTTAATGACTATTTAAATTGTTATTTAAATTATACCAGCATCCATTTAAATGTTCTGTCAAAGTCACCCATCAAACTCTAAACAAATTGGTTACATTGCAAACTAACATCTTTATGGATTACGATGTATAAAACTCACATTACACCATTCAATAAAAGTCTTTGTAACATGTTTTTAAATACAAATATGAGCATACTATTTTGCTGAATAGGGTGGCGTGTGGCTCAATGGACTAAGCCTCTGTGCCTGTGATCAGGAGGTTGCTGTTTCGAGCTCAGGCCTCAGCACATCTGTGAGTCTTTGTGCAACACGCTTAACCACTAACTCTCTTTGCGGCCAGCTTGCTTGCACCTACAGAAAGCAAGCTGGGGGAGGTGTAAAGAGAATTTCCACATGGGCACTAATTAAGTATCTATAATGACTGTAAGTAGAATTTTTGTACTGTGGAAAATTCACCAAAAGAATAAATTAAATTATATGGGAATGATACATCAGTATATATTGCACTCCTATAAAAAGAAAAATTTCAATCCCAATCTGGTCTCTTTCTACCATCAAGTTTAACAAACTTCCAGTGATTAGCAACAGCAAGCGGTTAGTTGTGGCACCTTTGGAACCGTGGACTGTGCTCACTCAGTGCTAAATGACAAGTGATGCTGTGTATTTGTGTGTTTCTCTATGCAGAGCAATCGTGGTCTATTGCATCAGGGTGCCAACTTTGGTCAGCTGGCTAGAGTGAGATTTTCAATTCAAGACACATTTGCACGCAAATGCACATCCATTTACATGCATGCAAGAGTTATACGTCCTTATAAATGCATCCTGTGAGGGACTATGAGTTTCCCATAAAAATACTGACAGGAAAAATATGTGTGTATATCACTTGTAATACAGATAAATCTGATCATTTATCAGATTTATCGGGGGGGGGGGGTTAATATTTTTGCAGGGTAGAGAACATTGTTTATTTCCAGGCAGGGTGCAATAGTGGCACAATGGCGCATTGGTTAGAACTGTTGCCTCACACCTCTGAGACCAGTGTCATCGTCTCCATCCCGGCTCCGTGTGTGTGTAGAATTTGCATATTCTCCCCATGTGGTTGTGAGGTTTTCCCCTGCAGCCCAAAAATGTTAAGGTGGAGGTACGAAATTGTCCACAGGTGTGAACAGTGTGCATACCCTGCAATGGGTATACACCCCATCCTTGATTATTTCCTGCCTTGTGCCTGTAGCTTCTGGGACAGGCTCCAGACCCCTGTGACCCTGAATGGGACAAGTAGGTATAGAAAATGAATGGAAGGACAGAGACGGCTTGTCCCTGCAAAAGGAGGAAGTAGGAGGAAGGATGCAATACAGAAGTTTCTTATACAAAACGGTGCAGATTCAGAAACAGAATCCTATTCTGTAGATGCACAAAGACAAAATTAAGTCAATGGTGAGCATTACCTTATAGCACTGCGGTGTCAAATCTCCAGCACTGTGGGTTCAGTTCCTGCCATCAGCTCTGTGAATGAAGACTTAGCACGTTCACACTGTGTCTGTGTGGGTTTCCTCCTCCGGTCCAGAGTTGTGCAGTTTATCGGAGCCTCTAAATCGCTGTTACGATGGGTGTGTATGCGTCTCGCCATGGACGGGCATTGCACCCATGCTCAGGTGGACAGTCTTTGCTGCTAGCCCACTGCACTGGTTCAGTTAAAAAAAATAAGAAGAAAAAAACGAGGTCCGATATGCATCTCTGTTTCACTATTCAGTTTTTTGACGTTGCCCTTTGTGTAAAAGACTCATGAGTGGGTGTGCTTAACTTCCTGCCACAATTCTCTTTCGTACTATTTTTAAAAGAAACATTTGGATGCGATATAGTAATACGGACAGCTACTCAGACCAGCTGAGCTGCTGAAAAACAAGCAGGTGACCAATTTTTTGTCGTTGCATTGCTCTTTAACACTGCAGTTTATTAAGGCAAACCACAGACCTGCAAGCTCCTTCCAGCTGCTTTCCATACGTATGCATACAGGTCAGAAAGCAGTCATTCTTTCTCACTTCTGTGTTCTAGACCTGTGATTCCAAAATCAGTTCTCAAGGACCTCCCCCCTGGACGGTCCATGTGGGAGGGTGCAAAAACATGGACTTCTGGGGCTCCCTGTGGACTGGGTTACCTTGTCATCACCCTCAGGTTCTGATTCAACAAAATCTTGCAGTGTCCTTCAGAGCGCGATGGAAACTTAGTGTGGGGGTGTTGAAAGGGGCCCCCTTTTCAGACACAAGAAATACAATTACAGTGAAAAGTTTGGACACACCCTACCCATAGAAAGGTTTTTTTGGGCTATAGTGATCCCCCACCTATCTCGGAAGTTACGTTCCAGACCCATCAGCGATAGGTGAAAATCCGCAATATAGAAAGACCACATAGATAAACATTTTTTTTTTTATAGTTTAAGCCTTAAAATACCCCTCCCACATGCTTTAAAAGAAATAGGTCAAATCCGTAATATAGAAAGACCAAATAAATAAACATTTTTTTATAGTTTAAGCCACATGTGTCAAACTCAAGACCCACGGACCACATCCGGCCCGGCATACAATTACACCTGGCCCGCAAGATCATTTTATATATATATATATATTTTTTTTTTTATGGCCTGGCGATATGAAGCGTCGATAACATACAAAGTACAAATCCCATAATGCAGCGCAACAGCTGCCTTACCAAACGATAGGCTACCTGCGATCATCAATTACGTCAGATCAATCAAGCGTCTCTTGATGTATGCAACCCTAATTTAAGGTCAAAGCTAGTGCCTAACAATGGCAAAGAGAAAAGTTTATTCTGAAAACACAGCCTTTCAAACCGGTGGGAGGCTGAGTATATATTTACTGACATTGCTGGTAAACCCATGTGTCTTATTTGTGGAGCTAATGTGACTGAGAGAGAATCTCCACAACATAGAACCTTACCCCAAACATAAACGAACTTGTTGCCAAGAAAAGATGCCAAGAATCCAGCTCTGACAGAATGGCATGAGCAAAGAAAATGGAATGTTTTGATTTGTTATTATTTTAACTTTCACTTAAAAGCACAATTTTTTTTTTTATATTTTCAGGTTTTTTTGCAGCATATTCATATTTTGAATTTGTATAATTTTGGCAGGAGATATTTTTATGGAGAGCAAAATATCTTAAGTTAAAGTTTATTTATTTTGGAATAATATTGTATCTTGTCTGTTTCGATTCATATTTATGTGCAAAAAAACATTTGAGTTTTGCCCCCGTCTGATTGAGTTTGACACCCCTGATTTAAGCCTTAAAATACCCCTCCCACACACTTTAATAATAATAATAATAATAATAATAATAGTCAATACTTTATTGATCCTCTTGGGGAAATTGTCTTTACGCCTCCCTCAACTTGCTCTTTTTCATAGAGTAAACTGTCCGCGAAGGGCAGCCACCCGTAGCGGCGCCCAGGGAGCTGGGGGGTTAAGGGTCTTGCTCAAGGACCCACAGACATGCTGAGGCTGGGTTTGAACCAGCAACCTTCTGATTACAGGCACACAGGCTTAGCCCACTGAGCCACACACTGTAAAAGTGATAAGTGAGAATTTGCGATATAGAAAGACCATATATGACTATTTTTTAAAAAATAGTTTAAGCCTTAAATCGTAGGGCTTAAAACAATACGAAAAGTTCCCAAAAAGTGTGCTCACAACAATCGGACCACAACCAAGGTACGCGATACGCAGAGAACTGTGACGCGTAGGGGAAAAATCCACGATATAGCTGGGGATCACTGTATTCTATAACTTTTACAATAAAGACATCCAAACTATTAAATAACATATATGGAATTATGCACTGACCAAAATAGTGTTAAACAAAAAAATAATAATTTGTTGGGGGAGGCAGCTCTCTGGGTTTGGATTGCTGGTTCAAATACCTGGATCGGCAGAGTGATCCCACCATTGAGCCCTTGAGCAAGGTCCTTAACCCCAATCACCCTACCGTCTCCTCTATGGCAGTTTCATGAGGTGGCCTCCTGGGATACTTTGTCAGCCATCCTCAAGAAGTTCCCCCAAATATGCTGCGCATTCATTGGCCATTTCTACTGGGTTTAGGTCAGTTGGTCAGTTCATGTGACGCGACACTGTCACTGTCCTTTGTAGACAGCTTGCCTTTGTATCCAAACTTCTGATTTGTACTGTGGATCTACCCGTTTCTCAGTTATTGATGCTGCTGCCGCTCCATTGCCTTTTTTCCTTCCGGAACATGCCTGTTTATTGCTGGCCTTCATTTCCATCCATCATTTTTAAAGGGGATAGTGTGCAACCCTGTGGGTTAGATCAGAAGGCCCAAATCCCAGGGTTGGCAGAGTGATTTCACCAAGATCCTGCTGTGTCAGCATTGCCTGCTAGTGTGACCGCGAGTGTGATGCACTGGCATTCCAAAATGCCTCTTGCCTTGATGCTTCCAGGTGGGATTTCTGCAGATCGTGTAGTGGATGAGCACACTGAAGATGGATGGATTGGACCGCACCATAGATTATCCAGATAACATGTCAACAGCACTTTACTAAAGGCCATGTTTTTAGCAATTTATAATGCAACATGAATGTGTTTATAATCAGGGATGGATGGACATAACTGGTACGCAAGTACGCATTCACCTTTAAAAATGATGCGTGTGACAATCGATTGTTTGTAAAAGCACAAATGCGTACTTATTTTATGTGCATTTGCACTGTTATGACAAGAAAATACCTTGCATTTTAAGCTGTATACCTCAAACGAAGTAGTTAGCATATAAAGATTAAAATGCATAATATTTTGTTTTCATATCAGCACAAATGCACATAAAATAAGTACGCGTTTATACTGTTACCACAATTGATTGTTGCACGTATCATTTTTAAAGGTGAAAGTGTACTTGCATACCAGTTATGTCCATTCCTGATTATAATGCATTCATAAAACGTTATAAACATTGCTTTAAATATGTATAAAGGTATCTATATAGAGGTATGTATATATAAAGGTAACTATGCCACATTATAGATGAGAGCTTCATAAAGCATTCATAACACATAATACATATGGCTATACTGTGTTATGCCTTTTGATAAATATTTATAGCTGTGTTTATAATGCTTTATGAATGCATTATTAATTGTTATAAATGTGTTCATAAATTACTAAAAACATGGCCTTAAGTGCTACCAAAATGTTTTCGATTCACATTGGTCTACAGAACAGGAAGTTGCTTAGCAGGTTGCTGGTTCAAATCCCTTGAACAAGGCCCCTAACCTCCAATTACTCCAATGCCTGGTTGCTATCACAAATGGCCCAAATAATTACAAAAATGTAAGTTTCCTGTATATAATGGCTTTTGCTAAAGGAATAAAATGCAAAGCAGCATTCTTATACTTACCCCTCAGGAAACCAAGAGATAAGGTGACAGTAATTTCTAGAATTGTCCAGTTCAGCCAAGAAGCCATGTGTACATACAGTTACTTCCCAAACTTGCCTGTCCGGTCAGCTTGTTGTCCCACACCAACCAGCAGCATCAGTACAATGCTACCTCCAATACGTCAGACCAGAAGGGCGTAAAGAAACAACCATGGAAACCGTAACTTCAATATAGGTTATTTTAATAGGTGTTCAAGGAATAATAGTTGCGTCAACAGACAGTGTTATGACAGACAACTCTGTGAGGGGGGTGGCAAAGGAATCCCTTTCTAAAGCAGGGGGTCCAATAAGGCAAGGCTGCATTAACAACTGGGTTGTAACAATCAAGTCCATACATGTCATGATACAGTACTATTGACATAAATTAGACCAAGCACACATTGTACATACTTTCAAGAGGAAAGATCATTAGGTCTGGAGATACCCCTCAACAAGACTGTCATGACAACCTTTGTGGCCATGAAGGAACATTCTAGAGTAGGTCAAAGGTACGCTGTTTACCTCCAGGGTGCATATCGTTTTTTTTTTTTTAAGACTACCTGGATAAAACAATAAAAAGAGAGACACAATAAATAAGCTAATTACAGAGGGTTTGGCAATGTTCTCTAAATTACAGCGTCCCTGGTGTCAACCAGCAAAGAGTCGTTAATCTGTCTTATATTCGGATGCGGGGGGGAACCAGGACGCCATCATTTTAATCTTAAAAATAAAACTTTGTCTCCGGCATCAGCCGAGGGAATTCAGAGACGCTGTGTCGATGCAGTCCGATACAGCGTCCGTCCTGTAGCTATGACGGTGGAGTTTTTTTCCGTTTTTTTTTGTAACAAACAGCGCACTTGTGCCAGCGGCCTAAATCTCCTCCATATAAATCCATCACATACAGAAAGAATCGTAATTAGAAAAATACAGGTACAAAATCCATTACATTCAAGAGACAGTGCTAGCAGAAAAGGGTTTATTAATCATCTAATTATATAGGAACTCTAGATTTATATAGGCATCTTATAATATATATATATGTATGGGTGTGTGTGTATATATATATATATATATTTAGAAAAAAATGGAAGATGGTGTCTTATGGGGACAGGGATTTCAGATGTGTGGACATTTTCAGTTTCATGCCAGAATGTTCAAAATTAGCCTAAAATACTTTCATTCACATATAAATACAATAAGAATGAACCTCAATTTTATTTAATTTTTTTTAAGGTATGTAGTAAGAGGAGCTGAATGGTCAGAGGATGTGCCGCGTATGTGGAGATGGAGGGAAATCAAATCTGTTTCTGAAGGGTGATATCGTTTTGGTTTGGGTTTTAAGGTGCAAATATTGTCTTTTTAAGAGGCAATTAAAGGTGCCGATGCTTCGTACACCGTTCCCAACATAGACTGAATTCAGAAGTAGCCCACTGCTGTTGTACAGAATTAATTGTGCTAATAGTACCTCTGTTACCTGAAGATCTCAGTGCACCCGCCATTCTTGCTTGACTTTTTTCTCTCCTCGCTATGTTTCATTTAAAGACACGGTTTCTTTGGCAAATGTCTGCGAATCCACGTGCACTGACTGGCGCCGCAGGGTTACGCGCACGCCACTTCCCATCTTCTACCGTAACAAGACTGTTCCCATAGTGATAAGACGTTTTAGTTTGTGAAACTTCACGTTTAGGGCCATTCCTACAGATGGCATTATGTAAAGGAGGATGCTCTGACGAAGGTGCACGCTGCACACATTTCCCTCCAATTTCCAGTCAAATCGGACACGCCCAAAATTCCCAGCCTACCTGATCGGATGCTGAAAGTAAATTTTTTTCACCTACATATGGCTGACAGATATTTGGGTCTGGATACTGTCATTACTAGGTAGGTACGAACTCGTCAAAATATTTTACCGCCATTTACCATAATCCCCTGTCCAATGTATCCCATGATGTACAGGGCACAAGGAAGGGACAGTCCATTATACAGCAGACACACAAACATATACACATTAAGGGCAATTTGGAGACCCTAAGCTGTATGTCTTCGAGACACACAAACAGGTATTATTATACAGGTTTATAATATTTACACACAATCTAATTCATAATAAAGTAACCGAGTATGAAAAGAGTGTTCCAGAAATTCAAACTTCATGATTTGACCCCAAATTGGAGGGAGACGTGATCAACTTCAGCGCTCTCAATCTGCCTCGCTAATTTATTAAAAATTACGAAAAGTGGGCTCTCTCTGCCTTTCCAATTCCAAAAAATCCCCCGAAAGCTAAAACACTAAAAAAAAATGCATCTAGTTCTCATTTTAGAGAAAGCGATTTAAAGCTCAAAACTGCAATTTTTTACACTTCTGATTCCGTCCTCTATATTCTACAGCTAGCGATAGTGATCGTTTGTTAGAAAACGTGATTTAGTTCATTAAAACAGTGCCTGTGTTGGTCAATCTGAAGAAAAAAAAAAATCTGCTCATCTGCTACACTTTGTGTAGCCTGATGCTACTCAACTATAGAAAAAAATAGACCGTAAACTGGCCTTTTTTCTCCTTAAAGACTTAAAAATCGATCAGAATGTGGAAAGGTCTAGTCCCTTGGGCTAAATCAAACATCCCATCCTTCACACAAGAGAGTAGCACCTGGGAAAAACTACGAAGTGACTCTTGCCAGCAGGCTCTGGGCCCGACGTACTTGTCAACCATAAGCCGGATTTCTTTATGGTTTCTTTAAGAACATACACGCTCTACAAAGCAGAGAAATGCAAACTACTCTCCTAGAAGCTGTGCCTCACTTCTCAGTGATTATCTGCTCGATAAGTCAGCATACATATGTTGTTTTTTTTTTTTTTTTTTTTGTATATGAGCTTTTAACAACAGTCTTGATCCAGTAAACTGGCCCCAGATGAGGCATCTGAGGCAAGGAAACAAATAAAAAGCTGAAAAAACAAACTGTGCCTCGACGCATAAAACTTTTTAAAAGACAGGTATAACAGTAAAAAAAGTACCACTGATTAATTCACAGAAGACATTGTACAAGGAAAGTATAGGTGAGTGCGTGATCCCAAAATGGATTTACACCTCTTTGGGTGTTTGAACGAAAATAAAAGCAGGTAGCATAAAGACTGGAGAAGATTTCCCAGCTTAAGCTAGAGTATTGCTCTGCCTGGAAACTGGGTTTGATGGGGCAGCATCTGTGGCACAGCCACTGGTGATATTATTAAACCATGTGACCAAATGTGGGGGGGTCATGAACCAACCTGGATTATGAACAAGCGCACGTGTGTGTGTGAGGGGGGTTTGCAGGCAGAACTGAAAGTGACAGTTCTGGCTACTGACCAGCGAAGACTTAGGGACGCTAACGAAGATGCTGAAGGAGACTCCGCCCACCAAGGGGTGCCGGTGATGAATCGGTAAGGGCTAACAGAGGAACACGCCCTGAAGATGCTGATAGCGTAACATCATGTTAGGTATGTGATGCAATGGGCCAAAAAAAAAAAAGAAAAGAGGAGGAATGAATGGCTGGGAATTCCACTTCCAGGGTGTGAAAGAAAAAATATCAAGATACAAGATACAATAACGCTGCACATATTTCAAATCAAAACTTTGTTGGGATGCTGACAGTAACTTTTACGAAGTGGACCGTTGCTTGGATGAAAAACCCTAAGCTACGCAGAATTAAAAAAAAAAATTACAGGAAAGGAATCTTTAAATACGACCCTACTGAAAACAAAAAAAACACCTTCTCTACTATAGCTAAAATTAGTGCAGTATCTCTGTTATTAAACTAAATGCCTTAGGAAACTAGTAGCACACATTTGGATTAGCTATTTAGATGCTACCCAAGCTGCTGTAAGGTCAAGTATTGACATAAAATGCATTTTCATTCCTGTCATTCAAGTATTTCGACATCAACGCTTCGAATGAGGGAACTTGCATGTGAGGGGAATTTTCTTTTTTTTTCCAGTCAGAAAACATGAAATGTTGCCATTAGCTTAGACGGACAGATGCCTCGAGGGAGTACGCCAAAAGCATGGACCAGCCTGCCCAGTGTTTGTTATGCTAGTCCGTCTTCTTTTAGCCCTGGTAGCTAAGCAGAGAATTAGCCAGCTTGTTTCCCATTAAAAAAGAAAAACAATGAGAAGTCAGGCTGCTTCAGACCTGAGCATGTCGATCGACGACTCCGGCCTTGTTGACCCTGTGGTCACTGAGTCTGTGACTTCATGAAAGTGACGCAAACAGAATGGAAAACATCTGCCTGTCTGATCATGTATGGTTCTGCATCACACACTTGTGGTAAAATGGGTGAGTATGGTTTAACCAGCTAGCCATCTAGGGCCAGGCCAGTGGTGGCTTCAGACAGGAAGTTGTTTAGAGACCTAAAGGTTCTAACGCTCTTGGAAGAGGCAACACAGGGCAGCATCTGGTAACGTATCACGTGGCGTGAGCTCGCACAGCAGTAAATTACATCATAAATCTGGGAACCTTCTTAAATGCACTTTGTTTGCAAAACTTGACCTTTAAACGGCAGTCTTCTCTGGGGCAGCGATAGCCGCTAAAACCGCCGCGGCCGCCCCCAGCATGAGACCCGCGCTCTGGGACCGGCTCGGCTCCTTCCTTGAGGATCGGTGGCAGCCGGGAGCTGCCAGAGGCCAGCGTTCGGTGTACTCCTTCCGCCGGAAGCTGAGCCCAGTTCAATCGGAGCGACCAGTGCCCACGGTTACCTTCCGTCCTGAGACACAGCTAGGAGGTTAGGAAAGAGAAGCACGTGGGGTCCTTTTGTTCGGAGGGTTGGGCCTTCACTGATCCGCACAGGAGATGAGCACGGGGGTCTGCGCCATCTCCTTCGACTGTCCCTCTCCGGGCAGGCCTACAGCGTGCTGGCTCCTGAGACAACAGGGCGGCACGTCAGGCCAAGGACGCCTCAGGCCGCCCACAGATGCCTGAGCCCTACCCAAAAAGCACCAAACAACCCCCCCAACAGACAAGTATATACCGCTGCAGCCAGGAGCAGTCTGAAGTGGGAGGGGCAATGTCGAGTTGGAGGGCAATATCGAGTAGGAGGGGTTTTACCACGAGGGTTAGGAGGGGTTCATGGTTAGGGTTAGGGTTAAGGTTGGGGTTAGGGTATCAGATGATAACAGTTATAAGCCCCTCCCATATCTCCCCTCCTACTTCACATTTGGCTCCTGGCAGCAGTGATATCCCTCTCGACACAGACGCTCTATCCTCACCCACAGGTGATCTAGCCCCAGCCACAGATGCCCTAGCCTCCCCATGGACGCCTGAATCCCACAATGACTGCCTGGCTAACCTGTGTGCATTCTCCATTGCTGCCACCTCGGCCAGCGCGGCCAGGCTGAAGAACGCCGGCAGGTCAGACACCGTGGCAGCCTCGCACGCCTCCTGTGGCTTAGGGTCCTCATAGTACCCTGATTCGTTGCATAAAGTCTCCTGTGTTGATGGCTTTTCATCCTGGTCCTGTGTCAGCTCCTTGGCCTTGTCCTCTGCTGTCAGGGTGAGAAAAGGGGGAGCATTTAGAGGACTGAAGGGTCTCAGAAGCAGTTTGGAAGATCTCATCGTAACACCAGCCTGGAGGTTTGGAGGATCTCAGTGTAACACCAGCCTGGAGGTTTGGAGGATCTCAGCCTAACACCAG
>JAODJU010000108.1:17649974-17661800 GCA_026776725.1 Gnathonemus echidnorhynchus
TGCAGTCACCTGCTCAGCTGCAGCCACTCACCCTCCGCTGGGGAGACGCGCCCATCAGCAGTGCGCACCAGGTGGGTTATCTTACTCTTCCTGGCCTTTCTCTTCTGGCTGCCCACCAGCATCTCTGCGGCCCCCATGGTATCCAGGGACGACACGCCCCCGGGGACAGACAGCTTGGCTTTCTGAGCTGTGTCGAGCGGGTGAGTGTCCTGCGTCACTATGGCTACAGAGCAAGAGGAAGTCGCTTGTTATTTTTGCATATGAGGTGATAAAATTCTTAACAAGTACAAACAGATACATCAACCCCAGCAATCTGGAGAGACCTTTGGTCCTTTGTGATGAAATGCTGTGTCTTTACTGACTTCATTAGTTTGAAATACATTCCATAGTCAGCTTACCGCCTTTCTACAAGCTACTTGGCTAGACAACCACATTTCAACCTACCCTACTTGTTCAACTTAGTGACCAGGTAAGAAGTAATGTGAGGTAGAGAAAAACCCAAATTAGAGCAATGAGATGGAGAGGCAGAGATCACCTTTATCCAAAGTATTGGTTTTCTCCTTTTTGTGCTTGTACTTGCTAACGATCTTGTGGAATAAATTCTTTTTCTGAGATGAGGATGAACCTAAGGTTACAAAAAAAACAAAAAAACAGGATGTCGATGTTAAATGATAGCAACGTCACCCTTGTGAGAAGCGAGCGCTCAGACCAGGAGGCGCGGGGGAGTCTGAGGCCTCCCACAGGGGGGGTCCGCTCACCCCTGGAGCCTTTAGGCTGCTCCACGCCCGTCTTCTTCTTCTTGGTGACCGAGGTGTTCTTCTTGTCAAACGTCAGCGGACTGTACTGGGGAAGGCTGTTGAACTTCTTCTCAAACTCCTCCTCCAGTTTCCCTAACCTGCAAGGGGGACAGAGTGGGGCATCAGTGCCTGGGTCTTAGCCTCCGTGAAGTGACCGTGAGGGTCTCGTCCCTGGGAAACTCCGGTCCCGTGAGGGCCCAGTCACCTGACACGTTTCTGCTGTTTGCAAGAGGTAGATGATTCACTACTTGACATAAAAGCCCTGTGATATTGAACTAAAATGTCTGGTATGTGGAATTTAGAAAGTGAGAGAAGTGGAGATATCAGGGCAGAACTCATTAAATGCAGTGCAAATTTGGAAATATCCTGAGGTTTCAGTGCTCAGACTTGGGTAAATCAGCAGATAGATACAGATTTGCCAATAGTGCTTTGATTACTGACGCGGACCATCATCACAGCCCTGAACGCCATCAGGCCTTGTTTCATACCTGTGTAACCTCCTGAGACCCCACCTATTCATTTATGTCCATTGTAGTGGACATTTTATTTTTGCATTTATCTTTTCACTGATGTTAGGAAACATATTTATTCCTGTTGTGCACTAAAGAGGACATGTGTGAAATTAAAAATAAAAATAAATTTGAAAAAATCTAAATTGTAGGATGTCTTATTTCCTCCAAAACACAAATAACCTACAATTGAAAGACACGTTTTCCCTTGGGTCTCAGGAAGATATCCAAATTGTCTCTGTCTGATGAAAATCGTGTATGTCCACTTTTGATGATTGTGACTTTTGACTATAGATGGAATATGCTCATTCTCCTTTGTCTATTAACAGCATTTGACATCTAATTGACCAATGAAAAGATGCTTTATGAAGTCATCTGTTTAACAAGTATCTCCATTGCATGTCAGAAGTATCCATCAAACCCGCATATCTCCCACCTCTTGTCTGAAAGAGTGCAAGGCTACACGATGCTGGGTGAAATATGAATTGCAGTTTTTTTTTATTTACTGAGCATTATTCTACCCTGCTTTTCCCCAAATGCTCGACTTCGCCATCAACCCCCCTCCCCCCATATTAGACAAATATATATTGAGTATCGGTACCGCTGCACTACTAACAACATCATTGTTACTGAAATGGGACTGTCACATAAAGTTTGCAGAATAGAAAGGGCACACTACTGTTTTTTAGCAAATAACTCATTTCCAAATGTAAGTAATGTTAAACAAAAACTTAAACCTTGTCTGTTTCAGCATCTCCTAAATAAGGAATTATTATTATTATTATTATTAGTAGTAGTAGTAGTAGTAACAACATTTAGTGTAGTGATGGTTTGTTGCCACCAGGGGGCCCCAATGCAAATGCATAGTTTGAGTATGGGGTAGACACATCAAGACTAACCCAGGAAGAGACTCTTCTTTCCATCTGGACTTCTTCAGCTTCTTGGTGCTGCTGGGTCCCGTCTGCGTGAACGTCCAACTCTCTTCCGTCCAGCTGCCCTCCAGGTCGGACACGCTCCCACGCCCTGAGCCCCTTTTACCTGCAAAATACCCACACATTAATATCATATAGCTAATTACTTGCCCATTTACTGGTTGGATGAGAATTATCATATTATTACTATGAACACATAACCCCTGCTCTTAGTTCCCTGCACTGGCTTCCTTTTCGGCTCAGGGCTGACTTCAGAGTTCTCCTACTGCAGGTTTCCTTGTCGTTCCACATATAAAGTGACAGTTGGCGGTAAAGCATTCTGCTACAGGGCCCCTATAATGTGGAATGGTTTGCCTGCTCATGTTCAGGATGCTAATTTGGTCTCAGTCTTTAAATCTCGACTGAAGACCTATTACTTCAGTTTAGCGTACCCGCAACTTAACACATCACACACCGTAATTATGGCTGCTGGTGCTGCTCTACATGCCATTTTTATCAACTATGCCCAATAAGGCGCCTATACATGTTCTGAACACTCATGCTCTCTGCCATCCTTCCCACGTGTCCAGGTGGTTCCTGGGATGGGCACCATCTGAGCTGGAGTCCTGGTTCAGTCCTATGGAAAGGTGACGTTGTGGACGCGATTTACGAGCTGTAACAGGCCGGCATGGAGAACAGATGCATTGACTTTGGCTCGGACCTTGATCACACCTTGTTTTTAGAAAGGAAGCTCACTCTTTATTTCCTATAATGTTAGCATGTGCAGGCCAGTTTGGCAGCCTGTTGACCTTTGTGGTTTTTTTTTGTTACTTGGGAGTTTTTTGGTTCTTCTCCTCCATTTTCTTTCTTTCTTTCTTTCTTTCTTTCTTTCTTTCTTTCTTTCTTTCTTTCTTTCTCTTTTCTTGGTCTGCCCTTTTCCTTGTTTTTGAATTATCCCATATAAATGATGCAGGAATGTATCAAAACACACCCATGTAAAGGGCCTTGGGGCGACAATGTTGTTGTGAAAGGAGCTATAATAAATATAAATTGAATTGAATGCAATCAGTGTTTTGACTGACTGCCAAGCTCATTGTGACAAAGGTCGATGCGATTAAACAATTTTCACGGGCCACAGATAAGCAGTTAAAAGATGATGGATGGATGGATGGATGGAAGGATGGATGGGTTTCCTGAAGGCCGAGCGTGCATGCAGTGCTCATGCAAAAGGCTTGCTCCTATTACTAAGATCGGTTTGGGAGTGTCTATGTCTATGTCTATATGTCTATATATATGACAGAATATATATATATATATATATATATATTTTTTTTTTTCTCTTAAAGGCACAGAAAACAGTGACCAATACAGGAACAGCTGCTCTTTTCCAGCAAATTCCATACAAGCGATAATTTCACAGAAATTCCTTCTCACAGAAAGGCAAAGAAACATATACAATACATTTATGAGCTACCAGCCTCCTGTGAGCAGAGTTGCTTCCGGAAGCTTGGGCCAGCAAGACCGGAAATGTGAGAAGGCCACAGTCTCCAGTCAGGAAGTGGTCCTGACCTGTGCTACTCCCAGCTTAACACCTACAGCTTATGGCTTTGGATGGTGAGGGAGACCCTGTGGGAATGGAGAGTCCTGAACTAGTGGTTAAGACCCCTTTGTGCTTTGCTGTTCATTTTGTCAGATTTTTTGGCATCTGAAGTGATGGATTCCATTAACACCGGCGACTTCAAACCAAACCATCAACTTGGGTATTTCAATGTCTGTTCATGTACATTGTTGTTCCCTTTTGTTTTGTGAAATAACTGAGAAACACAACGTAGCGCCACTGCTCCTTAGTAAGAAGTCAGGAACCAATAAAATCAAAATGACACATTAAGCCTAGTTCATACTTCACTTTTTGGCATCTGTTTTCTTGCTGTGGACGGTTGTCCACGTGGCAACTTGCGTTCATACCACATTTCGCTGTAGATGTGGATAATCGCGGTTGGTGCATGATTACAGCACCAGATCAGGGGAGGGCAGATGTCTTGCAACAAACACAAATAACAGCAGTGTAGTGAAATGGGTTAAACTTTTATGGACAGTTTGGTTCACCATTCGATGAATTTTATTGCCAAGATTTCTAAATGCTGTAATAGTGCTGCTTTTCAAAAGGCCGTACACCTCAGTATAATGAATAGCAACTATTCTTTTGCTACTCTTTCTTTATTGACTGCTGATCTGTGAAAGTTAGTGTTGCCACCTACTGGAAATCCCTAGTAAATGACTTTGTACATGTGCAGTCGACATGCACAAACGTGCACAATTTCTGCTAGACGCTAAAATCTGGGCTACATACGCATCAACTGCAACCATCTGCAGCCAAACCCTGATGACAAAACTTATGTCACGTCTCCCCATGTGCAAAAAATAAGTGCACACGGAAAAGTGAAGTATGAATTGGTCTTAACACCAACATGACAGCAACACGTCTCTCCCCGCGCCCCCCGACTACCTCTGTCCACGTTGGCTCTCAGGGAGGTCAGCATCCCCTCAGAGACCAGTGTCTTGTATAGGGCACCTTTGCAGCTCCTCTCTGACTTTCTGGAGCCACAGCTCTCCAATTTGGCTTCTCCATCCTTCTCCTCAGCCTTCACTGGGAGGACTGGGGGCACTGGTGTGCTTGGGGGGGAGGGCTCTTCCCCGCTGACCTGGGGCTCTGCCTTCACGCAGACATCCGTGGTCTGAGTTTCAGGGCAGGTCAGGGGTGCCTCCTCTTCTGGGGTCTTGCAGTCCCCCGCAGACCCCTCATCCTCTTTAGCCTGGGCCAGTTTCTTCACTTTGGCTTTCATCTTCTTCTTTGGAGATCCAGGCTCCTCTGAGTCCCCCTTATCGCCAGACGGTGGGGGGGGCTTCCTCTTCTGCGCCCTCTCGCTGCCCCAGGCTCCCTTGGCCACAGCCTCGATGGTGTAGATGACGCTCTCTAGGTCCGACTCTGACGACTGGCGTCTCTTACATGGCTTCTTGAGCGACGGGGGGCTCTTATCTGCCTTGGCCTCCTCACTCTTGTCTTTCTTCTTCTTTTTCTTCTTTTTTATGGTCTTGGACTGGCTGAGTGCTGGCGGGCTGCCGTCCATTGGGGTCGTGGAGGACGAGGAGGAAGAGGACGAGGAGGAGGAAGAGGACGAGGAGGAGGCGGGGGAGGATAAAGGAAGATCACGGGCATCCTGAGAGTTGCAGGCGGCTTCCCTGCTGTCCAGCTCTGCAGAGCTGCATGAAGATGATGGCTGTGACCCCAAGGCTTCGATCTTCACTGCTTCAGAAGCCAAACACATCTGCAGGGGGGGCGTAAACAAAGGATGTTGGTTTAGGAGCACAACAGTTAGAAAAGACAGGAGATTAAATGACCACTCCCTATGACCGAGACAATGTTGTAAATGGCCTAGCTGGTTAAGGACCTCTGCTTGTGTCCAGAAGATCACTGGTTCAAATCCCACAGCTGATAGTGTCATCATTTCACCTCTGGACCTTTCGACTTTGAACAAAACCCTTAATCCCAGCTGCTCTAGGCGTGCAGACTAACCCTAAAATAACTTTTCTCTCACCTGTACATACGTGTGTGTCTGCATCTCTCTTGGAGACCAAGCTGGGATATGCCAAAACTACCCAATTTCGCCAAAAGTATGAGCACCAATCAGATCAAATTAATATTATAAAACTAAATTAATCAAAAGAATCTAAATTTATCTATTTATTCATAAAAGGATATCATTATTAACTCTGATTAATCAACTGTCCTCCACAGTTGGTAATATGTCACAAAATAAGGATACTTGATTAAAATTACTGTGTAGAACTAGCAGAGGGCAATTAGCATGCATATATTGGGATACTGTAATGAGATACAGTCCTGACTGCCAAACTTGGGCATATTCAACTGACAACAGGTTTTATCCACTAGGATGCCAGCTAAAGATCAGTACACACCATGTCCAGCAGAGGGCAGCAAATGTATCACAAAAGACACGTTACCGCCAGCAGATCCTTCAAATACCTAGTATCAGAATTTCAGTGCTGATTAATTGAAATCAACAGATAGTATCTAAGAATTACAGCTCCGTGCAGTTAAAGGCGCCTCCTGAAGTATTATGGGATGCTGTTACCATGGCGCACCTACCTCAGCAAGCTGGAAGAGGGCTGACTGACCGCACTGCTTTCCGTCTGTGGACGTCGAGGTGCTGGAGGAGATCTGGTCCATGCAAATCAGAAAGGCGAATTAAAAAACAGTGTGGAGTGTTTGTGTGTGTGTGCTTGTGGGGGGGCAGCTATCTGAATGGCCCCAAACTGCTTTGGCACAGTTACTCTTCATTCATTCACTGACTGTACAACCCATTGTACAATACTGTTTATTTATGAGCCATAACTGAGCAATACTTTCCCTGATGCTCTTTGCAGGATCTTGTTACAATTGTTATTAATATGATTATTATTATTATTTTATTATGTCCAAGTGTCTTAACTACTAAGGACCGGTTTATACTTGATGCTTGGATTATGCATGTTATCGATATGCAAGTGGTGTCACTGCTCATACTTCCGACGGTAGTTTATGTCTATCTGGAGGACTAACAGTTATGTCCACCAGTGGGCAGTGCGCGAAATCATCTTGGTCGGCTGTATCATTTCCGGTCTTGTTTGTGTGAGGTTGTGGCCTGAAATACCACAAGCTACCAAAGATAAACGTCAATGATGCTCATCGTATTCACAAAAAGACAGGCAATGCATCATACATATGATATATACAGCAAGGATGAAAATGATTATGATTCGCTGGGAAAGTACATGCAGTGCTCATGCAAAAGCAGCGGTAACTTTGAACAAATTTTTAAATATATTTAATATAATCTTAAAATGGAACAGTCATTAAAATTGTAAAGCTTGCTCAGTTTTGTTTCCTATGGCATAGTATAAATGTTTTAGCGAAACTTAAACCCTCCCGTTCGTGGCGAATTTTATCACCAAGATATCGAAAAATATCGTTATGAAAATCTCTCATACCGCATCATAATGTCCGTACCATATGAAAGTATGCAGAAACCTGATCTCAATCCAGCTATTGCGGTCCTTGTGATGAGAATCACATGTGCATAATATGCTTTGTCGATATTAATATCACCAAGCCCAACTTCGTACTTTTTGTACTGTAATGCTGCACTGTCCTGTTAATTGTCTGTAGTCTGTTTAGAAAACATCCAAGAAAGAATTTCACTGAACTTTGTACGTAAGACACTGCTTTCTTAGCTCAGATCGAAACAGAAGAAACATACTGCCATTAAATTTTAAAGATGCTGTACACAGGCCTACCATAGTGTTAAGAAGGTTTTTTATTTTGCCTCTGAAAATATTGCGTTTTGAGTATCTTCCAGCCACTCATTCTTAAAAAAAAAAGTCGACAAATGTTGCACTCACTGCCCAAAACATTTTTTACCGGTACTACAATTAAAGTGTAGCATTACTCCACATTTAGCCGTACAAACAATACGTGGAATGAATGCCGGAGGTGTGAGGCGACCATGAGTGTCGAGTATGAACAGGCCCTAAATGTACGTGTTGTACTATCATTAACCTGCAATTTTTTTCAGGGTTAATAAAGTATGTATCTGCCTGTCTGTCTGTATTAAATACTGTGATCTGAGGAAAATAAACGCCATCTTTTTTCACACGAGACCAAACAAACCCAACCATGAGGCTAGAAGCTGGTCTTTAGCAGCTTGGAAAGCGCCTGCCTCGCTGTAAGGCTAGAGGAGCTCACCTCCGCCAGCTGAAACAGAGCGGACTTCACCGCATCTCCCGACGGGCTGGCGCCTCCCAGGCACGGCGTTTCGGAAGCCTGTGGACAGAGAGGCGGGTTGAGGAGCTTTGGCCGGAGCCCAGACGCCGAAACGCTGAAAACGCGAATGGCCAAAGGGGACTCACCACCGCTGCCAGGTCTGCTGCCAAGCTCTTCCCCTCTGAGGGCGTCGGGGGTGCTGTGTTGGTTTGGGGGCTGCTGGAGGAAATCTGAGAGGAAAATGCTGGGGTCAAAGGTCAAGGTGAGAGCCCGAGAGAGGAGGCATGTTTGAGACTGCATGGCACTGAGCATGCAGAAAAGGGCGTCTAATGAATCTGCCATTTGTATGAGCAGAGGTACATTGGAATGAGCCTGTTTTCACATATCCTGCTCTCTTGCTTTTTTAAAGACACACACGCATACATATACAGTGGTACCTGTACTCACGAGCGTCTGAGGCCATGAGTAACTTGAGTCACGAGCATTTTTATTTAATAAAATCTCACTGTACCCACGAGCAATGTTTGGAGCCAGGAGCTGTTTTGTGTTGCCACGACATGCCACCAGATCGGTGCTATGATACGTATGTTTACATCCACTCTTGTAAATGTATGAATGTTTTTTTATATAAAATGCTTCCTGAAGGTAAAACAGTCCTTAATGTAAGATACGTACGTACAGTTGTGTGTTACAATACGGGAAAGAGGTACGTATCCTTCCCGCATAGGCTGACTGATTGCCGTATTGTAAGCAATTTTTTGTAAATTTGTAATAGCACTGATAATTTGCCCTTTTTCTACATTTTTAGTAACCTAATTTACTGTAATATTTAGGCTTGTTTTTCAATGTTTTATTGTTTGCAACAATTTTCTATGCTCGCTGTAGGCTACGCCGAGCAGCCTAGCCTACGGGACTTGGTCTCTTTCGTGTATGGCCATAGCACAGTTTATGCATCTAAAGATGAAAGTGTGTCTAATATGCTGAAAAATATGATATTCTCAATCAATACTACTTATATTGTCACTAAAAGCTCAATTATTGTGCCTATAAATGTTTTGTATGGGGGTATTTTGGGGCTGGAAAACCAATTAATCCCTTTCCCATTATTCCTTATGGGAAAAATTGTTTGTACCCACGAGAAATTGTACCCATGAGCTGAGTCTTCAAATAAATTACGCTCGTGGGTACAGGTATCACTGTATACATACACACATTCAGGGGTTGGACAGTGAAACCGAAATACTGGCCAATAGTATTTGAGGTTTCACGCATATATATGTGCGGCCTGGTGGCCAAAATCCGCTGATTGCGCATTCCATCAGTAAGAGCAGAGCAATAGCACAGCTATACATAAAATATTGCAATCCACACAACATAATGGGAGACATATCAGAGTTCAAAACAGAACAGCTTGTTGGTGTGTGTCTCGCTGGCACATCTGTTACCAGGACAGTAAGTCTTTGTGGTGTATCGAGAACCAGGGAAATGTCGGCATGCTACCATGAAGGACGGACCTCATCCAACTGGACTAACTGTGAACGCAAGAGGAAGCCGTCTGAAAGGGAAGTCCGGGCACTAACCGGGACTGTATCCAAAAAACATTAAACCACAGCTGCCCAACTCACTGGAAAATGAAATGTGCACCTTGACTCCTGTACCCATCAAAACCAGAGCTATACAGGGCTAATATTAATGGTTTATTAATGGCTACAGCCAAACCTTTGGTCACTTGTGCCAATGCCAAATACCAGTTTTAATAGTGCCAAGTGCAGGCAAATCTAGTACTGTGGACAATGTGAAACATGTATTGTTCTCTGATGAGTCCACCTTCACCGTCTTTCTCACATCCAAGTGAGTTACAGTGTGGAGAAGCCCCAAAGAAGCTTATCACCCACACTGGTTTGGAGAGTGCAGCACAGGGGTGGATCAGTGATGGTTTGGGCTGCAATATCATGGCATTCCCTAGGCCCATTACTTGTTCTAGATGGGTGTGTCACTGGCAAGGATTACAGAACCATTCTAAAGGACCATATTCAAACATTCAAACATTGTGTCATGTATTAGGATAATGCACCGATACACACAGCCAGACTGGTGGGGGAGTGGTTTGATGAACATGAAAGCGTAGTCGATCATCTCCCATGGCCTACAGATTCACCAGATCTGGATATTATTGAGCCACTTTGGGGTATTTTAGAGGAGTGAGTCAGAATACGTTCTCCTCCACTAGCATCCCGTAGTGTCCTGGCCACTGTTCAGCAAGAGGAATGGCTCAAAATCCCTCTGGCCACTATGCAGGACTTATATCTGTCAATCCCAAGACAATCTGATGCTGTATTGGCTGGATAAGGAGTCCCTACAACATACTAATAAAGTAAATTTTTTATACTTTTTTTGTCAGTGCATAATTCCATACAGCTCTAGAAAAAAAATTGAGACCACTTTGGTAAGTCCTGGTTTAATCCTGGTTCTGCAGGCAAGAGGCTATGCTGGGGAGCAGGTGGCCTGCAGGTTCAAAATTTCTAAGACCACAGTACACAAGAATAAGGTGAAGCAGGAGACACTGGGAATGACCAGAAACCAGCCAGGCAGAGGGAAGAAACGACTTTCAAATGTCAGAGATGACCGTTAACTTCTCAGACAACTTCTCATAAATCGTAAGATGACATCAAGTGACCTTCAAAAAGAATGGGAAACATTACATGCAGGTGTGAAGTGCACTGCTAGAAGAGTCCGTATCAGGCTCCTAGAAGCAGGACTGAAGCCCCATAAAGCAAGGAAGAAGCCTTTTATTAATGAGAAACAGAGAAGAGCCAGGTTGAAGTTTGGAAACAAATGCATATTTTACAGAGGCGCACACCCATAAATTTAGAAATGAGTAAAACAAACAATTGTGCAGTGGTCTCAAAATATTTTCCATAGCTGTATATGTTGTTATATAGTTTTGATGTCTTTATAATTATTCTAAAGTGAATAGTATAAATGAACCTCTCATTAGGTAGGAGTGTGTGTGTTTCTCTCTCTCTCTCTATTATATATATACACACACACACACACACACACACACACACACACACACACACACACACACACACACACACACACACACAGAGGTACCTCAGTTCTCGAACTCATTAGAACTTGAATTTCTTGAAAGTCGAACCAACCAGTTTGAAAAAAAATGACCTAGAACTCGATCTGAATCTCAGAAGTCAAACCATGAACGCCGACCTAAGATAACTTGTACGCGCAGGGAAATAAGTCACGCGGCACGTCTCTCAGCGGAAACAAAGGGTAAAGATTCAGTCTCAGCCTCGCGTTCGCTGTGATAGCACCGTGCATGTTTACACTAGCTGAATACATATATTTAGACAGTAAAAATACATTGACAATGATTGAAGACAGTAACAGTAATTATAATTATATAATAAAATACATTTTAAAATAACGATTTCTTATTAATTCCAGTTTGTTGACAAAGGCTCAGACGTCAGGGTATCGGGGAATAACGGGGTTTAATTACAGGTAAGGCAGGCAAAACGCGGACGGACAATACAATGACTGGACTGGGGAAACAAACTGAAACGTGGACTAAATACAGAGGACTAATGACGAGAACCATAAACAGCTGATCACACGGGGATTCCACACGGGATTAACGAGGGGGCGTGGCACACGGAAGGAGCGGATGATCAGGGCAGGACACATTGTTTTTTTTTTTAACTTTACACATTGTTTGGATACATTTATTTTCCTACTTTAAAAATTGCTGTTTTGATAAATGTGCT
>JAODJU010000108.1:17676201-17713719 GCA_026776725.1 Gnathonemus echidnorhynchus
GGGATCTTAGAGTGCCGCTTTGGTATTCTCACTTCTCTCTTCTGCCACAGTTTTTGAGTTGTGTGGATGTAGCTACTTGCAGCCGCTCCAGGTCACACCCAGTCGCTAATAGGACTAATATCTTGACTGTCCCTAGGGAGGACAGATAATGCCCCCAGCCAAACACAGGTTCAAGGGCTCACCGATCACCTGAAAGAGACTGGCATCCATGAACGTGAAGGGAACTAATCAATCCATGCTAGAGACCCCTTTCGGATGTGCATCCATCGCATGGCAAAGCCGCTCCAAAAGGCCAATTCCAGCTGGGGAACAAGCCCTGGAAGCTTCCGGATACCATAGCAGCATAATTACCTGCAAGCACATCGGCCATGGATCCATCTATTCATGGCAAACGATCTTTAGCGGGACCTGAGCCTCTGCCCGTCAAATGCGCGAATCAACCTTGGTGTAATTCCTGGCGAGACTGCCGGGCCTTGGGAATTCCCCCACCACACCCACCAAGCCTGCTGGGGGGTGAGCATGAATGGGAGGAAGTGGCTGTGGTAACTTCCTGGGGGAGTGGCCGGTAACGGGCCACACACTTTGGCAGACAGAAACTGGCATGGCTTATGGCTTCCAGAAAAGTCCACATGGGGTATAGAGGAACTGAGACAGTATGCGGCTCCAGCCATGCGATTAGGTGAAAGGGGGACCTCTGTGAACACGCCCCGTCAGCCCTGCCTGCACATCCCTGCTGGTTTTTATGCCTTTTCTCATCACGCTAGATCAGTATTAGCATAGCCAATACGGAAACATCCATTACTTTCCCACCATATAAACAGCCCGGTTTCGCGGGGCTTGTGTTAGAGTGCGTGGTTCATGTTATAACTTCCTAAAAGGAGGAAAAGCGATCACACCACCTCTTGCCCTTAGTGGCGCTAGCACCTGCGGCCAAGAGGAGAACCTGCGACCTTCAGGGGGCTCCTGGTCAGACGTGCTAGACACAGAAACTTGGTACCAGAACAGAATAAAGTCACAGGTGTGGCATGTAGCCAGCATACACCAGCCCTTTAGAATATTACAAATATAAGCATCTAAGTTCACTTTTAATTATTTTTATCATTAATGTGGCTTATCTGCAATGATAATATACTAAAGTATAGTAACGGAAAAAGGTCCAAAGTCAGACAGAACCAAGCAAAGCCACCTGACCCCTATTAAAAATGAGAAAGAGAGAGAGAGAGAGAGAGAGAGAGCGAGCTCAGGCATAGCGTTTATTACTATCTGCTGCCCTCTTGCTGTTAAATCTGTGTGACACCAACTACCAGGACCCAATTCACCCCCCACCCCCCCACAGTTTGGAGAAGCGGAAAGGGCCGTTTTGTTTATGAAGGAAATATTTAGCTGAAAGTACTCTAGCTGTATGCTTAGTTCAGGTCAGAAGGTGGCGCTGGCGAGACAGAAAGAAGGAAAGGGCCCAGATTACAGATGGGGGTGCTGAGATGGTATCCCCCCCCCGATTGGAGCTTTGCTGAGTTACTCTGTTACCCAAGAATCCCACAAATTGTACAAGGCATCACACCCCTGACCATATTTGGGAAATGCTCTACAGAAAGCCTCCGTGATTGGCCACCCATTCTTAAAATGAAATTAATATTCATGGGAGTTAGTGAGGATAAATGCACACATACACAGACAAGCATGTATTAAATATTAAGCCAAAATGTTTACTACCTCAGTAATAATTACAGCACGTTTCTGCCAGTGAAAGGACATGATGTTTAGAAATGTAGCAGAGGTCCGCCACTAAAGATGAGACACAGATCAACGCACAACATATCCTGTGGGAATATTTTTATGTAAACAGTAAATAAGAACACATCAGTGGAGTGAGGTGAAGATGTGTACAAGGACAGGCCAACGACCCTTAGACAAATCCGCTCACCAATATTTCATAATTGGATTCAGTCCATTTTTCACGTGTCGGTCTGAGATGTTCAGCTTGCGGAAGAGAGGAGTATGAACCTTGTGTTGGAGAATGCGTGTTATTGCTTTTCGAGGGAATTATATATCCACTGGATCCATTTCCTGTATATATGCTGTCAGGGCTTAGCATTGTGGCCCAGACGGCATGCTCTAATGGTGTCTGTATTTCTGGGGATTCGAACCCTTAATGCCTCATTTTAAGCCCTGAGTTTGCTCATGACTTGCATGGAAAGTAGCTTGTTTTACATACATGATCTACACTGGTGTTTATTTTAGCCAAACGTGGTCAGCAGCAGCAGCATAACACGCTGTGCCTGGGAGGGTGTGGACTCCATCTTATTTACAATTACATTTACTTAGCATTTTGCTAAGTATCCAAAGATATGTAGACGTGAGAAAGCATGGTCAGCCAGAGCCTTGCTCAAAGGCTCAACGGTGAAATCCCCCTGCTAACCATAGGATTTGAACCCGCAACATTCCAATCATGGGCACAGAGTCCTAACCCTCTGAGCCACACACAACACCCCAATTATTATTGAGCAGACACATGCTTTACACAAGCACCGTACAAACACTTTATACAGCTCAATGAATATCTTGCTTGGCAACATAAAAAGCATGACCGTTCCTAGCGCACAAACCAACACATTCCACGGTGCAAGATGCCATCTTTAACCCCCTGCTGGCCAAAAAGAATTACTGCAATCTGCTGCCCCAAGTATCAAAACAGCATTTTATTAAATTAATCTGTAATTAGGTTTGGATCTGGTGGAAATCAATCAAAGTTAAAGCAAAAAGCAACATGACTGCATATAAGTACGGTACTTATAATTCACTGATACTTACCGGATATCAATATGCATCAAGAGCTGATTGGTTGAATTTCCCCCTAAATATTAGGGTGTTTATCTGACAGCTAGGTGAACCCGCCTACCAAAGGTTTTCCCATTAATGGGTTGGAGGGTGATGTTTTTCCCGTGGAAGTGAACATTAGATGCTACAGCCAGCCGGGACGAGGCCTGAGGGGTGGACATGACTACCTACTACAAACTAAGAGTTAAAGCTCATCCAGGAGGACTTGCAGCTCATACCTACATCTGTTAAACCACTTTCACAGCTAATTAAATAACCGCTTAATGAGGCAGCAGCTCGTTCTTACCGGAGCATTCAAGGTAAAGTTACGCAAGCTTCCGACAGCAGAGACGCCCACCTGAGTCGCAGACCCTTCAGGCTAGCTGCCTCCTTCCACAGGCTTCTCACAGCTCACTTTTCATACTCCTGTTTTCTAGCTACAGACATGTGCATGTCAAGGGCTCTACGTGAATAGTGAGCGATACTGAAATGTTAGCAGCTTTAAATGTTATCTAGCCGCCTTAAATTTTAGTCACCTTAAATGTAGGGATGCAGCTACTGATTATTTTAGTAATCAAGTATAATCGATGGAATAATCGATAGAAATCGAGTAATCAAATGAGAAATACTTTTGCCTTATGAAAGACCAATAGTATCTATTCAAAAGAGAAAAAAGGTAATGTCCCATTCACACATCCCATGCACTTCAGGGACAAAGACTGGGGTTAATAAGGGTTAAAAAATGGACAAACATACATTTTTATTTTATTTCAATGATTTTTGTAAGTAATTCAACATGAAGGAGATGAAATAATGTGAAAGAAGCACTTTTTGTTCGAGTGCTGTTTACAAATGCAATACTTAAAAAGCGCATGTAAAAATACTCTTTATTGCAGCACAATTTTTTTTTTTGGAAAATAAATTACCACAAAATAATTTAAGCTATTTTGCCATAAATTTGTGACTCGAGGTGAGCTGTAAACTATTTTAATCAAGTATATTAACATGGTAGCAGTGCAGCCAACTATAATCATGAAGCTGCTGATAATCAGAACAACTTAATATGTAATTGACAAAATTATCAGTGAAATTGGAATGCTAGCCTCCATTGCTGGCGAAGCTACCTTCAGTCATAACTATAAATTACGAGAAACATTAACAGCTAATGCTAAGCACATATAAAAACAAAATATTTAGTATATTAATGACAGCTAATGTATTAATGTTAAAAAAAACGTTATTTTAATCAACATACCATGTAAAGTGCTTGGTAAGCGATGGAAATGAATGTGATTCTATGCTGTGAATGTCAATGGTTGGAACTATACACCGTCCCCATGACCCGGAAGTTTGCTGGAAATTCCTCCGCCTTTTTTACAATGGGCCCCTATGGGAGTGTTGCCACTCAGTTTTTTCTACTGCTCTGCTACATGCAATGCAGCATAAGCAAACTGTGCGACAGCAATAATCCTCCGTGTGAAACACGTTGATCACTTAGAACTACACAGCTGTGGGAATTAAACGAAGTGTCAAAGCAAAGAATTTGCATCAAGGATTTTTTTTTGTGATCGAATTACTCAAGTTTCTCAGTGAATCGTTGCAGCCATACTTTAATGTTGTCTAGCCACCTTCCATTTTAACCACCTTAAATGTTATCTAGCCACCTTAAATTTCAGTGCCTTAAATGTTATCTATATGTCTTAGATTTTAGCCACCTTAAATTTTAGCTACCTTAAATGTTAGCCTGCCAAGAACCTCCACATATTGGAGAAATCCATACATTTATTCCAGTTGACACCAGGTTAATATGAATGCCATTGGATTTTAGTAGTATAATACTGCAAAATCCCAGAAGAGTGAGAGGTGCGGGACCCTTTGTGGGGGTTTAAACCAGACAGTATCCCTTGAGTGTACATCAATATGAAAGCCTATGTTGATATATTATTAGCTAATCACAACTTTTGATTAATAAATATATGGTCAAATCCAGTCTCGACTTAATGTCCTACAATGTGATGATGATTAGCTAATGGGTAACTTCAGTCTGGGAAAACCCAGAACAACTACTTAAAATAAAGGTACGCAAAATAAAGGCACTTACTTCGGTCTACCAGGTGAACATGAAGAGCTAAAATCTTTGGGTCTAGTACTGAAAATAAACAAAAAGCCCAGAGGCTGGAATGTCAAAAACACACCACAGTACCAAGCATAACTTACAAATGTTATTACTTCTAGTTTACTTTCATTTGACTAATATGTAGCTGTGATACCAACCATTAGCTGGTTAAGGGGGCGGTTAGGGTAACTGTCACTTTAACCTCAGCATCTAGTTGTCCTACTTGTATGTTATTGAACATGACATGCATACAATATATACATCATACATGTGTGTTACCTGTCCTCACTATTCTGTAATTTGTCATTTGCTTTTATTTATTGTTCTTTATCGTTATTCAGTATGTTCAATATGTTATTGAAATTTTCAGGGAGGTACACAAGCAAATATTTCATTATGTATGATATTATTTCAGCCTGGGGAGAATTGCTGAATTGTTTCATTTTCATTTTATGACGGAGCAAAAATGAAAGCAAAAAATCATTTTTGTTTTCCATTGTTGAAGTAAAATTGTACTAGTTCATTAAACTTCAGCGATGTTTTTAGGGGACACTAAGTTATGCAGGACGGCTACTGTATTCTTTCGAACAACTGACCCTGTTCAACAATCATCCCCGGTCTCCCTACTTGTATGACAATAAAGCTTTCAAAATCATCAGTCCTAACTAACAGATGGTAACCATTAGGCTGAGTCCCTTGCTTGGGCATTATGGCAAACCAACTAAGGTATGGCGGTCAGTTCACTAACCAACCAGGGACAGAGAGGGTGAGTGAAAAGGAGCCATGTGGGGAAATGTGGCTGATCTTGAGCAGTTGGGTGTAAGGAAGAGTCATGTGCATTTCAGACAGAAGCACAAATAACAGCCTCCGACTGCAAGCCCTGGATTTTTATGCATTTAATTATGTCTTATTTGGCAGCCAAATAAAGTGTTTTTATTTATGCGCTAGTTTTAAGAGAGGTTAATGTGACTGTAAGAGCACAAGTGTTTAACGGTACTCTAGGAAGGCAAGGTGGGCCAAAATAGTAATCCAGGTTCATCTTCAAGTATGAATGCATGCTGAATTCTTCCTTTGAAACTATTTCTCAGCCACCACCCTTTGCATACCAAATTCCCATAAAAATACTTCTTTGGAAGCAATCAGAGGGCTTCCATCTCCTAAACGGACCACAACTTCAATCAGTACGGAGGTCAGGGTTAAATGCCATCAGGTTTTAATCAAGTGCCATGTTATCTGAAATGACCTCAGTGAGTCTGTTCCTCAGGTTAAGTGGGACGTCCATCATGGCCATTGATCTTTTAGATGGGGCAGTGGCTCCAGCGCCACCCCTACTGGACAGAATTGACCTGCAGGACCATCCAAGCCCAGCCCTGTCACCCTTCAGCTCTTTAGCAAATGTGAATAGGATCATATATCCACCATTTATTTACACATCATCACTGAACATAAAAATCATTACACTCATTTTAAGATCAGTTGCCACAGTTCTGCAGGTAGGTGTTTTCTCAAGTCCCCTGTGTGGCCAGCTTAGCATGCTTCCTGAAGAGAGGGCAGCTAGCACATAGCTGGCACGCAAATCAGCACCCATCTAACCTCTCTACGATCTTCTTGCCACTCAGGTCTTCCATAATGAGCTGGGAATAGCTAACCACCATGAACAGTGAAAACCTCTGATGAGGCTTGTCGTGACACCAAATATCACTAGACACTGTTTGCATTAAAAATATATATGTTTTGTTCACTTTTATTAGCAGGGTGAAAGACTTACTGAAATCAGATTGAGACACAATCAAATCTAAACAGCAATCAAAACATTTCTGGCCAAAACATATGTCAGTGCTCTTACTGACCTGAACCTCTGGGTTCACGCACTACATCAGTTACTGCAATTTCATACCATTTCCGCAAGCGTGGATGAAAATGTAGTTTGAGCATGAGCACATCCCCTTCAATGTTTCGGTGAACATATTAGCGACTAACGTATTAGCCACTCTTTCATGTGAATGACTTTAGCTCATCACCCCCCCCCCCCACCTCCAGAAAACTGAAAACGAGAATTAAAAACCTACAAGTTACGGACAAGTTTCTAACTGATGGAAGAAAAAAAGGCTCATTTTGATTCAGTTGTCAACAACCAATGAAAGATGGCTGCCAACATCCAAAGAAAGTCAACCGCCAATGACTCATGGAAGTCAAAGGCCAACTGAAGTCAAGTTATGTTAAGAAGACCAGTGCTCAACTATCAATGACGACTCAATCACCTCAAAATCCCAAAAAAACAAAACTGAATCAAAAATTACGAGGAGCCACCAACTCATGAAAACACTCCCAGTCTTCAAACTTTAGCCTCGAAGGGGAAGTTATTAGCACTAGACGGGCTACTTGCTACAGTAACCACAGCAATGTATAGTCATAGGAAAGAAGAGGTCACAATCTTTTGGCACATACAGTGTCCCGCATGCTTTTAGAAACAGACTCATCCTACCTCAGAGAAACACAACATAGCCAGCGAGCGGGGGGGCGGGGTTACATTCTACAAACAGATATCTTTAAGTGCATAAGAAGCCAATATGTTTATACTTAAAATGCAATATAAATAAAAGACCAATGGAAGTCAAGCTATGTCAGAAAGACCAGATATACAACATTTAGAAATGCTGAATATCTGACAACATAACATGAGGAAACACTACCTACATCAAACAAGTGAAAAGAAAGATAGTGACAAGGTAACAAAATAGCCAAATCAACAAATAGGACTACGTGCATAAAATCCATCCATCCATCCATTTTCCAACCCACTTATCCCACTGGGTCACGGGGGGTCCGAAGCCTATCCTGGAAGCAATGGGCACGAGGCAGGGAACAATCCTGGATGGGGGGCCAGCCCATTGCAGGGCACACTCACACACCAGTCACTCACACATGCACACCTATGGGCAATTTAGTAACTCCAATCAGCCTCAGCATGTCTTTGGACTGTGGGGGGAAACCGGAGTACCCGGAGGAAACCCCACGGCGACACGGGGAGAACATGCAAACTCCACACACATGTAACCCAGGCGGAGACTCGAACCCGGGTCCCAGAGGTGTGAGGCAACAGTGCTAACCACTGCACCACCATGCCGATGCATAAAATCAAAAAGCAAAATTGAAGCCTTTAACAGAAAGAAAGCGTCAATTACCAGAAACTATATAAGCTATGTGATTGGGTGGTGTAGGCTAATTTCAGGCCACCTTCTGCAGTAGAAATGTCTACTGAAATTTCAGAAAGGTTAAAAATTTAAATAATGAGAGAGAATTGAAAAATTAAAGAATAAAATAATGAAAAGTCATCCAAATACTTGTATATATGACTTATCTAGATATCTTGCGGCCTAACAAACTACAATAAACATAATCATATGACATATAAACTGCTGAATTTAATAATTTATGTATCAACTTTTTTGGCTGTTTAGATGTCCTGCATTACACCCATGGATTCCTACCAATAAAATGTGATGCAACTGTCACTCCGACGGGCATCGGCAATGATGTAAAAGGGTGACTTTCGCACAACAACAACAACACTGACACTTCATGCCCAATAACTTGGTGTTCAAACCCCATTAGCCTTATTTGGGACCATTCTGTCTAGTGACACCATAATGGGGGGCGCCATATGACTTAGTGGGTTAGGACTCTGTGCCCATGATCAGAAGGGCACTGGTTCAAACCCTGAGCCCCGCAGATGGGGCCTTGAGCAAGGCTCTTAAACCCCTGACAGCTCCAGGGAAGCTGCATGCCGACTGACCTCATGCTTGGACACCAAGCTTTGCTCTCACCGGTATGCATGTGAATATCTAAACAGCCAGCAACAAGGTTTGTGAAAAGGAGTGTTCCAATGTACTTGTACAAATGACTAAAGCACAATTTCATTATTTTTTTCCAAAAGCTCTTCTAGGCCGGTTCCCTAACGACTGCAAGTCCACTATTCCAAATTATCTACTACATCCCACCTTTCGAAGCAAGCCTTCTACTTCCTATATCTGGATGAGCCCTTGACATCCTTCCTGTTGGCCAGGGTGGGGAGTCCCACCTAAACCTTACCAAAAAAAATCAGTTCATTCATTGAGCTACTCAACCCCCCCCACCCCACCCTACTCCACCTCCATAGCACTAAACACCATCTCCAGTCGGAGCGTCATAACCCAAGGTCCCGAAGATAAACCGTCGCCAGAATGAGCAACAACAATTCATCTCTCTCTGAAGCCAGAAAATCATGTAAGTACAGATGCCAGAACCTGTAAAGGCACTGAAGAGGAAATCCACTGTTGTTCCTCAAGTACCCTGGTGGTCATGACAAAGAAATACTCCGTTTTTGCTTAGATGAGTTTTCCTCACATCCCCTTTCCTAACATTCAGAGCAGTTTGCAGTTCCTTACAATGAACTTCCAAGGTAGATTCGCTCATCAGGTGAACCAGCCTGCCTTTATGGAGATCCAAAGACTCTAGGAAACCTACAGAGCTTTGTTGGGACCATTTACTTTCTCAGGATGGGGAAGACTCTAAGATGTCTGAAGCTGTGCAATTGCAAAAGATTCACGAAACAAGCAGTTAGATCTTAGAGTCCTTAAGAATACTGATGTTTCCAAGTAAACAAGCTCAAATGTCAACAGATTTTAGACTTCTCGCTAAAAAAAACTGCAACAGTGACTGCCTGATGGCAGTGGAAGGTGACATTTTTTGAAAGAATTAAACATATGGTGTTTTTGCCATTCAAAGTGCATAAGGGAAATGGCAGTGAAAAAGAAATATTTTGGGTGGTACTCAAAAAACAAAGCATTCACAACAACACTGGTCACTTTAAAACCAACAAAATTATCAATTGTAATGCAGATTTAACCTGTACTCTCGAAAAGCAAAACAGCTAATTTTAATATGTTTTAAATATGGAATAAGGAACATGTATCACAATATAACTGATGCTTTATCAAATCTGACCAATAAACAAGATAATTCACCCTGAATGATATTTAAAAAAACAGCAATCATATTTTATATTAATTATTCCACTTTCCAAAATAGTGAATTGTGATTATCACAATGATTAAAGTTCTGACCATCATGAATTCATTTGTTATCCATGAACTTAAAAGCTAAATTTTCTAACCACTTTGTTGCAGGTCATACTCCCGGCTTCATAATTTCATAAATCAACAGGGACTTTCATTTCCAACACTGCCTATATCCCTGTTATTCGGATGATGAGGGTAAGCCCTGGGAAATCACCCTAAATAACAGCTTTAATTCATCGATACTGAACCGGCCTACATATCAAACAAAACGGTATAACAACGTCTATGCATTATGTCTAAATCACAGGTTCCAATTATGTTTTCATAGGCTACCGACTGCAAATCAGATGCAAATTGATTTTTCAATTTCCAGTTGATCTCAAATTTAAGGACCACGTAGAGACGTCGTTTTACATGAATGGGGTTAATCTGGATTTCGCGGATTCTGACAGGCAGATCAACAGAAAAATGTTATCCATATCTCTTGTCGATGCATACATAGCTAATCAATAAAATGCATGACATAACTGGGCAAAAAAAATAGACCCATGTGGCACTTGTAAAACGGAAGATGCTGAATATGTTATGAGAATCAACAAAAAAGACACAAAAAACGTGAAATGAACTGAAGGCGTACTTACTTAGGTACGGAAAATGGAAATACTGTATCTGAAAGATGAAGATGAGTCTGTCAGTCAGGCTTTGTCATGCGATGGTGATGACCTATAAAATACAAAACACTGTGTCCTCAGTGAAGATACATCTTAATTTCCCGATTCCATTTTACTGCCCCGATTAATCAAAAGCCTCGTCGTGATCGGCGACATTCACTGGCGTTCCTTTAACTTTATAACATACGTGCGATAGCTAAACCCACAAGCAAACTATGGTGGGCGCATCATTCCCCCCCCCCTTCCTTCGTTCACTAGTTAAGTGTAAAGTTGACCGTCTGTAATCGCAGCACCGACACCACGACATAATGACACGCACGACCGTAAAATTGATACAGTGTACATAATACATTAAAATGTCAGGTGCGGTTTGACTGGTAGGAGATGTCCACTAATTGCAGCAGTTTGCAGGTAGGACCGGACTAGTGCTGCCTTGGCAAACCGGAGGTGCTCTTTTCTTTCCACGCTGTCGAGAGAAGTGGCAAAACGAGGCGATAATTCACCAACGCGTCGCCCCCACCCTAAAGGCCCCCTTTAAGGGGGGATTATTCCCTTCATCGGAACGTCCCCGATCGTCTCCCGTCGGAGGCTATCTTAATTTTTAAGTGCAAAATGTCGATCTGGGGGTCTGACAAGACAGACAGGGCGAAAGAGAGTCCATCTTGCTTTGGGGAAAATGAAGTATAAATCTCACTCCTGTCAAAAAGTCCGCGGACGGCATTTTTCTTCTCCGTGGCGGAAAAGGTGGGCAGATCAGCCCCCCTCGTTACTTAAAGTCGGGGTCATCGCTGCAGACGGTTCGGGAGACGCGGTCTACCTGGCCCGATCCGGGCTCCGCGACCGGTTGTATGGGATCAAAGTAGCTAAGCTAGCCCCGCTGGCCTCCTGATGCGAGTCGCCGTAGCCCCCGTGTCATTAGCAGGACGTGCAATGGGATTTTCTCCCACTAAAGCTCCCGGGGACACTTTGTATCCGACTTTTACTATTTTTTCCCCCTTTTTCTCTCTCCCCCTACCTCTACTAATTGAAGTCGATTTCTGTTACAAAATAACCATGGCAGGAGGAGGACTGGGGGGGAAGTGCCCGCGCCGCTACTGAGCGATCGGCTTCTCTCTTTGCCTGTGTCGTACATATTGTCTCTACATTTTGCATCGTCAGTTTTTAACCCCAGCGCTAAGTAAAGACGAGTGTCCTAAGCGATGGGGAGGTGGGTTTTTTTGCTTCGTTTTCGTGCAAATGACCGCCGATCGAGGATGGGAAAAAAAAATAAAAAATAATCCCAGATTAATAGGAAAGGCAGCGATCGCGCCCGTTCGTAGCTGCCAGCGACGGGTGCAATTCAAGTGGGCACGATTTTTATGCCGGATGACCGGGTGCTGCTCGCCAAAAGGCACCCGGGTCTCATCGAGGGATGAAATATCTACAAGTTTTCTGTCATGACGGCGCTTGGATGTCAGCAAACTTACCCGTGAAAGGCAGCCGAAGCGCCAGGGCCTTGTCATTCCAGCCGCCGATGCACCTTTAAACTTATTGACACATCGTAACAGTTCAAGCTTTTGCTACAATAACACAAATAGCAGCCAGGCACCTCCGTGCACTTTTTCTCTCTCGCTTTTCTTTTTTTCCTCTTCTTTCCCCCTGCCCGGATGAACGCAGCCTCCTGCGTTAAAGCGCAACACCGCAGAGCTCAAGTCGCCCAAGTAAAACTAGGAAACGCGGCGTCCGTCCACCGAAATAAGGCACTTGTTCAATTGAAATCGACTGTCGTACTTTCGTTTTCCTCGAACAATTTTCTCTGCTTGTTTTTTTCTGTCCTCCTCCCCCCCTCCGATCGCTCAAGTGTTTTCTCTCTCTCCTCTCTCTCTCTCCCCCCCTCTCTCTCCCTCTTTCTCTATGCTCTTGTGCAGTATGTGGATGTTCATAGCTTGGTACTGACTGGCCTAGCCGTGTAACATCATCCCCTCTTTATGCACGTATCTGCTGCAAACTTTTTTTCTTTTTTTTGGTCTGCAGTTTGTTTCGGGGGGCCGGGAGGAAAAAAGTCACTTCGGGAGTGTCACCAAACTGGGTGATCAAACTGATGACTCTGACCACTATCTTGCTTGTCGTGTATGACTACTTAATATAGCTTCCTGGGTGTTGTGTTAGTAAATGTTCGGGTAAGTAGAAAATAAAAGTGCACCAGTACAAGTATGCCTGGACAGTACTTACCAGCGACAGCTCACCCGGTGGAAATATTTGTAAAGTAACAGAAGTGGTGCTCTCGGAAGCCGTTGTCCACCTATCTCACCCTCGCCCAGTGTATTTCTCTGAACAGTTTTTGCAACATACAGTACTGTACATGCACTGAGTGAAAATATATATTTTTTTCATGTAAGGCTGCTTGTGATTGGACGCCGGCGTGAAAGACAGCCCGGATCAGCCACACAGGTAGCCTTTTACAGTCCAACGGCGCTGAGAGACAGTGAGATTAATGTAACATCTTCATAATGTTATGGACATGTACGCTTACCCTGCACAACAGACCAGGTAGGGGGAAGTACGAGCGAAATGCTCACTGAACTAATTAGTGACGGCAGGACGGTGAAATGGAGGACGATTTGCCGCGTCTCCAGTCACACATAAGCGGTTCCCCTAAGCCTAACTGCGAAAGAATCAGCGGCAACAGACATTGCATGTTCATATTATCGTAAAAAATCGAGCTACGTCCTGCCAAGTTAACCGTCCAGACTGAGTGTTCGGATTCATTTACGAGGTATGTGACGTCTGAAGATGTATGTGCACAAAACTCGGATAAACACACAAATCTCCACTGTTCTGCACTTTTCCTCCCTGACGGTCGGAGAGGTTGTCTCTTCCCCGCCACCCTCCCCGCAGTTAAACACTAACACCCCCCCACGATTCACAAGATCCGAATCAAAGGTTTGGGAGACACGGTTCGATGTATTAATTTTGGTCAGTAATGAGCGTAAAACGGGGCGATGACGCACTTAATCGCCTTGCTCTGCTTGGCGGCAGACTGGCGATCGTGCGAAGTTGCATGGCCTCTGCTGCCATTATAATGGCTCGCCGTGTGTAATTACACTGCCGGACACCGTCTTTTGTTGGCTATAAAGATTAAAGATGCAAAAAGCATTTAAAGCACGGGCACCGAGCATAGCCTCGGACTCAGTCGCGACATATAAAGAGAAAAATATTTCCAAACCCGAAAACGTGCCGTAATGAGAGCAGTTTGTCATACTTAATCTCTATTTGAGGCTGTCTCAGCAATGTCAATCGGCTCCAGAAAGCCGTGGCCTACTGTTCTGCTCACACGATCTACCCCGTGGTAAGAGTTTTATAACTTTCGTCAAAAATTACGTAAGTAATGAAATAAAGGCGTAATTATTTCAAATGCAGTTATCACTGTTATTAAAAGCATGGTTTCCCGGTGCCTATGGATATAGAAATCTATGTTACACAGTATAACGTGGAGGGGGGGGGTCTTGTAGCTTCACGGTCGGGAAAAACCTGAATGCACAGAACATATCTAAAAATCGCTCAGCACAATGGCCAGTGTTTAGATAAGTGTCACATGATTGTCCTGCACAAATTAACCATTTCCCAGCAATTCCTGTCATCAAGTTCCATTTGAGTGGTTTAATACTGAATCTGCAGAAATATTCTATAAACGTCATTCATTTATGTATTATAAAAATAGTCATGTCATTTTTCAAAAATATTGATTATATTTCATGCTTTGTAACAATATCTTTTAATCTTAACATGTTCTACTTGTGTTCTCACCAGCAAGATTCCATTTTCCTGACATGCAGAATTATCAAGGTGCTTATTTGTTAATTGTTTCGATATCTTCCCATTTAGGTTCCTCTGATGGTGCCCTAACCTTGCCAGGTCTTAATTTCTGTAGACCTCGAACTGTAAAAGCACTGAACTGGTATAGATCAGTGTTGGTAGAGGTGTTACTATCCAGTCTATTAAAATGTCTTGAGAGTAAACAATTAGCTGTCACCATAAGCTCTAGAGATCTTTATGGTGGTGTACAAGTGTTTTACTGCATAATAAATGACGTAGAAATGGGGTGGACTTAACAGAATCTGCTGTGAACTGTCTCTTGGATTGACACATCAATAAAGGCATTTCTGGACTCTAAAGTTAAAAAAATACACATTTGGCAATTGATTTTGCAGTCTTTTTTTTTTTACTTCTAGCTGAAAACTAGAATAAAATGTAATTGATGAGACACTGAGGACCTGAAATCAAGTTTTAAGATTACTTACATGATGTGATTCGGTGGAGATGCACAAACCCCCAGATAGAATTTTATTTTTGAAATCCGAGTAATGTGCCTTTTAGAGTGGGTTGCCAGCTGTTAGTCAAGATTCAGCTCGCAGGCTGATTTAAGACCTATCCTCCAGTTGTGTTATTTCGAGTGCTTCTAAACACAGTCCTCAACAGGTGCTTTCAGCTGGACCTGCATTTCCTACACCCCCCAAAGTCTACCTTCGCTCTACAGTCAGAGTGCTTGTGATTGAGATACCTTTAATAAACATATGACACTCTAGTGACTAAGAAAGCTGCATCAACTTACTGTCTAACTACAAGGTGACCAGAAAAACAAAAGGTGAGAATTTTGAGAGGCTTAATCTTTTTGGGAGATTCTACAGGCCAGCTTCGTACAAACAGATACCCAACTTTGCCCAAATATCCAAATCTTATCCAAATAATGGCTAAAGAAAATCCTAATTCCCTTCAGCAAGCCAAAGTCAGTGACAGCTCTGTAAAGGAAAAACAGAGTGGTTTGCAGGACAATGTAACTTCAGGAGCAATGAGTCGAATTGGGGATGAGCAGCCCCTCTGAAACATCGCTGCATGGGTGTCACTGCCCCCCTCCTGTCCTAGTAACGTGAAGCCACTCTCATAAATCTGTAACAAATCACAAGTGTTTACCTGATGCCATGTGGTGCATGCTGATATTTTCTTTGCGTCTGTTTGCTGTGATGATTTGTATGGTAACCGGCAGCCGCAAAAGGTAGGGGGAGGTCAGTGATAATATATAAATCCTCATATAGCATACAGTTATAATAAAGCTTCACTAGCATGTTGACACTGAAACATCACATGACCCTGTGGACAGCCAATCAGAAACAGGCAGTTGGATTATCATCATTTATCTGTGGAATACACCCTTTCTAGTGATCTTGGGGTAATATTGAGGCATCATTGGTGTTTTCTCTGTGTCACAAATGTCAGGTATTCAACATTTTTGACAGGGTACCAGATAAAAATTAGACACTTTCAGTAGTCAGGGGCAATCTGTAGTATTTTTAGAGCTGACTTCCTCTCTGGAAAAAGAAACTGTACTATTCACCTATCTATCATTTAGCTTCTTCCACTGGTCAGGGCTGCGATGAGGCCTGGAGCCTAACCCAGGGAGCACATGGCCCAAGGCAGGGGGACACCCTGGATGTGCACAACATTCATCATCTCTAAAGTATTATTTTGTTCTTGTCAGTGTTTTTGGTTGAATGACACACTGTAGGTTAACATGACACTACAGCCTACATTAACAACACAAAACTGGGACAGAATGACATCATTCTAGTATCATTCGCTCATTTATTATGTCATATGTTTGATTCATTACTCTGTTAAACCAATTTTTTTGCAACATAGTTGTTTTATTACATAAATCATGATGTTCTAAAATGTACAGTATGAAAGTAGTGATTGTGTGTCTATGCAAATCCCCAATGTACCAATATGATGAAACAACATGTATACATTTCTTTAGGGAACATAAGACTAGCTAGCACAAGACTAAGGTTATCTGACAGTAGTAATAAAGTGAAAATGAGAAGAACGAGATTCTAAACTCCCAGTTATATAGTACCTCCAAAGATGGGCTTCAGTTTGAATATAATGCTGTGTATTTTATTGGTGACTAGTATAGTTTTTCCATTGTGTGATTTGGCACTGGGGCACATTCTTTATGTAGATTTTATTTTATTTAGCAGATGCTTTTACCCAAAGCAACATACATTTTTTTTGAGAGAAGGCAGAGTCAGCCAGTCACTAAGGCAGTTGGAGTTAAGGGAGATCCGACATGGTGTCAGAACCCACAGAGCCACAAACTCCACTCTTTTATGTTAGTATCTGTCTTACCCTCCCTGCTCTTTCTGAATTAGTAGTGCCTCAGAATGCTGACTTTCCTGACTTCGAGTTGACACCCAAAGACCCTAGTGAGCCATCAAACTGCCTTGAATTTTCTGCCTCGGTCACAAAATGTGTGTGTGACAATTCCAAAGGCCACTGTGTGATAGGGAGCCTAAGAAATTTGGAACATAGTTGGATTGGTCTGTGTTGGGGGCCCAAAATCTCTAGCAGCTCCCCTGTCTGTACGTATCTCCAGAAGGTTAGGGTTAGGGTGATTCTCCAGAATCTTACCAGCAGCATAGGTATATAACTTTTGGGCCTTTAAGCAAGGCCCTGAACCCTAGTTGCTCCAGGAACACCACCATACTGAACTCTCTGATCCTTACATGTATGTCACTTTAGACATAGCCATCAATTAAATAAATAAATGATAATTTTCCAGCAGCCCCTCTGATGGCTATGTGAGTATGCAACATCAGATGAGATATTTATTATTGAGGGGTGCACTGGTTATTATTAGGATGGTGCACTGGTTAGCACTGGTGCCTTACACCTCTGGGACTGGGGTTTGAGTCTCTGCCCTGCCTCCATTGTGGAGTTTGCATGTTCTTGTTATGGAGTTTCCTCCTGGCTCTCCAGTTTCCCCCCACAATCCAAAACCATACTAAAGTGAATTGGAGTTACCAAATTGTGTGTCTGTGTCTGTGTGACTCTATGCACTATGATGGACTGGTGCCCCATCCTGGGTTATTCCCTGCCTTGCACCTGTAGCTTCCAGGATAGGCTCTGGACCTACACAACCCTACATAGGACAAGTAGATATAGAAAATTCATGGAATTTACCCCGCTGCAAGATATTAGCATTACATATTTCCAGTAGAAATTGGTTAATGATAGCTTTTAGTAAAATCCAGGATACTGGTCATACAGTCTGGTCCAGCTCCTTTAGTATGGAAGTGGCTTTCAAACCACTCTAAGGTACTCGATCATTAGACCTGATTTAACTGTTTGTTTCATTGTATTAGTTAAGGCTGTTTAGTTAAACCATGATGTGTTCTGAAAACTGCCCTTATATGCCTGATTTTGTAGAACTTAGTGAAACTTTTATGTTAAGTTTCTCTATGGGATCAGAACCAAAATGCCTCCTGTGGCGGCCATATTGGTGTTTTGCAGAACCTCCTTCCCCGTTACAAAACTCCCTCTTAGCAGCAACCTGCTGAAGGTACAGGCATGACAAGTGCATCACCATTATCAGAACAATAACAACACAATTACTTCGATAATCATTTCATTAGCAGTAATTATCGTAGCTCTACATTTTTTTTCCTTTGGGTATGTAAAGCATTTAGTTGAATTTCAAGAAGTCACAGACTAGACCTCCATCGGATGACCTTTCGAATAGAACCGGCACCTACAAAAGCATTGTCAGCTGTGTGTGGCCGTCACGGAAAGAGAATAAGACAGATACAAAAAAAAAAACAGCTTCTAGTCAGGCATGGGAAATGTTTAGAATAACGTGGATGATAACACAGGGCAATCACACTGCAAGCGATCTAGAGACTGCAGTCCACCGAAACAGCGTGTTTTTGGGCTATGGGAGAAATGCGGGCGGTGCACCCGTAGCAAACCCACGTGAGACCATAGAAACTGCACATGCTCGGATTGTGGGAAGGAGTCCAGCCGTAACACATCCTGGAACTAGTGCTCGAACGTTATTATTTAATGCATGACTAAAAGCAGTACAGCAGAAGGTTTGCATGGAAAAAACCTCATTTACAACCGCGTGTAACCGACTTGGTTATTGTTCATGGATTCCTGAACATAACAACATTATTAAATAAGACGTTAAAATATGTAAATTGATTGAATTAGTGTAGCACACCCTGATTGCAATAAAATTCAACACGTGCACGCAGTGTACCTCATTTCTAAACATTTAAGAGAAAAATTGCGGTGGTTAAGTTGTTGCCATTTGGCTGAAGACGGTGCATTAATTAATATGTTTTGTGATGGTTTTGGTTTATAAATTACCAAAAGTACAAGCTATTTCCCGTCTCAAAAAAAATCACCGATATTTTAAACAATTGGTGCACGAATGAAAGTGACGTAAGATGTGTAATTCACTAAAATAAGCAGTCAAATGTTGCCAAGCGATTATGCGAACAACGAGTCCTGGTTCGTTATTGCCTAATACATTAAATCATTTAGTGATTGTATTATATTTCGAATAAGTAAAACTGGAAAAAGGGAGAGATGAGCTTTAAGCGTTTTACCCTCCCGCGGCAGTTAGCCTGCAATGAGATGGAGGTACGACCCTCAGTACCACAAAGGAAAATATCGGTCAAAGTTTAATCTAATCCCAGCAAAGGCCAACAGGCTTGATTCACGGCATCATTTATCAATGGAATCCACTCATGACTAGATAAAAGCTGATTTACTCTCCTATTGAAAATGTAAGGGTATATAAGCTTACAATGTATTAAATTCCACACTATAGGCCTATGTTAGTTCCTCTCCAGCGTTTTACATCCATGCTGACCACATTATGTTGAGTGGCACCGTATTAAGCATGCACTAAGAAACATTATTGAATTAAAATCGGCACTTGTCACGGCGATACATTCTTTTGCCTGTTTGTTGATGGGAGATAAAGAAAAATAGTCGTAACCTTCTTCCCGATAAAGTAATTTAGTGCTTATAGACCGTATACAGACCGTATGGTATTTTCGTAGTAATTTCCCCGGTGCATCTCTTGTAATTTCAGTGTTTAATTGCATAACGAATCTGCCATTTTCCACGTCGTGATACGCTGAACGGTAAAATGTGTACAGCAAAATGTGTTTCTTCGTTTGCTTGTGAATGAATATGCAGAGCAAATGTACATCGTTTAAATATAGTATGGCAGGAAAAACGCATTAATCTGAAGTAAATAGTATGTTTAACTGATAACTAGCACCTTTAATAAAGACACGCTTGGTGAGGAGATAAAAAGTGGAAGTAGATACAGACAAGAAGGCTCTTTGTGTTTTGCGAACTTCTGAAATAGGTCATGGCTGCAGTATCGTGAACTAGACGGTGTATATCGTCCAGTATTATTTTATATACTAATCACATTGCGGACAGGGAGAGACACTGTCATCTAGCCTGACTGGAACAGAACTCCCACATCAGGCCAAAATGGAGGCTGCATGGAGCAACCACAATTTAATGTCTGCTGTACACTCGGAAGGAAATTAAGGGCCATTTACAGTGGCTGCTCCCCGACATGCTGCATCCCAAGGCAAAAACATTTGTTTTTAGTGAAAGGAGCAGGGTTGCCAACTCATCGACGCACCTGGTGAGAAACTCACACTTGCAGACTATCACGTTCATGCAAGAAATCATATGGTAAATCTGTATTATTCCGTTTTAAACCTAAAATTAGCTAGCACTGGGGCAGTTTGCAAACCCTACAGACTATTTCCAAGGTAATAAGACTGTTACATACATGTAAATGAGTGCGCAGCCTTGTTTCGAATTGAAAATCTCACTCCAGCCAGCTGACCAAAGTCGGCAATCCTGATGGAGGGTTGTTTCAGCGGTCAGAGAGAACAGAATGGGTCTCATAATCTGGATATATACCAACCATTACATGAGAGGGCATCCTGACTAGAATAAGCTTTGAGTAGATTTCGTGGCATTTTCATAAGAAGAAGTGTGTGGCTCCAGGAATTAGACCACTGTGCTTGTGATCAAAAGGTCACAGGGTCAAATTTGCAGGGTCTGTGGAGTGATTTTAACATTGGGATGCTAATCTCAATCTGTCCTGGGACCCTGCTTTTCACTAATGTATGTTGCTTTGGACAAATGTAAAAAAAATGTTAAAACCACTGAAGTCACTAACCAAGATTTGAAGAATTTCTCTTTGCATCCCATTTCCAAGTGTATCGAAGGTGACAGAAAGTTAAATGCAGTTATGTGGGCCAGCAAAGTATTTACTACCTACAGTACAGAAATAAAATATCTGTTTAAAAACAAGGGCAGATTGGTTTTTATTGAGCAGGTATTATGTTTTAGTATAAAAAGGGGCTTTTTCCAAATGTTATTAGCACATACGATAGACTAATCTTTTCTGAAAGATGGGACCTTAGTTTCTATTGTATGTGTGATTTGATTTTTTTCATGTGAATGTATTATGGTTACCTGCAATCATGGTTTATTTCCTCTAGACAAAGGTCTTGTTTCATGAAAGTCCTTTAATTTTTGAGCATTAGTCTGTTAATAATGAGGGGTGCTGTGTCGCTTGACGGGTTAAGACACTGTGTGTGTGGTCAGAAGGTTCAAATCTCAGTGATATTGCTATTGGGCCCTTGAGCAAGGCCCTTAACCCCCATTCAGTCTAGAGACAATTTGACGGCAGATATATAACCGTAATGTATGTCATATTGGATAAAAGGCTCTGCTAAATAACACTAATTTAACATTAATGTTTATTAGCAGCAACAAACATCTTGCCCCAGCAGAACTTGTCTCCCGGATCACACACAGCATCGGTATTTTCCTGCATGGTATTCAGCAGTACAGCCACCATAGCTGGGAGAAGAATGCACAGGAAATCTTTGGCTTAATGATTGGAATCCCCATAAATGTAAGCCCACTTCCAATGGTGAACATCAGCTTTATTCACTAAACTTTGTGAATTTATATTTTAACAGTAACAGTAGCACAGTCGATGTAGTAAACTACCGACAAAATGAGTCCGAACGGTCGTTTCATAAATGTTAGTATTTTGATCTTTAGCACCCCCTAGTGATAACTAAATCACACTACTTCGTACACTGGCTTTTTCGAATCGTTACTGATTTCAGCAGTAAGATTAAGTATGCCTTTTTTGTCATTGTACAGATGCAAGTACAATGACATTTCAATCTCCATACACACCACCTTGCTATCCTTGGAGAGGGATTCTCAGTTCTGTACCTGGAGGACCCCCCTGTCAGAATGCTTTCATTCCACCCCTATCTCAGATGGTCCTTAGTAGGCTAATAATGAGTGTGGCAGGTTGAAGGCAGTGTGGGTTGAAATGAAAACGTCAACGAATGACTGTCTTAAGAACATACACAGACATATACAGATGAGATTCATGCTTGGGGACAGGGGGCAGGGTCAGCCTTTATCCCATAACCCAGATGCAGTGGGAGGGGGGGGGTTAAGGGTCCCGCTCAAGTGCCCAACAAGTCTGACTACTGTACTGGCCACTGGACCTTCCAGACCTAGACATGGGCTAAACTACAGAGTCACACAGTACCCGAGGAGTAAAGCAATATGCAATTACAAAGTATTTTTTTCCATTTTGCAGTAAAATCAGCCAGACTAACCAAGGTAAAACTGTGCTGTTACTGCTGCCATAGTGTTTTTAATTTTTTTTAACAAAATCCCACTTACCTTGGGGCCCTTAAATCTATCACACAAAAAGTGTAGAAAAGACTGACCTGGGTTCAGTCTGAGCCATGAATAAATAAATTAGGGTCACTCATTTAATAGATACACAAATACACAATGACAAGCAGACCATATCTTTGGAGGGCAGTAATTACCTATGCATAGGGACAGCCCTGATAGGCTGTTTTTAAGGATAGAAAGGTCACCCCTGCTATACTTACACAATAATATCATGCATTTTCTGCATGTGAGATCCTTCTAAAGAGTAAAAACAGGCTTAATCCACTGGCCATCTCCACGATGTTAAGTACATGATTAAAAAACAATCCTGAATGTTTGGCTGTTTCTGCATTGAACATTATGTCTGCAAATCTATAAATCTGTAAAGCCAAAGACTGTCACTGAGGAATGTACAACACTGACAAATTCAGGCACTCTCAGTCTTCAATATTGGCAGAATATTTTTTCCAAGAATTAAACTCTTAAACCCACAGTTTTGACAGGTATTCTTTGTTAAGGAGAAGGACGGCAAATATATAACCGTAAGCCTTTAAATTCAAGCAATAGGATATCAAATAAAGCAAACGTGGTAATAATTTAAATAGAAGAATAAATCTGGAATCTTTTATTTCTCACTTCACCTCTTATTTTAGTTGTTACGGCTCTGAGGAGAAATATGTTATAAAAAAATGTATGCATGAATATTAGGCTAAAACATTGATGTTTTGGCATTTCAGTTCATGTGCTGCACCATTTCAGGTAAATTAGCAAATATTTTTTTTATCTATAAACAACAAGAAAAAGAAATCTGTTGACATTAGCTAGCTATTTTTTTTATTAAGTATCATCACTTGTACTTCAGAGCTTCTGTGGATGTGTGTTTTGGCTTTAATTTGGTCTCTGCACTTATCCATCCATTTTCTATACTTGCTTGTCTTGTGCAGGGTTTCGGGGGGCTTGGAAACATATCAAGAAAGCTACGGGAATAACCCAGGATGGGGCACCAATCAGGCATGTTCCCACATAGTATAATTATGGGTTTGACCCCCCCAAACCCCCCACCCTGAAATTTGTTTGTTTTCGACAAAGTGCGTAGCCAGGCACTAAAATAAGTTTGGACTTCTCTCAAAATTCATTTGCCCTACAGCCAAGCCTTCGCAGGGCGTACGGCCCATTCACACCTACAGTATGGGTAATTTGGTGACTGTTACGCTCCAGTCTAGGGTTGGAGCCCAACAAAGTGAAAGGGAAGGAGGGATTGGGAAGGATAGGACAACCAGAGCTAGGAAAAGGGAACACAGGACACAAAGGGAGTCTTTTTTATAGTTTTTTTATAGATTTTCACAGACACGTAACAGTGACTCCAAGTCATTTTAAGCGTGTTTTTGGATGAAGGAGAGGGAATCCTCATGGGGAATCCCCACACCAAGGTAGACCATGCAAACTACACACACAGAGCCAAAGTGGAAACACAAACCCTGGTGCCAGAGAAGTGAAGCAACAACTGTGCTATTCCGTTCCTTTAAGTACAACCGTTACAATACTGCAATACATTGTTTACCTTTAACTTGTTTAACATACTATTTTGCACCTTGCGAACACATCCACAGTTGTAAAACACAATTAGTAGCCTATTTAAATGAGATTTTGGCAAATATAAATTTAACTTTAGCTGAGGGACCAGAAATAATATAGTATTATGCTATTACTTATGTAATAATTAACTACAAACTAAGTCTTAGTTATCATCATTAATGAATCTTGAGACATATTTCCTCAAGCAATTCCTATATTTGTTACTATATCTGTTAATTCTGTAAATCTTTGTGAACTACTGAAGGAACAAGTAATGAATAACACAAGTGAAATACTGATCTCATGTTTGTTCATCATTAATGAATCATGATGTATTTTTCATCCTAAGCAGTTACTATATTTGTTACTATGTCTGTTAATTCTGTAAATCTTTGTGAACTACTGAAGGAACAAGTAATGAATAACACAAGTGAAATACTGATCTTGTGTTTGTTTTTCATTAATGAATCATGGTGCACCTTTTATCTCAAGTAGCTACTAGCCTATATTTGTTAATAATTTGTACTTCAGTAGTAACTTCAGTAGTATGTTTGCCCTTCTCAAGTGATGTGTTACTGAAATTTCTAGATACATCCTAGAACTCATTGCAGCAAGAATTTTTGATATTTTTAAAAAGGAGCAAGGCCTACATAAAAGTTCATAGAGGTGATGTTTATACATAAAACATTTGTTTTTTGTATACATACCTTTGTAAAATTAAATAAAAAATATATATTTTTTTCAATGTGATTCATTGTCAGCAATTTAAATGTAGACCAAAAATTTATTACAAAATAAACAGTCGCTTGGTTTGTGAAGAATATTAATCATATTTTCTTAAAAACACCAATTTCACAACGGCAGTGATATCCGTTTTGTACTCCCATCACTGGCATAACCTTTCGCATCCGAACTTCTGTAATCGATCCACGGACAAATCGTTTCTTTTCAGCGCCGAGTTAAATTCATTTCATAGCGTGCTGAAAGATTAAGAAGGCTCCACGACCATTAACATATGTCTGCGGGCATCTCCTTCAAAACAAATTTAGTGGGACCAGCTTCATTGTGACACAGTTCTTCGATTTGCGACATGTCTGATAGTGCAGATTTATAACTGGGTTTCAGGCAACTAAACTAGGCCTAACAGGAGGTGTAAATACTGACTTTTACTACCTAGCTGAACAATTTATTTTATGTGGGCATTGCTTAATGTGTCAGTATAATATTAATAACAATAATAGCCACTGCAACAGCAGCAGCAACAACAACAACAACATAATAATAATAATAATTGTGCAATAATTTAGACCTATATCAAAAATCTGAAGGAATTCTGCAAGCCTAAATCTTATAGTAAAGAATATTTAAAATTCAGTACACTCTATTAAAGGCTGTGGCGTCACAGAATTGGAGCTGTAACTCTTTAAGTTTGTTATGTAATTGTGAAATGCTGGTTAAAATTTGGGCTGACTCATGAAGTATATTTCTTATATTAGTCAGGTTTATAATATTTTTGCTGTAATGCATAACAACGTTTATGTTTTATACTACATTTTTCTCTCCCTCCTGTCACTTTTTATGCACAGGGTTATGGCCGGTTTATATAGGCTACTTGGCACAGTGCAGAGACGGTAAATGGCGCGATGAAAGGGGCGCCCTTCTGCCTGTGACGTCCCTCCTGCCTGCCCTGCTGCTGTACTGCTGTTCGTCCTGCCATCAGAAGTAGCACCAGCACCTACCTGCCACACTGAAATTCAAATCTTAAAAATTGGACTGTGTAAATTAGGATTTTGCCATCTTTTTCATTCGACTTCCACTGCTGGGCCCTGGAGGATGGGCTCCCTTTTGAATCTGGTTCCTCCCAAGGTTTCTTCCTTCTAGGAAGTTTTTCCTTGCCAATGTCGCCTTTGGCTTGTACACTGCGAGTTTGGGCCGGGATAACGTAAAGCGCTTTGAGACACTGTAATGTTGTGAAAATGCGCTATACAAATAAATTCGAACTGAATTGAAGTGTCAGACATCTTCGCAGAACCGGGCAATAATATACGGGGTTCTTCTCCAGCGCACAGGGCGCTTATGATGCGTTTAATTCGGATCGTACCGAATCACAAACCGTGACGATGTCCGTCCGGGCTTCTCTGTGGGTCTGGAATTACAAGCCCGCTGGGGGGCGCTCTGTGTGTCTTTCCGAGTCCCGCCCTATTACAGGTGGTGCGCTATTCGCTCCGTAAAACCGAGAGCGCTGCCGTCGGGGTGTGAGGACTGTTTGGCGCAAACGAGAAAACCGGCATAGTTGTACGTCAATGTCTCCTTATAATTCGACTTCCTAGATGTTTTAAAACGCCATACCATTACGGTATGCATCAGAGTGCCACCGACGGTGTTTTTACGGACCTTGTTTGTTACTTGGTAGATCTGTCGAATTTTTTGTCTCAAAAGTTCTCCTGGCTTTGCGGTTAAAACAACAAGTCCAAATGATCGGGTACGGTTTCTCATAACTTCTACCGCTTGATCCTGCGAGGAATGCTGGGTCATTACATGGCGTGCATGGGGATTTCAGGGTCGTTGGGGAATACGTCGTTTTTTGATTATGACACGTGTACTGAGATGAGAGCAGATGAGGAGAATGACTCTGTTTTGAGCCTTTTTTCAGTAGCAGAGGAGGGCGACACATGGGAAGAATTCAGGCAGCACACATTGACTTTGCCAGACCAGCTTCTCATTGGTTGGGTGAAGGTTTCTGGGTTACCACTGGGGGGCGCCGCTGCGCCAGGCAGAGTGGCGTTGCGACGTGGGTCATGCGGTCATCCCTGCTTCCGTCATTTCAAACTGCCTCAGTTAGGGTACGTGGTTGGTACTCAGTCTGTTATTGATTAATCATTTATGTTAGAGAGAATCAAATATTTCTAGGAGAAATGCAGCACAGAGACAATAATTTAAAAATGTCTGTTTTATTATTATTATTGCTTTCACAGTTGTGGTCAGGTGTTGGGAGTGTTTGTTTGCTTTAACTCTGGTCCTGTATGTTGGACCTTGTACCTTAAGTCATTCTTCATGTCAAGTGTTTTGGAACTATTAGTGAGAAAATAAAACAGTATTGTGACGTCCCATCGTCACGTCATCCATTTTACACGCTGCAGATGAAGGTAGACGTCTTCACGTTCGCTGCCTATTTCTAACCTCCCGCATAATTAATTTTCTTTACGGGATTATGGTGTCCCCGTGGGCGTAAATTATGGGGGATTGGGCTTCGTAACCCCCTAATAATCACCCCCTCGATCCCCTTAAATGGATGGAGACCTCAACTCCCCCAATGCTCAACCCAAAGTTATGCCCTTGGGTGGTCCTACGCTGTTTTAATTAGATAACTCACATATGGTTACAGTAAATGACAAAAATCCACATTTATACTGATGATATAGAGGACAGATCAACAGCATTTTCGTAATAAGATCTACAAGGCTGAATTTGGCACTGCAGTTTCCTCCCACAGGCAAAATACATGGCGCTGGATTAATTGGTGTTTCAGTACCTATAGCCTATGATTGTGTGTTTTATTGCGCTGCGCCAGGCGGAGTGGCGCTGCGACGTGGGTCATGCAGTCATCCCTGGTTCTGTCATTTCAAACTGCCTGGGTCAGGGTCCGTGGTTCGCAGTTTGTTATTGATTAATCATATACTTTCGAGAGAATCCATTTATTTGTAGTGGAAATGCAGCACAGAGACAATAATTTTAAAATGTCCATTTTATTACTGTTTTCACCGTTGTGGTCAGGTGTTGGGAGACGTCTTCCTGTTCGCTGCCTATTTCTAACCTCCCGCAGAATTAATTTTCTTCAAAGGATTATGGTGGCCCAATGGGCGTAAATTAGGGTAAATTATGTTATGATTGTGTGTTTGATTGTGTATGAGTATGTATACGTACCCTGTGCTGGACGAGCATCCCGTGCTCCTGATTTTGCTCAACGTAAATGAAAGATGGATAGATGGATGGATGGAAAGACGCGCGAGTAGCAAATTTCTTCAAGTTACACTAACCCAGTTTATGTCTTGTGATTACACTTGCAATTGTATTATTTTTAGCTGTTAAAGCTGCCTAAACAAAACAACTGCACTGTACTCCACTGCGTTTTCACTGCACACGTACAATACGGGCCTTAATGCGAGTTGCGAATTTGTCTGTATTTCATGCCCGAATGTCTCATATCTTAAATTCCTTGCCATTGCAGTTTTGCACAGGCCCGAATACAAATACGACTAATCTGATTGTGTGGCAATAAAATAATCGTCAGTCTTAACTTTGGTCTTACTTTTAGCCGCCCACGTGACATTCTCTCTTTGGCCGAAAGGTGTCACCATCTACTTGCATTTTAATATGCAATCTCTCTTACTGGTGCCGATGCTCGATGGTTTGAAAAGCGCTAGTCTTAAGCTGACCTAGAAAACAGCCTTTACAGAATTAATAAATAACGATAATAACAGTGTTTTATTTCCATTCATCTGGTTCGAGTGTATATTTTTAAAGGGCCATTTATAAACGTCAAATAATATTTAATTCTTAGTAATAACCCTACATATGTCAAAAATGGCACCCTGTGTTTAACAATCATTGCCGTGTGCTCTGCTATACCACAGCTGCTGTAATTTGTTTGCCATTGATATGGGTCACTAAGGGCCTAAATGAAATTTTTAAAATAATGGCCTGTTTTTTTATTATTCTGTGCACAAAAGACAAATGAACAGCAAATGGCAATAAAATAATAACAATAAATCTGTAACCTCCCCCCAGGGAACAGAAAAGGCTTTCAGAGGCCTGTTACGATATGAGATTATAAGCTGTATTGCATCTGACCCAGAAGGCTGAGATGGAGTCCACTATTTGTGTGATTACTGTGCCAGGAGCAAGGGGTGGGTGGACTGAGATTAACATCTGTGCCCTGTCCTTTTTCGCTCGCACGTGTGCTAAGGTTCAGTCCCGACACGTAGCCCTCCTGTCTTGGCCCCGCCCACTTGGACCCGCCCACTCCTTCCCATTACCCCCCCCCAGAAGCCAGTCTGTCTGCCTTTAGTGTCCGGCTCCCACGCGACTCATGCAAATGGGCAGATAATGCATTTACCATTAGTGGTCCTGCCACGGAAGTGGCTGCACCGCGCCTATTAAATTAGACCTTTTCCTCCCCAAACAGGTCCATTGATCAGTTTCTGCGCCATTTCGCTAATCAAGATTTATTTTCACCTACAGGAAGCTATTACCCCAGATCAGTGCGGCATGCCCGCGGGGACGCCAGCGTGGAGCAGTATTAAATCCCATTCGGCCTGATGAATTGTTAATGATTATAGCCTGATAGAGCATGATAGATTTGAATACAAAGTCCTCGGGCCTGCAATAGCTGCTGAAGACGTGGTTATGAGGACATCGAACACCCTGAATGATCCTTTCATTCTGAGTGCACTGGCCTTACTGGAAGGGGAGAAACCATTTTAGTGTTTTATTGTGGGGAGGTTTAGTCCCTGTAAATCAAACTCGTTTCAGATTTCATTGTGTTCATCAGCGAATGTAGACTGAGACTGACATGTCTGTGTTCCCCCCAAGTCGAGAAATGGGTTTGTTTGTTTTCTGCAGACAGTGTGTGTGTCTGTCAGGTCTGTCTGCCAATACAACATATCCAGATCAAGTTGGACTTGGTGGCTTTGCAGTCAGCAGAGATGAGGAGAGACTAGGGATGGGGATCTGGGGAGGGGGGAGGGGGGAGCACCTCTGAAAGGAAAAGCTCTCCTCTCTGCCTCTTCTGGATGCTCCTGCCCCCACATCCTGCACACTAGCTCTTGCCACTGTTGTCTCCAAAGTGTCTGCGTGCAGCCAGGGGTTGGGGGGGTGAGCTGGCAGCAGCCCCCCCCTCCCAAGCTGGAGAGTGGGCACTGTGTGGTGCCTGGTAACCCAAGGAAACGGACCAGCTGTCAGGGCTGATGCACCCCCGCCCACCTGATCCAGTGTACATTCCTTTATCTTGTCCTTAAGCTGTTTTCCGCTGGTCCAATTCCTGCAACATTTCCTGCAAGGAGGTGACCCACAAAAAACATGGAATTGCGTTCCACCCAATCTGGTGCATCTCTGTTTCCGGAACTTCCTTTTGCTTTTATATCTTGAGGCAGTATGAAACAGCCTTAGTTATAGGGATGGGACACGTAGTAACCATCCACTGATCTGTCTCCCACATTGGCATCATCTACTTTTATGTAGCATTTTTACATTTCAACAGAAACCGTAAATCCTAGCTCTGATGAAGAACATGTCCATCTGTGTCTGGCTTTGTCCCGCCCCTCTCACATGGGCACAGGTTTAGATGATGGCTTCTTAGTCTGATTTGATTTGGGCCTGGAAATTATTTTCTGTGACCAATGCATTCAGAAGATGATGGAGGATGCTGAGGACAGGGTGTGGGCAGAGCAGCTGGGCAGACAGTGCAGGGGGCTCAGAGGGAAGAGGAGGACACTGTGTGGACAGCTCATTCCCATAACCAACCACCCGGAGAGTGGTGAACGTCCACACCATGTCGCCACACTGCTGGACAAACAGTGTAACTGATTTATTTATTTTTTTGCTATGGGGGAGGTAAACACTTTCAGGGGTCTCGCATCTGATAGAGAGTTTGTACACGTTTCAGTTTTGTAGATAATCTGTCAGTTTTAATGGCAGCTTTGTGGGTTGAAGCTGATAAGTATATCACAGCTTTTCTGAGAATAACCGCCAATTACTGTCTGAATGCAGCACAGGGAGGCTTAGAGATGTAGCTGTTCTCGGGCAGATTTTCTGGGTCACTGGTTGGTGTTTTTTAGCCATGCATATAGGGGATGGCAGTATCTCCAGGGTCAATGGGCCCCCTTCCTGTTGAGAGGTACTTTCCCCGTGCGGCTGCCCGCGGCAGCGTTTCCCGTAGCAACCGCACCAACCTCCGCTAACGACAAGAAGGCAACGGGTCACAGCTGGCGAATCGGCACTGTGGTGGGGTTGGTACATGTGGAAAGTCCCCCTCTTCAGCCTGAAAATAAGAAGGGCTTCAAATGCTAGCGCCCCCCTGAGTTCAGGCTGACTGTGAGCTTTGTCCACTGCCATGGCCTCCGGCCTCGTCTACACGCGGGGGCCGCCTGCACACGCATTGTTTTCAGCGTAATGCTTGACTACACTACAGACAGACTTTTCCTGTTCCCAAGCCGGTATGACCATTCAGCTTTGCTGCGAGCCAAGGTGAAAAGCCGCCCCCTCATCACGAAACCTGTGGTACAACAGCCCCCTCTCCTACTCAGGTCAGGGCCCTTGTGACAGTGGTTACACTTCGGCAAAGGATTATGGGAAGTTCATGCACTCTGTCTGGGGTCATGTGAGCAGGACCCTCACTCTTCACTCTGGTTAGTATGTCCTGGGGTTGAGCTGGGAATGGTAGTTGATCAGGCTGGGGTAAAAATAATGGATTCCGCTGTGAATACCACTTATTTCAAAGACCTTCACCTCAAAGTCAGGATTTAGCATGCTGTGACTCTGTTTTTTCTTTCCGCAAAGAAAAATATGGCCTAACCCCCGTCTCTCCCTGTCCCTGACTACGGACCACATTTTCTTGAGCATTTGCACAGAAGTGGTCTCTGAAACATTCATTCCCTTCCCCTGCTGCTGTGGTTTTTAAAGATGTTCTCTGCAGGCTGGAAGCCCCATTTCTCAGTGAGTATAAAAGCATGCTGTGCAACTGCATTCCATATTATTGAATATAACAGTTACAGGAATCCCAAAATAATAATAAAATTGGGCTAAAGACTTTTTACAGCTCCCATTAAGAATGTGAAAGTTGTATGTGTAATAACAAATGTCGCCTATAGGGGGCACTGTTGAACTTGGCTTTATACCGAGGATGATCCAACCTCAGCTATCAAGTTCATTATCGGTTTGGATGCAAAACGATCACACCCGTTAATTTGCGGATGCTGAGAGGATTCTGTTTATTGTATAATAAATGCAGTGTTTGACCTGGTTGTCAGGTAATTAATCTGTGGTGAGGCACGCCCCCTATTGGTTCGTGTCAATGCATGGGAGAAGACAGACTACTATAAACTCAAAGTTTTTTTTTTTATTCAAAGATTAAGGTCAGTGTAGTTGTTTTCAGAGCTGGTGTGTTGATCTGCTCCTCCCTATCGTACATTAAAAGAGGCTTTTGGATTATTGTAATAAAAATTCCACTGCAATGTCATGCTCTTTCTTTCTTTGTCATTCATTCATGAATGAATGTCTTCTAAAATGTGTCTATGCATTGTCCTATTGTACACCTGCAATTTCCTTTTGGATTAATACAGTACCTAGCTTACCTAACCCTAACCTAACCTAAATATGTATTCCTCTGGGAATGGTGGCATTGTTCACCATGGCTAGCATATGGCAGGTAGACGTTGGGACACAGTACAGCTGGAGCTGCAGAGCAGCAGAGCCTGGGGGGGGTCGAATGTCGGGCGGCTGGGAGTCGCTTCTTACCGGGGCGGTTCGGTTCTGCTGCGCCTCCTCCAGCGCTCCGGATGACCTTCACTGCAATGCCGATGTTAGCAGTGAAGGTCACCTGCCCACCCGGCCACTCGAGGTTCCGCAGCCGGAATCATGCTTCGGGGCCCTTTGCGGTGACGGCGTGAGACAATAACCCCCAGACATGCTCTGCTCTGTTGGCCAAAACAGATCAGACACCCTGGCTTCATCTGGAGGAGAAGCGTTTACATGGATCTGAGGAGGCTTTCGGCTCCAGAAAACAAAACAGATCCTTCACTGAAACACGATACTGTTGTGATTTCCGTTATTCTAGGCGAAATATTTGTGTTGCCACCGTCATCATCTCATTCTCCTGTGGTTCAGACTGCCTGCTCCCTCTGGGGGGCAGCAGCATCCAGTCAAGTGTCACTGGACGACAGTTTTGCTCCGTGGCTCAGCCAACTTGGAGGAGTCTCTCACGAGAGAAAAGAGGTTTCCTTCAGTGACACGTCTCCCAGTGTCGCCTTGTGGGCTCTGAGTCTTATACCGTGACTCACCGCCTCTCCCTGGTGTCCCTCGGGGTGAAGAAATTTTAATCTGGCCTGTCAGCCTCACCCACTGGGAGGCGACGCCGAGCTCTCAGGTGCTGGGCTCTGGGAGACGGCTAATCACCCCCCCACCCCCGGCCTCTGCTTCATTCCCCAAGGCTTTTGATGCCGCATCAAGCCCAGTGTGGGTGGAGGGCGGTAGGTCAGATGGCTGAGACCGGATGGGGGCCCTGTGCCAATTTCTCTGAGGTCTGTGGCTGAGGAGGTGATGTTAGGGCGTTCTGCCCACAAGTCAAGTCAGAGGGACACGGGTTTGGGCCCAGCTGAGCTCCCTGCGTAATTATGGCCCCCTCCTTCAGATTTCCGCTTGGTACGGACCGTAGTGCTGAGACACACCGACTGTGGTGAGTGTCTAACTGCCAGGCACAACACCAGCCCCCCCAATATACAGTCTCTGACCCCCGCAGTGACACAGTGAGTCGAGGAAAACTGTAAATATGAAATCGGGTAGAACTTTCTGGAAAAATACAGGGAAGTTTTTTTCTTTTTTCAAGCTCAGTGCCGGTTTCATCGAACATCGTGTTTTTTTTTTTGTTTGGCCGAGGTTTAAAAAATCACTCATGCATGAATGCGGTACATTGTGTAGTGTGTATAAAGATCACCTTCAGGTAACCTGCGTGTAAAACATTACACAGAACATCCAAAGTCAGCACTGAGCCCTGCCAGATAAAACTGCCTCATATGGAGTATGAGCCAGATTCAAAACACTGCACTTGGGTCAAACTTAGAGATTTATATTTGTTTTTTTGTGGTGTAAGACAGTTTAGAGTAGGTTCATGGGTCTTTTGGATGAAATTGCCCCCACGAAAGGTCTCTGTAAACACTCCCATGGCTGTTTGAATTGGGAAGCATTGATCTGAATAAATGGTCTTTCTATAACGGCACAAAGCAGCCTGTGGACGTCTGTGGTTTAGAAAAATGCTCCTTCATCCCCTTGGTTTCTCCTGAAGGGGCTGCGGTTATGCTTGGTAATGCTGGGGAGGTCTGCCCCCCCCCATCGATGGGTCAATTGGCACAGGTGTGCCAGCCCCACCCTGCCGCAAACGATCCATGGCCCAGATACCCAGGACACTGTGGGCGTGACGGAGCTCTTAAGGGGGGGCGCTAACCTGGGCCCCCACCAAACTGCTTTTGGATCCGGGCTGGTGAATAACTCAGTCAGTCATGTGTCATTCACAGTGTCTGTCGGAGAGGCTGCATTTCCGCTGCTTTTCGCCTGGCCCTTTCCCTGCCTCCGGGGAGGGAGGCAAAAATAAAAGCATTATAGTCGCAGGTTTATTTTTAACCGCAGACGCTGTTAGCGTACTGTGCCAGGGTGCGCGAACAGGCACGTCTCATTTCGCAGCGTGCAATTTTCACCCTAACTTTGGAAAAACGCCACCGAATTTTATAGTACTCCAGTGCTTCCCCGCCCCCCCCACCCCTGTAAACTCTTATAGCTGTAAACTGTGAAACTGTAAAGCACGTTACGGTCTGAACGCTGACGGAAGTGCAGATCATATAAGAGCCTCTCCTTTCTGCTTTTTATGTCGTAGCAGGACATTCCAACCCACTCTGGATTTTAGGGGATGGGGGTGATGGCCCCCCATGTAGTAGGAGCCTCCGGACGCCTGGGTCCGAAGCTGACGTCAGAGCACGGGGTTCTCCGCAAATCCCCAAGAGCGAGCGTCAGCAGTCCTGTGTGCTGGAGTTTCGCAAGTTGACCAAAAATGAACAAAAAAAAGCGAATCCAGTGCATGTGTCACATGTGGTCTACGGTCTCCCCCCCCCCACCGGCCCTGTTTCAGGAGCAGAAAACATGCGACCCCACAGTGGCTGGTAGGATTTGGAAATCGGCGGCTGGTTTCTGTACCCGCGACACTCTGCCTCTCCGCACCAGTGTGCCTCCTATGGACCTCGTATGTCAGGGGGGGCTCGAGAGGTCAGTGGTGAGGGCTTTTACAGAACAGCCGCTCCTGTGAGCCTCTTTTTGATCCCCTGAACATCTGCACACTTGGTGGACCCCCATGTTTCCAAGGCGGGGGCCCGGAGGAGGGGCCGTGTCAAAGGGTCGCCACCCGGCAGGATTAAAGGCTGGGCTTATTAGCGGCCTCCTCTGGCTCTGCGCCTCCTTATGTCACAGCTGCTCCTGTTTCTCCCTGATGGGCGGCAGAGGTCCGGGGGGGTCATGATCCCCGTCCCAGTCTCGCTCCCTGCGCTGTTCTCCCTGCCCCACTCTCTCTGGGAGACACTGTCCCCCCTCCCCCTTGTGCTGGCCACGTGCTGGACCGAGGGGGGGGGGGGGGACGACGTCTTCCTGTTCCCACTTCCCCCTCCTGGCAGGAACAGCGCGTCAACACCTCCTGATTAATCAACTTTGCCTACGTATTTTTAGCATGGACGTTCAAGCCGGTAGTCACGTTCGTGACCCCGGGACAGGAAAGCGTTTCCTCAGTTGCCGCATGGACTCTGCAGCGTGTCGGAGTCACATGACCATGGTAGGTTGCTGGCTTGTGGATCCCGCTGATCCTCGCCAGCGCACATGTTGCCATGGCACCCTGCGCTCAGTGTGTCAGACCCGAGACGCGGCTTCCCTGGACGCCCTCTTTTGCATGCAGTCGTCACTCCACGGGTGGAAACAAAACAAACATCCCCCTTGCCATCAGGGCTTGCCCCCCGTACCACGTCCCCCATCCCCAGGGTGCATTTGCAAGTTCTCAATGGTAGCTGAGAAAACACACAGCTGATCCATTAACTTGATTCTAACTAGCAACCCGAGGGGGGTTGAAACATCTAAAAATAGTCATCTTGGAAATGTGCGGGGGGGTGTCCTCCGAGCCAATCACAGGTACGCACAGGTAACTTCAGTTGCTATGCGATTCGGGGCCTCAGCACTTGATTATGCATGTCTTTAATTCCTAACTCCTGATTGGACATGTGGACCTGTGGCCTCGTCCCCGGGATGTCTGCTGGCCACAGAGAGACTTCGCCCCAACGCTGTACCTAAACAGCCAAATAAAGGACTTTCAGATGTGGCAGATGGAGATAATACCACCCAGAACCTCAAAGGAAAACATACAAGAAGAAACGTCCTTTTAATCTGCTCATAAAAACGTCTCGCCGGACTGGAATCGGTTAGCTGTCGGTGCCTGGTCCGTTGATGAAAGAAAGATGCAGCTCTTTCGATGGTGAGGACCTGATTGAAAACACGAACTGCAGGGTGTTCAAATTAAACCAGTCCTCCTGGAGCCCTCGAAGTGATGGGAACCTTTACGCAACACTTTTAATAATTTTCTCCTTCTTCCTACTTACCCACAGCCTGATTAAATATGTTTTTTGAAGGACTTTCATGTTTCACATGTTGGTTTTCAGATTTCTTTCCTTTTTTTAAGGCAGTACACATGCTTGCTCTCAGTTCTGAGGACTTCATCAGCCTGCTTAATGGAGCCTCTGGTCCTTGGTCAATGCTATCTCTGTCCTGGGTAGAGCTGGTCACCCCTGTGATCTGGCTTTGGCTATTTGCACATTGAGGCATGCAAAGCATTTCCCGCATGTTTAGCCCATCCAAGAAAAAAAAAACACCTTTAACCATCTGTGGAATTTTGAGCTGCTTGGTGTGGAAGGACCTTTGAGGTGTCTAGCAATGTTGCCCGAGAGAAAATATGTAACACCCAATATGGACACCTATGTTGTTGTTTTGCCTGGTTCATTCCTTTCCTTGCTTCTGTTCTCGGTGCACCTCCTGTTCCAACTTGTCTAAAGGAAGCCTGCTAATTTGTTTTAACATCTGAGGCAGTCACATGGTTATCTGGTGAATGCTTCAGGTAATGAAATACTCTTTCCCAGAAAGAGACGAGATGATTAAAGGAAGCGACTTGGATATGTCATCGGAGTGAGGGCCAGGTAACGGGTTATGGCACTGGCTCAGCTCAGATTCCACCCCCCCCAGATCTGTCTAGACCCTGTGTGTTGTCAGTATTTGGGCCAGGCATCTTGCAGGGCTGCCTTGTGCCCATCCGTTGTAGAGTCCGGCTGTTCAATGACTTTTTCTGTCACACAACGGCAGAAATCAGGCCAAGGAGAAATTAATCGGAACCACCTGTAGTGTGACCAGGGCACTGCAGCTTTGTGGAGGTTAGAGGGATGTCAGCTGTGCACAAAATGTGCCGAACCACATATCATCATCAGAATCCCTCTCAAGAAACGCCTCAAGACCCATCTGTTCCAGGAATAACTCTACTATCCTACACCATGCTTCATAAATGCTCTGAATGCTGCACGTTCTGCTGAATGAAATAGTTGTCTTTATAGGTTCTTCCTTTGTTTGCTAGATGTTGTGTAGCTCCTGCTCCAGACCCCCCTAAAAACCCTTCTAAGGGGACATTCGCTGGTCGTTTCGCCTGGCTGCACGTTCGGATTGTGCTATTTGCTTCACTTGCATGTCGCTTTGGACAAAAGCCTCTGCTAAATAAGATAAATCCATCCACCCATTTTCTGTAACCGCTTATCCTAAAATAAATGAAAATGTGAAATGTTTCATAATTCAGCTTTTCTAATCAGCCCTGACAGGCTGTTGTCGATGCTTTTGTCAAGGTTTGTGAAGCGCACCACCCCCC
>JAODJU010000108.1:17713742-17729823 GCA_026776725.1 Gnathonemus echidnorhynchus
CGATTAGAGACCACTGATACTGACACAGTGCATAACGTTATGTAACTATAACTACTTTTAAGTGAAAGTTGGAAAAGACACTGTGTGCAGGACTAGCTAAATATAGCTATTTTGTCCAGTTGAACTGGGGTGATTTTACTCGTTTTTTTTGTTCTCATAAAAGAAAATTTAAAGAGTGTGATTAACGGTCTAATATAATTTTTACAGAGCATAGTTATTATCCTGGGTGTAGCTCATGGAAATTCTAACAGAATGTTCATTTTTATTACTGGTTTAATAGAAGCTTTATGATTACAAGAATCATTTGTTAGTGGTTTAGTGAGAGACATCGAAAACGGCTTCGATTTAAATCATAGATTAAAGGAACAATCATAAATGAGTGACCAGGCAATTAACTATTCTGCCTGCCATTTAAAAATGACATTAGATACCTTAGTATGACATTTTGATAAACCAGGACAAAGACTTAAAATCTAGCTCTTGATTTGAGAAAAACCGGCAAGATTAAAGACAAAAATGACTAAAGGAATTGCCACTGTCTTTGCTGTGAAAACAATCTCAGTAATAATGCCGAGATGGATCCAGAAGTTTGAAAATGTCATGTATTATGGGGTGACATACAGCTCATCAGGTCAGGGATCTGTGCCTATATCTGAAAAGGGTTGGGATCCAATCCCATGGCTGGAAGGGGTTGGGATCAAATCCCATTGCTGGAAGGGGTTGGGATCAAATCCCATTGCTGGAAGGGGTTGGGATCAAACCCCATGTCTGGAAGGGGTTTGGATCAAATCCCATGTCTGGTAGGGGTTGGGATTAAATACCATGGCTGGCAGAATATCCATATCAGCTGGGCCCTGAACATGGCCCATAACTCCAACTGCTCCAGGGATGCTGGCTGACCCTGATCCCTGATTCTCACTTGTATGCTGCTTTGGACAAGAGCATCTGCTAGATAATTAAATGAAAATCTAATACTGATATAGAGTATAGAAGGTCAGGCCAATCAAAACAAATTCACAGACACATTAATGAGAATCTAATTTCATTAGATGTTTGTGTTTCTTATTAGTGGAATGTAATTTAATTTCAGTGAGCTTAAATCAATAACACCTGAAACGAAAAAATTTTCATCCTGAACCTCGACTAGCAGAAGCACCACTGAAGAACCAGTGAATTGGTGGAGGTGTCATTCCTTGGGAGCACCACTAGGGGGCTCCCCTGTCAGTGTTCGTATTATGACACTGACTTTCCACCTGTCACTTTATTGGTGTCAGCTGGCTTGAGCTGGTGACATGAAACATATCTGGAGAGGCGTCGGAAGCTTGGCGGCTTCAGTCCAAGTGCAGGATCATTCTTCTCGATGCCTGAGATTCGGAAGAAGGCCGAGGTGCTCTGAGATGAGCCTTTGGCGGGAGGGTTGCCTCCAGCGACTCGTTTGTCAGTGAACATGCATGTGTTCCGCTTTCTGCCGGTTTCCATGGAAACCGGATCTCGTTCTGTAACCCTCCTGTGCCGGATTGACGGCAGGGCAGAGCTATCAGTCGCACGGATATAAACAGCCTGCAGCGCAAAAACGTAACTGAACTTGCTCTCTGAAGGAGATTGTCGGCTAGATGCGTACGGGAAGAAAAGGCGAGGATGGAGGAATGAGGAAATAGTGAGAGGCGCCTGATTCGTGCCCAGGTTAGGGAATAGAGGAAGTTTGACCTGTGTGCTGTGTGAAAGGAACAGGAGTGAGACATAAGGAGTGCCAATGTGTGAGCTTTCAGCACCTCTCTAAAGAGTGTGAGGCAGCTGCACAAACCCCAGCCTGTAGGAGGAGCCAGCGCCCACCCCCGCGCCCCTGTTCTCCGAAATGGTGTCATGTTTCACAATGCAGATGGTCCCCACCAGGGCCAAGTTGGGTCATGGCCGCTTCCTTTTAAGGCCGTTACCCTTCTCATGTGCGGAAGCTGCTTCCCCGAATCCAAGCCAGCACGTCTGGCTCATGAGTCAGGGATTCTGGGATAACATGGAAGTGCGGTGATGTCATGGCCTGCCCACGGCAACTGGCGACGTCACCGCTCTATATTTTTGGGGGAAGTCGAACAAAATGCTCCCATTCATTAAAAAGGAAGGCGTGCCTGTTATGTTACTAAGCTGGAATTTGCGTATTTTGGGAAATTTGGGTATTTTAATAGGATCCAGGGATTCCGATGACGGCCGTACTGGAATTTCGTATCTATTTTTCTTTAATGTTCCTCATGCTTCCTCACACATTCCCTCATCCTCATATACTTATAAATGGCAATATAATTTTTTTAAATCACTGGGTCCCGGGGAGCATTAGCTGATCCCGGCGGCACCAGAAGTTTCCGGCCTTGGAGTTTCAGAGTTTTATTGCCATGTGTACCGAGTACAGTGACATTCTTACTTGCGTGCTTCCTCTGGGCCACAGTGCCAGTAAACACTGGAGAACACGTACGACAGCAGCAGATAAACAACACGGCAGTAAACAAACAGTTAGCGTACGCGTATGCTAGGGGCTAATTCGAGGTAACATCCCTCACAAGGGTGTCAAAGTGTCAGCTCTCGTATAATTAGGCCGGCGGTGCCTCTGCTCCCGATGAATGGTACCGTACAGCTTTCTGCCCTGAGATGGCCCGTTTCGGGAGCCTGTTATTAATAGTCCCCCTGTCAGCTGTACTCCGAGGACAGTCCATTGTCGTTAGGCAAGTGCTCGGGCCCCCCAGGATTTCTCAGGTCGCCTGAGCGCCTTCGCTGGATATTTTTGTTTGCAATCGCAAGCCTTAGTTTGCTACATGACAGCGGGATTTTCTATGCACTGCTGCACACTCTGGAGGCTATAGTACCGTGCCATGATGACCGAGGGGGGGATATGGGACAGGCAAACATCCTGTTTGCACGTATATTATTGAAGGGCCTGGAAAAAGCGAAAGACTAAGTTTCCTCTTCCCGTAGCCCCAGCCTGGGGGAGCTGATTTAGGCCTTTGTAGGCTTTGTGCCTGTTTCAGAATTTTTAGCAAACATTATTACATTATTCCTCACCTCTACAGCCTTGTAACATAAGCCCCTATTACGCCTGTGCTGTTTTCAAACCTACTTGTGATGGTCACCGAGCCTTTTAGACAACCATGTTGAAGGGGAACATTGTATCAAAACAAACTAATTTGGACCTGGATCCGACCTGGAACCAGATTCAGTCTGTAAACATGTGCAGAAAACTATCATTTAGCACATCCAGAGGGGTGTACATGAAGGGGCTTTACTGAGGTTTCTTGAGGTTTACTTCCAAGTTTTGCGTCCTATAAATCATAGCTTACTTATAGACGGCATATATTGTTATGGTAATTTACACTGCACACCCAATCTGCTCCAAGCAGGTTTGAGCACAGCCTTTCAGCTTAAAACAGGTGAATGTCCTGCCCATTCACTGAAAGCATATATATAAACTGCCATTTTTTCACAGTTTTTGATACCATAAATTTATAATATAGCCATTTTAAGAATCACCTTTGGGTTATGTAATACCAGTCGTATCTGCCTGACCCTCCTGTCTCTACCCTAATGTGGCCCTGATGGGCCACACCTGTTGCTTGTTGCCCCTTATTAGTTTTTGTATTTAAGTACCTGTTTGTGTCGTCAGTCCCAGTCCGGTAACTGACATCGCTCCTCCTGTCTGCCGTGTCCATCCCCATACTCGCCTTCTTGTTTTGAACCCTTGTGGTCTCGTTTGTTTCCCTGCTCCTGTTCAGTTAATAAAACCTCTTTTTCGCCTAACCTCTGAGTCCTTTGTCCTGCATGCCATGACACTTTGTCTAATTATTTGGTATGGGTGATACCACTGATTTTCTTTTCAATCTAATACAAGTGAAATAAATTGCGATTAAATCAGATGTTTTTATCATGATGCCGATATTCGGTTAGTTGCAGATCTTAGTTTGAATCATTAGTTTACAATGCCTACCCCACGCCCTTGATGCAAACACATAAAGATAAACCCCAAATCAACTTATCAGGTTCATAACCACCATCGGTGTAATGCTGGTTGTGGCAATCAGGGATAGTTAATGTGGCTCTAGCGAGTTAATTCTTGGCATGTAAAACTTGCTTTGTAGTACCCTGCAAGTCTGGTGAAAGGCTAGTTCTGTCTGTACTTGCCTATCTCATGTTCATGGAATTAAAGTCTCAGGCCAGAATTGAAATTACGGGAGGTTTAGAGAGTCAAGGCACGACTGAGTTTGCATTTGCGATCCTGGCCTCCCCCGGAATCCTGACTAATACCTTCGACTTAGAATAAGTCAGGTCTGGGGAACTTCCTGGCTCTGGACAATAATTCATGGCGAGATCAGGCTTAAGTGCGTGTCGCCATCAGAGGGTGGCGGGCCGTTATTCAGCAGAAGTTGATATTTATAGTGTTTTTAAACAGAGATATGGTATTTCATTCATTCTGTGTCTTCCCTTCTTTTCTGGAGTGACAGTAACACATGGGAATCGAGGGCATAACACGCCTGTGGTGATGCTTCAAAGTATCATGCTCTCTACGCCACAAAGGGGGCTGATGTTTATATTACCCGCCCCTCTGTCCACCTACAGCTGACTGTCTTTTGAATCGGCGCTAATTTGCTTCCCCATTTCCAGCTTCTTATGAAGCACAATGACATTATAAACACTCTGTTCGCCAATGAGTCACAACTTTTTTCTCCAGGCCTGAATCTGAGATAAATATATAGAACACAGCTGGTATCCCATCCACGGTGTGCCCCAGCCTTGTACCCTGTACATCTCCCACCTGGACAAATGCCTGAAAAAAAAATGGTTGGATGGATATATGACTGATATATGAATTCAGTGTCCAATCCTCAATCCTTTAATATAAAGATTTAACTACATCGAAGATATTTAGCTGCGTCAAAGAGATTGAGCCACGTCAAAGGTATTTCCCAATGCAAGCTATGTATGCTAACTATGTGCTTCATTCTGGAAAGACCGGCTTTTGAAATAGCAGCCACACCACGCAAAAATGCTTTGGATTGGCTGACGCGCTACAAAATACAGAGGTTTGTTTCTCTTCCTCCATGATGTGTTCATAATTCAGGGGCATTAATGTGTGCTTGACCCCTGCGGGTCAGCCAGAGAGTAAAGAGAGACATGCTGACACAAGTGTCAGGCTTCGCCTGACCAGTCATCGCTTTTGGAAATGCTACGTGCAAATCTGCTTACTGCACCCCTCCTATGAATGAGTTATACTCCTTGCCGCCCTCTCTCTGCTCCACTAACAGTTCACCACTCTTAATAGCATTAGCAAAATGCTAAAAGGAATAGCTAAAGTGCTATGACTGTCCAGCAAATGGCTATATGTTCAACCGATGTTGAAAGGCAGTTTTCAGGCTGCTTGCTCTGTATAATCATGGATTCTGTTTTCTATTTGACTTTTCGTGCTTGGCTGCCCTTTCCAAAAATGGAGGCACGAGATGATTCGTGGTTAAATAAAAAAGTAACAGTATTTCTGCCAAAAGTACCAGAGGCTATTGGGGTTTCACTGCTGACGCCAATCCTACCTTTTTAGGGAGGAAACGATGCGTTTGTGATTGTGGATCGTCCCGGAGATGAAAGATATGTCCAGGAGCCCCCGGATCGTGTTTCCGCCTGCGTGATGTCACCCCACTGAAGCAGGTCCTCAGGCTTTCTGCTTTAATAAGTGAGGTCCCGTATCCAATGACCTCGTGCTTAAAGCCCCAAGCTGCTTGATTTTCATTAAACATGCCATGTGTGACAGCAGCCTAAAGAAACTGCTCAGTGTCACATCTCTTGATTTGTCAAGTCGCCGATTTTCAAAACAGAGAAGCGCGGGGGAAGAGAACAGGCCGCGATTCGTCAACAAGGCCATCCGAATATGTCTGATACCTGCGAATGAATCATTTTTCCATTCTGGTGTACCGAACCAAAAGACAGGAAATGAAACACGTAAAGGAATAATCAAAAAAGAAAGAATGCAGAAAACAACAGTGTGTTCTCTCTCTTTTTTATTCCACATTCCTACTCTAGGAATAACCTTGCTTTTTCTTTTCACTTCTGAAGTATCAAAATCTGTAACCACCATATTTCTGAAGGAAATTACAGAAAGCCATGCATTTTCATAGGGTTCTTTATTATCATCACTGTCAGCGCTCCACATTGCACGCATGCACTGAATTAAAGAGACAATTAATTACTCTGTCTCCATAGCAAGAACTTGCAATTTGGACTGAGGTCAAAAACAAGCTAGTCGAAGCGGGTGCTATAACTCATTTTCAATAAAGGAGGCACATTATATATGTGCTAGAGAAGCAGTGACAGCATAGCAGTATAGTAATATGGGACCAGCAGCTACATATAGTGTGTAATAATTCAATGTGTCCAAGCAGGAGATTCTTACAGGAAGAAGCCTTTGATACTTGCAGGAAAGAGTCTTTGCTACTTTGTTACTTGCAGGAAAGTCTTTGCTATTTTGCTGCTTACAGGAAGGAGTCTTTGTTACTTTGCCATTTGCAGGAAAGAGTCTTTGCTACTTTGTTACTTGCAGGAAAGTCTTTGCTATTTTGCTGCTTACAGGAAGGAGTCTGTTATTTTGCTACTTACAGGAAGGAGTCTGCTACTTTGCTATTTGAAGGAAAGAGTCTGCTACTTTGCTGCTTACAGGAAGGAGTCTTTGCAATTTTGCTACTTGCAGGAAGGAGTCTTCGGTACTTGCTGGAAAGAATTTTTGTTACTTTGTTAATTAAAGAGTATTTGCTGGCTTGACTTATACACCTTATACTGCTGTCACTGGCATGTTCTTGCTAATTATTTGTTAGGAATTTTGTGGCAATCATATTGACATATACAGTATATCACAGACTTCAGCTTGGCAAAAGGTGAACATATTATCTCTTTGAGGAGATCTCTAACTGGTTATCCAGCACGGGGTTATGTGGGTGGCCTGGATCCTATCCCAGGCAGCATGGGACACAAGGTAACGCAACACCTTGGATAGAGGGTTAGCTTGTCATGAGATAACCTGGGGTGCTGTTTGGGAGGGGGGGGGGTGAGTTAGGAGCTAGGACAACTCCAAGGTCCCCTGAGTGACAAGGGTCCTAAAAATTTTGGAACACAACTGGATTGGTCTGGGTTACTGGATATTGTCCGCGTCAAATCAGTGATTTCTATTTTTATTCTGCTGTTAATATTTTAAAATTGTTGCACAAAAAGCAATGTGAACAAAATTTTATTATACTGCAGTATAATGACAACAAAGTTATCTTTATTAGGAGAAAAGCACATACATATTAGGACATTCAGAGATACTAATTAGCCTACTGCATGGCTTTGGGCTGCAGAAGAAAACACACGTGACAAAGCATGCAAACTTCATACAAACATAATGGAAGTGGGATCTCAACTCCAACCCCGGAGCTGAGAGGCAAGAGTGCCCCGCCATATCGTACAATGATAGTCTTGGTAAACAATTCATGTTTTTAAAATACCTGCTTTCCACAATTTTCATTATGTTTAATATCTTAATCAGGTTTTTTGGCAAGAGATGTAATAAATTTATTCGCAGATTATTTTACAATTTCGTGAAGAAACTACACAAAGTAGTTCATCGATTAAGTCGTGAAATTGCTCTCTCGAATGTTTTACCGAAGTACCACCGAAGCAAATAGTCTCCGTATTTCACACGTTTATGTTCACATAAACCAAGCGTTTGCTGTCGCCGCCGACGAACTTGCACAATTATGAGAGGCCAGCCGAGCAAACAAATCCTCTCGCTGTTGTTTGTCGCCAAAGTCGCAGGCATCGAAAGCCCCGCCCGCGACCCATCCTCATTGGCTACACCGCCACTCCGTAACGCTCGCCACGCCCTCAAGCTGCCAGTAGTTTGCCTTCTGATAGGCTGCTCCATTCAGCGACCACCCCCATCCTGCCCACCCCCTCCCCGTGGGCCACCTCCCCGTGTCGCTCCTGCCAGGCTGAGTGGGACGTCGGCTGTTGCACCCAGTTGCTAAACGATAGAAAAAGGTCTTCGCGCTCCGACAACATTTTACATGCACGCATATGTACGCGACCGAGGAAAATAACACCTAAAGCAATTTGAAGTGGACTCGAAACGGTCGGAAAAACCATGCTTATCAGCAGCTGACCGCGGAGGAGGAAACTATACTAGTTGTCGCTGTTTTTGTATAGTTTCACTCGCCTTTTTTCTTGCTTTTTTGTTGGTTTGAAGGGGAACACCTAAACCCACGATCGGAGAACTCTGCGTTCACCTTCCCCGTTTTGCTGCCTTGTTGTTTTTATTGTTTTGCCGCAGTAAATTCGGATCTTTAAAAAATGTGCACTTGCGGGAAACGTAACGAAGTACAGGCTTTCGCGGACAAGCTGTTATGAAACACCTGCTTGTTATTTAGGCAGTTTAACTTTTAGATTCATCTAGATTTTTAAACGGCGATCTTTAATACAGTGATTGTGATTGCTCCAGCCCACGACGGCGGAGCCATTTGACCGACAGTCGGACCCCGGAGTGACAGCTTCTACCCCCGAAATGCTCAACAGCGACCGATGCTACTCCAGTCTTTTGCCCCGTATTCGTCGGAGTTGTTGTGAAATGAAACTTTACCCCGTACCTAATTGATGGGTTGCTCCGCATTGCCTGCTGCTTTTGTTTTGTGCCGTGTCGCACGTAAGCGTTTGATCCCTAAAGAGGAATTTTAAGATACATATTATTATTATTATTATTTTAAGTGTCAAGGAAATGGCAACTGCACTCAGCGGACGGAATCCAGGGGGCCGCGCTCCAAACGCACGGAAAGGCGGTATATTGGGATTCATTGACGCGATCCAGGACGCCGTGGGGCCGCCGAAACAGGCCACCGCCGACCGGCGCACGGTGGAGAAGACGTGGAAACTCATGGACAAAGTGGTAAGTGTCCGGCGCGGCCACGTGTGCCGCGGAGCCGCGCAGCGGTGCCGCGCCGGATAGGAGCCGACGCGCGCGGTGCGCCCGGCCACCCGGGGGTCTGCTCCTCCAGCGTCCCGACTCGGGTTTGGCGATGGCGCAACCGGCCCAACTCGTCGCCGTTTCACGCCCTTGCCTTTTGCTGATAAGGAGCCCGAGGGACGGATCGGTGTCTGCTGGATCGGGGCGCCTCCCGCCGGCTTCCCCAGCTCCCCCGCATTGCTACTCGGGTTGTTCCGATCCAATGTACGCGATGGGATCGGTGCTGGCAGAGCTGCTCCGAACCGGCCCGTGTTGTGTTGCGATGGCAGCGAAATTTGAGGGGGCTGGTGGGTTCAGTAACAAGAGGATCATGTGCATTTGTTTTCGTCTTAATTAGTCCTGGCTTATTAATACCCAGGTCTTAAAGCAGGATGGTGTCCAGATGTCAAGATTATGCATTTATATGCAACAAAGAATTTAAAGCGCATTTTCTCACTCTTTTTGTGCTTGGTTGAAGATCTTGTGTTTTGGTGTTTGTTTAGTAGGATTGGCGCACACATAGTGCACTGTGGCTTTACTCCCTAAGGTTAACCCCCCCAAACGTGCTTAACCCGCCCTGCCTATTCACAGGTGAGACTTTGCCAGAACCCCCGGCTGCAGCTGAAAAACAGCCCCCCTTACATCCTGGACATCCTTCCTGACACCTACCAGCACCTGCGCCTGGTGCTCTGCAAGAACGAGGACCCCCAGAAACTGGCCCAGCTCAGCGAGAATGAGTACTTCAAGGTCTACATTGATAGCCTCATGAAGAAGTCCAAGCGAGCAATCCGCCTCTTCAAGGAGGGCAAGGAGAGGATGTATGAGGAGCAGTCGCAGGACAGGTGAGGGAGACCCCACCCCGCCCTTTCTTGTTGCTTAGCCCCATGGTTCTTGATTCGGGATAAATGCTTTATTGCCTCTGCTTTATAAACCCATAGTTGACAGTGAGGCTGCCACACGGCTAAAGTCGTCCTGTGTGTGTCTGTGTCAAGTAGAGACGAACAGTGATAATTCATCTGGTTAGTCACTTGTGAACCTGTTAAAAAACCCCGCTGTTTCCTGTTATCTTTTTCCTCTGATATTTGCTTGTGCTTCCTCCACGTTCTGGCCGCTCCTCCGCTTTGAGAAAGCGGCTTTGTTTTGCTTAGGTTATGATCCGGCGGGCTGTGGATTGAGTCCATTTGTGGAGGCAGTTGGGTTTTCTTTGCTCTGAATGTCAGTGGGTTTGCTCGGCAGTGTAATCGTAGGTTAGATGGAGTTTAGCGCTTTCATTCTCGTGATTTTCCAGCCTAGGGACGGGGTGCGGGGGTAGGGTTAAATAGGGTAGAGCAACAGAGGCAAGCAGGACTTGGCCTGTTTGGACGTCCCTTTCAGGCTTCTGGATGGATAAACGCATCAGTTTGACTTCAGGAATGGTGCAGTCAACAAGTCGGGGACGTAATAGACCCCCTCCGGATGGTGGGTGGACGAGAGTGGAAAGTGGAGGCAGCTTCAGCCATTTATAAACGAGAATCCGACGTTTGCAGAGGGTCTTTAGTTCCTGGAGTAGAAAAGAGGGGAGATCGCTGTGGGGATCTGCGGGTGCAAAATGGCAGTTTAATCTTAACCACCCCCCCCCAATGGGGAATGCCTGGGGTTTTATTTACATCAAATGGGTCTAATTAGGGATACTGTTCTCATTTAAATCTGTTTTAATAGGTTTTTGAGGTCGTTTTACTCGAAACAATGAAGCAATTTGACATCTTTGTTCTGTTGAGCTGAGGATAAATGTTGAGTCAGCGGTGACCTGCCTGTGAGCGGAAGGTGAGTGGAGGGTTTGGGTACCTGGAGGCCAAGCTCTCTCCGTGACTCTGATCGCATGGTGTTCACATGGCGGTGAAGATGATTAGAGATGGAGATGGCAGGTGGTGGGTCACGCCGTACCCCGTGGGGGTGGGGTCTGAGGTGCCCAGAGCAAAGTGTCAATGCGTCTTCCATCGCTCTGGGAAACAGATGGAGCAAGACGCAGGCCGTGGTGGGGGGGTGTTATAACCGGGTCTCCAGCAGTCTAGACATCCATGCCCCCCAGAGCCCTACTTCGCTGAATAACACCATGTGTCGTGCCAAGCTGTTGGGAGGGGACTGTACGTTGAAATAGGGCTGCCCAGGACGCACTGGCCAAGCCGGGTGATGAAGAGGTCTCTTCCATTACAGCCATGTCTTGGGAGGCTGAGGTAGCACTAATGACCTGGTCGTTTTGGTTGCGTTTTGGTCGCGTTTTGTTTGCGTTTTGGTCTCTGTGCCTTTGCTAGACTTCCCACGGAGCGAGTACCTTGCATTTCTGCCTCAGACTGGTGACCGCGATCTCCCTGTGGCTGAGGATTTTCCCCCCCCATCAGCCGTGCCTCGGGAGATCAGACACATCTCGTCGGGTCATTTCCTGTTGCGGCAGTTTTTTTTTTTTTGCGGATATCGTGCTTTCATTTTTTTTTTTTAAGAGGTTGTTCAGTGTGTCCCGTAACAGACTCCCTGAGGTGCTCTGAAAGTCGATCTAGTTAGCGGGGGGTGTGGGGGAGGCAGGGGGTGTTTCGCTCCTCTCATGACTGGAGCCCCTTTGATCAACCAAACAGTTTCTGACTTTTAATACTGAGGATAGGGATTAGGAAAATGCGAGAATTTCTTTTCCGCTTCGTCGCGGCCATTTAAAAAGTCACCTCCTCGCTTGGCAGCTTCTGGTGTTGTGCCGGGGTTTGGCTGCACTCTTAATTAATCGTACCTAAGGGCTAATTAAGAACAGAGCGGCCCCGGGACCGGTGCATTTATGTAACCACGCCAGCTCTGCAGCTGGGAGCGGATTAAAAATGGAAGGACCTGGAACAATCCAATACAGCGCCTTTGACACTTCCTGAAGAAGTCGCAGAAGTCAGAGTTAAACAGTTCTGTGGTTTGACGTCATGAATTAAACATCACGGCCGGTGAAAGGCAGAACATCGACAGGGAAACTAGTGCAGGAAAGCTGAAAAACAGGGGATGCAATCTCCAGCAAGGTGTCCGGTGGCGCCGGCTCGACCCGGCGGGTCGGCTGGACTGCGCCGCCTTTGAATGATTATTTATTCTGAAAGTTGGCCAGGGTCTGTGCTCTGAAGGCATTATCATCAATTAGCTATGACATCGGAAGGGGGGGAGACCCAGACAGGGCAGGGAGATGAGCGAAGGGGGAGGGTAGATGGAGTTCAGAGGGGGGAGGGCGCATGTTTGTGTCTGTTGATGTTATCTGCCTTGGCGCGAGGGTTTGGCCGCATGCTGGCCTGCTGTATCACCTGTGGGGGTTCTGAATGTCGCCATGGTGACGTGTCGCTGGGCGTCCCATATCACAGAGGCATCGAGGGGTTGTCACGTATGCTGAGACGCGCAGCGGGGATCCCCTCTGCTGGCCTTAGGGGGTGAGGGGGGATCTTCTCAGCTGAAGATCACTGAAGCGAGTGTGTGTCTGTGTGTGTGTGTTTTGTGGTTTGCCTGCTCATAAGGGGCCCTGCAGAACTGGGCCAGTAAAAGGTGGCCTTTAAAACTCAGACGCAACTGTTTGGGCTCCACCATTGTATCCCCCCCCCAAAAAAAAATTCAGACAGTTTTGTTTCTCCACCATGTACCTGAAGGAAACACTGTCTGGCCCTGGTGTCAGCTACTGTTGGATTTGCACAGGGAGGGGCGAGGCGGGGTGGGGGGGAGTTGAGGTCCCTGGCAGACCTGTTTTTCAGTATCCACTGCACCAGGTACCATACTTGTGGTACTTTTAAAAGTTTGTTTTCCACTGGCGTGGAAAAACTGGTACTGGCGCGTAATGACATCATCACAATGTGCGCCGTGGGCTGGGCAGTGTGTAGCAGTACTGTTGACACTGTATGTTATTGGAAAGGTTGCAATAGTCAGCTGGGTTGGTGCAGTTTTTTCATACCCTCTTACTGTCAGGACATTATGGCCTGGGGGGGGGTTAGTTTTACTATTTTGTTATAGGAAACAAAACTTGTGAAGTTTTGCAATTTTAATGGTTGTTCCTTTTCAAGATCAACTTTAAAAATCAGTTTGAAGTTTACCTCCGCTGCTTTTGCATGAGCGCTCATAGATCACTTATAGATGGGAAATTTGTTTATTTTATTGCAATAAATATTGGGATAGTTGAAAATTTTCCAATTCTGTGCAGTAAATACTTTTTCTGTAGAAAAAATGTCATTCAGATCTTGTTGAATCTGCTATTCTGATAAGATCACAATTAAAGCTATAGTTTTTTCATTTGTCCACGCATGCATTTTTCTTACTTATTTTATTTTACTTTGTTTATTATTGTTATCATTGTTTTCTAACTATGTTTTTTTTCCCCATGACTGGTTGTATTTTTTCAGAGACAAGTTATTTGCATAACCAACTGACAATGAACAGGTTTACCCCAAAGCAGTCCCACTCCAAAAGTTGCAAAGGAGCATTTTGAGTATTTCAAAGAAATATTTTGGTATTTCAGGACTGGTACTGGACTAATCAATGGAAAAAGGGAAAGTACAGATTATTTTTTAGTACCAATATTTTGGTTCCTGGTGCAGTGGAAAAGTGCCCTGAGCGATTCCGGAAGAGACTTCGGTCTCTCACTGGCGCTGTTAAGCTGAGCAGATGGTTTTGCAGGTGTGTGTGGGGCCTGCAGATGTGTCTTTCCTGGGGGAGATGGGGCGGGTTTGAGGGGTGTTACGGTAATGAGGCTCAGTCAGTGAGATGTATGTCAATCAGAAATAAGCGGGCTTTGCTGCGTGAAAGGTCGCGGGCACTTTGCTGTTTGGCGGGAGCCATTCTCCGTGGGTGAGCGCGGTTTCACGCCCTGGATTGGTGTGTTTTCTGGGTCCCCGTTTTTCAGAGGCACGCTCGTGTGGCGCTCCTGGTCGCTTTGTTCCGCTGGCTCTCCAGCTCGTCCCTCTTTGTGTTTCTGGGCCCCAGTGGTGCAATTAGCTGGCTGCCGTTTTGAATAAATTGCTGGCAAAACCCTTCTGAGCAGTCATGCCCTCTCTCTGGGGAGCCGGCTGGTCCCACTCCCCCCGGCTCGGACGGTCTGCTTGCCAGCCACGCGCCCACAAAGAGGGCAGGGCCACTTTCCGACGGGGTGGCTGGAAGTTTCCGGAAGGAACTGCATCATCCCTGAGGGCCACGGGAGGGGGGTGCTCGCGTAGTTAAGACGCGGCATGGCTGTTGCCACGACCAAAAAGGGGAAAAATGGATGTGTACCTGGGATGTGTCTGCCGGTGTTTAGTTTCACTGCATGTTTTCGTTTTTCTGAAAGATTTGTCTGCGTTGAATTCGTTTCACTGCCCTGGTGAACGAAGGCGTAGTCAGCGACTTGCCGGCGGCTGCTGTCTCGCCCGTCCCTTTAAAGGTCTCGTTTTACTTTCTGCCACGCTTTCTTCCCCCTCCCCCTTTAATTACTACCCTCCTCTGCTCGAACACCCAGATGCGGTGAAGCTAAAGTTAATAAAATGTTAAAAACATGCGGTGTTGTCTAGAGAGAGCATGGGGGGAGGATGTCACGGTGGTTGTTTTTGATATGCGGCGCCGCCTCGATTGTGGCCGGCTCGAATGTCCTGGAGGTGAAGCCCCCCCCAGCCCCCATCCCTACTGTGGCTCTGCCTTTCAAGTCCTAACGAGAACCACGCGTGGGTCAGGGGGCAGCGGGACGGACCCTGTGCCACAGCCATGCCGTAATTTCATTAACGGTGACAGACGGGGCTGCTTTAAAATTCTCACCAGTTTGGGTTTTTTTTGTGGGTCCGGTGTCAGGGATGGTTCCAGGTTTGTGTTTTTTTTTTCTTCCATCATCCCTTCTGACTTTAAGGAAAAGCAGAGGATGTCGGGGGGGGGGGGGGGTGGCTCCCAACATCCTGCTCACGTTTCCTGCCCTGTCCTTTGTCAGCGGGTGCTGAAGTTGTCTGAAGGGGGCGCAACACAGATCAGCCTCCATTTATGTTCTTCCCTGATACGCTTGCTCCTCTGCTTTGGGGGGCTGTGTTTGTATTTTGACTTATGTGCATATATGTATTTTAACCCTCCCCCCCTCCCCAAAATACTGTGCTGTATATATATTTTTAAAGGTAGTCATCTTTGTCTGCAGGCTAGTCACCCTTTCTTCGCCACCCCCCAGCCCTGTGGAGGTCGGGACACTGTTGAAGCTGCCTGATGCGGGCCGGGTGTTGGGAAGTGTGGGGGTGGGGGGGGGGTGGCTCATCAGTTTCTGCCTCAGTAACCAGATACGCCACTTTGTTGCAGGTCTGTGCTTGGCGTAATTTACTGTGACAGATGTGCATTAAACAGAATCATTCTGGTCTCTTTGATTCCCCCCCTCTTGTTCTTTTGAAAGGGAGGGTGGCAAACAATAGAGCACGGGGGGGGGCTCCCATGTGTTCTGTTTTTGGTTTTTCTGTCCTCCGGGAGTCTGGCCGGTCTGCTTGATTAACGGTGATGTTCGCACATGTCTGCCTGCCCTGCCCCCTCCTTCCGCCGCCTCTCGTACCATCTGGGCCCCCCCCCGCCCCCCACTGCGCTGCTGCCCTGGGGTAGGATAAATGTGCTTCCACACGCTGCTGGCATTTCCCTCGGAGACGGGCACTTTTACCGTCAGGCTATCGCATCTTGACCCCCATTCAGCACGATGGGAGGGGCCTTTGGAAGAATCGCAGGCAAAAGTTTAGGGGAGGAGGAGTAGGAGTTGGACGGCCTTGGTTAGAGGTGACCGTTCAGTTTCCGCTGGCCGGTCTGAGCCCGCTGGATGGGTCAGGTATCCACCGCCTGAGCGGTCGGCCGCTTGCTAGCTGTGAGTTACCCTGAAGCTCCAGTTCCCAGGTTGGGGGCCTGATTTAAGATTGGCAGCTCGCTTGGATGTTGCGTTTATTAACTGGATCGGGGGGGATTTGTCCCCGTGCTGCCCTCTTAATAAGTTTCCACTTAATTAAGATGATTAATCTCTTGAACTTTTCAATGAGGCCCTTTTTTATTTTTTTTTTTTTAAACATGAAACTGACAAACGCTGTTCTCTGACTAATCTGCCCCAGTGTTCGATCTGCTCAGCCCCCCCCC
>JAODJU010000108.1:17760844-17772888 GCA_026776725.1 Gnathonemus echidnorhynchus
AGTAGTATTATTTTTCTGGGCCCCTCCATTCGGCCATTGCCCCCTGGACGCGCCTGTGTCTCCAGCGTCTGGCCGTCACTCCACTCAACATCTCCGTCTGCTCTGAATGTCGAGCGCAAACCCCTCGATTTTATACTTTTATTTTTCGTTATTCCTTTTAAAGAGCCGGCGTGCTCTGCAGAGCTTCAGTGTATGTAAGCAGTTCCTAAAATCGGAGCGATGCTTCAGCCTTTTCAAAAAATGAAAAGGGGAAGAAAAAAAAACAAATCTAGGGTGGCACCCATCCATACCACGATTTGAGGACGAGTCGTCCGCAGTGGCTTGTGAGGCGGCTTCAAAGACCAAGGCGTCCTGCAGCTGAATGGTGCCCTCTGCTGGCTGTACACATGGGCTGCCTGTGCATTTGAACTCTCAAAAGGCCACCCCACCCCACCCCACCCCACTCCTATGAACTTCCCCCAGTGGCATTTTCTGAATGTACTGCCAGTCATTGTACAGATCAGGCTGTTCGCCATTAAACAAACCTCTGAATGTACTTGGGGGGGGGGGGGGCGGGGATGATACAGTTTTCAGTGATATTAGAGCTACTGCCAAAAAGGAAGTGGGGTACCCCCCTCCCCCCATCCTGGACTGACCTTTGTTCTCGTTTTTATTGCTGTTATCTTTGCAATGATGTTTCTTTCTGAGAAGGGAGGGGGGTGGACCTGGTAAACTGGGTACTACCATTCATGATGTGCCAAAGTTGGGGGGGGGGGGGGGGGAGTCATACTGTGTCCCCTGCAGTGGACCCTGGAAGGTTTAGCAGTTCCTGTGGGCACCCCCCCGCATTTACAGATTGTACAGCCTGCCTACGTCGAGGCTGGGGCCAAACCTTGTGCACTTTAAAGACAAGGAAGATGGACTCCTGGGTCACATGACCCTGAGAGCTGAACCGGACTCTGACGCGTCTCTTGCCAATAACCACTAGACCAGACATCCAAGACAGGAGATTCCCACCTACTATAATAGACCGGAATACCACATACAGAGACGCATCGCAGAAAACAAGCATAAAGCAGCATTTGTATGAGAAACTGCTTCTCGGAAACGTGATTCACCCTTTTGAGGACATTTACATGTTCAGTGTGACGTCACATTGTGATTTTTTTTAATTTGCAGTAAAAAGAATGCACATATTTAATATTCAGTGTTTTCGTTTTGGTAAAACATAGGCCTGGGTTCACCCTGGAAAATCGGCTGTTTTTTGGTAATCTTTTTAAACGCTGCTTTTCCGTAGTCAGAGAAAATGAACGAGCCAGTTTATCAGACAGGAGTCTGAAACGTGGCCTCTCTGAGCGCTCAGTCCTCAGCCTGTCATTCCTCTGTCTGCCAGCGTTCGTTCATCACGATTTCTTTGCCATCATTTATTTTTACCAGCCGCGTTCAGTTCCCCATGTTCAGGTTTTATAATAACTTGAAGCTTCATTTTTGCACTGGTTCCTTCTCCCTGTCGTAAACTTGAAACGTCTCCGGCTGACGGCGGCTGATCTGCCCCCCCCCTCTCCAGGTGGGCAGTCTTCAGGTTGCAGTAAATGTTTTTTTCCCTTCCTTTTCCTATTTTTGTAAGTTTTTTGTCAAAATGCTTTGTGTAACATATAAAAGCAGTGGTGTGCAATTAATTTATACTTTATTAAAGCATTCTATTGATATTTTTTTCCATTGTTCAGTAATTAACCTCAAGTCCATTCTTGTGAAACGTTTTATAAAAGCCAGTATTAACAAGAAAGATTTGGTGACTTTATTATTGTTGTACAAGATGTGATTTTTTTTTTTTGACAGCTTCGCAAATTTGATTACTTGATTAAACATTTCCTCACAGTTGAGATGAGTAAACAAGCCCAGGAAATGTGAAAAATCGTGGGTTTCAAACCACATCTAATTAGCGTAAAAAATTTGAGTGACACTTGTAGTCTCTTCCGGGAGAGAGATGCGTGAAGCTGTCCCACCACGCTGAGCCTGAGAGAGCCTCGTGGGTTGCTTCTCACGGCAGTCTGACTGTAAACTTAGGACCCTCCAGGTTTTCATTCACGTCCCTCATGCGGAAATACCTGCGTCATCCATCCAGGATGGATTTCTTACATTATGCTAGAACTATTAACTATGAATGATTATTTTTTCATTAGACTGGGGTTGGGACGACACATATTACTCACTGAAGAGGTAGTTTTTACAGCCTAGTTGCCAGAGCCTTTTCAATTACCTTTGTTTCTTCTGCACAACACAGACCACCTATATTTCCCACGGACCCATGGCCATAGTCGCTGCTGGAGGACCGTCAACAACTTTCGATTTATTTAGTCTCGTATGATGTAAAATTTTAACAAAACATAGCATGCTTCTATCCAGAGTACAGTAAAGACACAGGTGCAAAACCAACAAAAAGAAAAAAAAATCAGATAATGCAAATGAGACGTTTGTTCAGATGTCTCTTTTTCCCCCAAAATGTACAATTTAACAAAAAGTACAAAAAAAACACAAAATATTTACAGTAGTTGTATGGCCTTCTCATTTGACTCTCTTTGGTGTCACTACTGACCTGATGGTTTAAAATGAACAAAGATGATGATTAACAAACCTTGAGCGATAACCTTCAGTATGAAAACTACGGTGTATCCTAACGACGGGGAATGGCGGCCAGTAACCGTCTACTTTATACAGTCTCAGCACCATCTATTCTTCTACGTGATCCAACATGAAATCGAAATGGATAATAGAAAATTCCAAATTTATTATACCTACCTAAGTGTATGCAAAAACACTCCTAAACTCGTCCCACACGTCATAAATAGAGGCAAAGCGGGATGTTCTGCCATATTTACATCGACCTTCCACCTACAGAGAACGCCCCCCCGGGGACACTGGTGCCACATCCAATAAGACACCAGCATGGCGGGGAATGGGGAGGGAGGGGGGACAGTAGATCCCGTGCGCTCAGGGGTGTCCGTACGCAGCATAAGATGACGCAGTCTGTAGAGCGTGGGCAGGGCGTCACAGAAACATTAGTGTTAAAAATTCAGCAGTATGACTTGTGTACAAACAAAGCAGGCCCACGTTCAGAATCAATTTAACACAAAGACCACCCCCCCCAAACAGATACATATTCCCCATATACAACAGCCCATCATCCCCCCCGAAAATAACATACAACACAATTAAGGCTAACCATGGTCTATGACAAAATTAAATAAATCAAGAGCATCAAGCATTTTGGCCGGCACTTTCACATCAAAATAAAGTCTGAGAATCCTCCAAATAGGTATATCAGAGCAGTTTGGGGCTGGGGGGGTGTATGATTATTAGGAGCCAAATTTGAAATGTAACATCAACAGCAGAGTAGAGTCTCCAGCCTTTCAACCCAGTTGGCCACAGAACGTCGTCCTTGGATTATTCCAGATCATACCTTCCTGCCAGGATAGGGGGCGCCCACAGGCACGTTCATGAAAGACAGACATTTAAAAATGTACATCAATGACAGTGTCAGGAATAGTGGAAACTCACTGAGCCAATACTGCGCAGATACAGAAAACAAAAGAAAGCATTCACCAGGAACCAAAAAACATGGAAAAAAAAAATCCCATTTTTATGCAAAAAAATAGCTAAAAAAATACTTCCATTGACTTTTTTGAGATGGTGGTTGAGAAGTTTAAGGAGATTCCGTTGGAGTCTGAGACGGTTCTGCATAACGTGCTGTGCGAGGAAATGCTGCATGTCCAACGGCTCCAGTGTTCTGGATTTGGTGTCAAAGTCCGATATGAAAAGGCATCTTCTGCTTCCCTGGATATGACAAGAGGCACACAGGTATATTGATTTAAATGATGAAAGTAGCTTAAATAAAACGTTGATGGAACAATGAAAGCCCTGCAGCTGATAAAAGGAATAACACCTTTGCCATTACAAATGAAACCCAAGATGATGAAGCAGGATCGTCACCATGCATCGTGAAATCTACTCATAAATTAAATGGTTTTTATCTAAACAAACAGCAAATACTGTGTCATAACACAGGCTAAATCTTCAATTTATCCTTCTAGTCAGACTCTGCCTTACTCTATGTTCTACTGCACAGGCTGGTACACAGATCCCCACTGGGTCAGTCAGCTGTGTAACATGGACATGGTAGAAAAACAGCTAGATAAAAAATAACCAACCCTGCTAGCAGAGCTAATAGAGCCAATACCAAAAGAGATCCAGTGTTGACTCTGGATCTGTAGGCCGCAGCCCAACCCAGGACCCAACCCGTCTCTGCAAACGCCTGCTATACCCACCGTGCCATCGCAGAGGGGTGGAGGCGCCATCTACACTGCCAGCTTCTGATTTTCGTCCAGTTTTCTGCTCTCCTCCGAGGTCCCGGATTCTTTCTCTCCTGTCTTCCAACTGCCTCGTCTAGAACGACACGTTTGGCTTCCTCATCAAAGAATACAGATCAGGATATATACACTTAATGCTAAGGGGGGGAGGGTGTAAAATGGAGAAAGCTACACAGTTGTTAATGTCAGGGGTGATTCTAGGATTTTCTAAGTAGGGAGCATAAGAGGGGCCTTAATTCATACAGATGGGCCACCCTTATTAGCCAATGATATGTTTTAAATCGGTGAGTGACAGGGCCAGAGGCACTACAAGAGCCAATCAGCTTTCAGCTGGGGTCAGTGTCCCTTTGGTCCCACCCCTGTATATACTCCTGGTTAATGGCTTTTTGCAAAGAACTATATACTGGTATCACCAGGTCACCTACTTAGACTTCTTTATGTATATCCAGTAGAGCAGGCCCACAACCCCTGCGACTAACAGGAGGCCAACCACAACCCCGACAATCAGCTTGGCCTGGTCATCTGGTTCGTCCACGCTGCCTGAAAGAGTGACAGTGAGACGTCAAGCACACCGTCCAAAAGCAACCCTCCCCCACCTCACTCCCCCCGGGAAACGCCACCACGCCTTTAGGGGAAGGAGACCATGTCGGTGGAAAGGAAAAGGGAAACAGAGGACATATGGGGAAATGGTGCGGCTGAGTGACAGGCCCGGCGAGTGCGGACAGACCCGCTAAACGTCCGTTAGCGCGCAGAATGGCTGGCGATGTGGTGGATAAGAGAGCTTCTCGGACTGGTCGGGCTGCTCTAGGTTGCCGAATCGACTGGATGCTAACACCCACACCCGATCAGAGACGGCGCTACTGAGCGACACCCCAATTGTGAGGCTAAAATTAACCAGCCAATAATCACGGCACCAGTGATAAACTATAAGATTACAGATCGCTTTAAAGCTGCCGGGGATAAACCCTTTTATGTTTTGTCACTCAGGGTTGCATGTTCACACTTGGTCTTGTTAAACTGACAAAAGAAAAGTAACTGTTAAACAAAACAAAATAAAAACCTTACCTTCTCGCTTCCCGCTCTCCTCCCCAATTACTGAAATCAGATATAAAATGAAATTAAATTCCAGATATATGGCAAAGAAGTATCACTCATTCAACCATCCATCCATCCACTCAGGGTATCATAAGGAAAAGAAAACGATCTGTAATCATCTGTTTTTCAGAGATGGGGTTTTCCATGTGAGGTAAACCCCTACTACTGCACTACCACAAACACAAAATATCAGAGTCATGTGACCTCTGGAGTTAAATCTGACGAAAGAGGTTGGGCTTGGGGGGGGGGGTGTCCAGCAGCCCAGCAAAGCAAAAAACAAAAACAAAAAAGGGACAAATGTCGATGGGGAAGATGTTTCAACAAACAGTGGGTGGGAACATCGACCTGGGCCTTACCGGCTTCACCTCGGAAGTCCCGTCCGAGTCTCATGGCTACTTCACATCAAATTTACGGCAAACCACCCCCCACAGAAAATTTCCCAGATAAAGTGAATGGGCCAGCCCCCAACAGCACTACAGAACACAAGCGAAAAACCCTGCTGATCTAGTTTAGTCTCAAAGAATTAGGGCTGAGATCAGAGAATGGTTACTGTGAGGTCTTGTCGCTTTTCTGGTCTTTCGAGTGGATCGAGTCGCAGTGAAGACCCCCGCCTGTCATCCAGGCCAGTGGGCGGTTAGGTGGAGAGGGTGGAGCTTAGCGTGACCTACGGGGTGGGGAGGCTACTTACGGGATGACACATTAATGGTCTGCATGTGCTCTCCGAGTTTGTTGGACACCATGCATGTGACTGTGAGGTTCTCAGCAGGCACCACTGTGAGCTTGTGTATAAGCTTCCCATTGATGTAGCTACTCTCCTCCTGCAAAGAAAAAACAATTGCAGAAACACTTCAGAGGCCTCCTTATGCCGGCTGCTAGTATTTGCATTAGATCATTTTTGGAGGGAAAAAAAAATCAGCCAAGCGGGATCACAGTCATGCAGCGATATTAAAAACGCAATAATGAAAAATAATGGCACCTGTTATATTAAGAGCATAGGTCATGTCTCTATAGTGCAAGTACATGCAGGGGTTCAGCACGATATCTCAGCCATCACTTAAAACCATTGACTATTGTGGCTCTCTGACAATACTGCAAGTTAATAAAGAATGGATTGCTGTCTGATCTTCAGCATTCCAATAAACTTCACTTTGAATTCCTGCATTGGCAGTTTGCCGCCACTAGGGGCTGCTGTAGCTCTTTTGGTCGCCTGCAGTGCATTCCATGGCGGCCTTGACATCCGCTGGGCCACACCCGGCTCGGGTAGCAAACAAGGTGATATAACAGGGTGGTGAAAGCAATCCGTGCCGACTAGCTGCAGCCTCTGCAGCTCAGAAGCCACTGGGTGGAGGTAATGAATCCAGTAAAAACATTTATGTAACCTGTGACAATCTCTCTCCCTATTTCCGGGGGTAGGGGGGCTTTTGGGTGCTTGCTGAAGCTTTTACCTTTTTTCCCCTTGAGCGGGATAGAAAATATGCGCTGGGTGTCCATTAACATGACTCTCCGCGCCTGACTATCAGGAGACGAGGCCCGTGCTGTTAACAGGAGCAGCAAACGGGCCTACAGACGGGTGATGGATGAACCAATGAAGCCGCTCGCTACGTCTCCTGAAGACTAATAGCAGTTGCTTCACAACAGCAGGGCCCATTTCAGCTGGGGGGGGGGGGGGGCAGTGCATTGACCCCCCCCCCACCCTCTTTATCGTATCTGGCTTGAAAATACAAATGTGCTCGTCTTTACCACATGGACACGACAGGCATCTTGCCTCATTGCGCAGAAAACCTACATCCAGCCCAGCAGGGGGCGCTGTGTGAAAGTGGACCAGGCCTGGCACAAGCTCACAGCGTCACCAAGCAGCCTGAGAGGCTGTCGAACCTGTGTGTCTGTGTGTGTTTCTGTAAGTCAGGCAGGTTGACAGCAGAGTGCTTTAAATGCTGGTCTACCGATCCTCTCCTCTCATAATAATCCAGTCTAGACACACCAACACATCTCTAGTGGGCCTCCAAGAGTAATTCAGACTGAGTGTTAAAAGTAATCTCTGCGAATAATGATGAAACAGTCGGAGGAGATTGAATCCGTGTTACAAGTAGCACAGAACCCTTGGATCAAGCGGCCCTGTGAACAGCCTGAAGTTCTTCGCTTGTTTTTTTTTTCTCCTTTCGTTTGAAATGCCGTATCATATATATGGAAATAATTCACAGGCTCCATCAGGTAGCCAAGGTGACGTGGCGGATGTGAGGCGGCAGGGCGGACGTACGTTGGTGCCGTTGATGCTCCAGTGGACGCTGGGCCTGGGAGCGCCTTCCGCCTCGCAGATCAGCACCTTGTGCCGGCCATCCCCTCCACGCATCTTAAGCAGTCGACTAATCACTGGTTTTCCTGGAAGACCCAACACCCGTCAACACCACGCGTGTCGGTTACATGCTTGCATGTATATCTATGTGTAGCAGTCACAACATTTTCGGCTTGACGGCACAAACAATTGGATACACTCCTTGACACCAGTGAGACCTTTCACAAGAAGATGCTAATAAGGACTGTGAGTTGGTTGTGGCTAACGCTGCTTATGATCAATCACAATTGGCAGTTTGGGAAAATTTTGGCTTCCTGACAAATTACGCCAACACTGGAGATAAAGTACTCAACACTGCTCTGTTGTGCTGAACTCGGATACGTTGCTGGATCCATATCCAACACGCTAACTCATTTGAGCCGACATCATCCGAGCGTGAAATTCACACTGGGCTAAAAAAATACCTGGCCTCTGGCTATAGGGATGTTTATCACTATAGATAAGTGACTATGCTCAGTATTAGATTGTTATGATGCAGTTGTTTTTCAGAATTTTTTATTTATTTTATATATTTATATTTACCAAGTGCAAATGAGTATCTCCTAGATTTTGTTATCCAGACATGTCGACAGACACATTGGCTTTGGTTTACAGCTTTCCCTAATTATGCTTCTGTATGTAGTTTTTATAATCATTTCAAAACAAATTCTGTTTTCCCTGCTGTACTGAAATTGCAGCGAACCATGAACCTAAAACTGAGGTTTTTATTGAATTTTGTTTGCTATTACACCCCCCCCACACACACATATTATATATATATATATATATATATATATATATATATATATCTAAAAACATAGGGACATACCTTCTACCACGAGTTGGAAAGACCTGGTCTGCTTTATTCCCATTGCCGTAGAGACCTCACACACATAGAAGCCAGAATCACTGTACTTCAGGTGGAGGAACACAGGCTGCTTGTCCAGCTTGCCATTGTCCTGAAAGAACACGGCAGCTTGTTAAGGAATGCAAGGCACCACATCGGCAACACTCCTCCATCTCGAAGATGTCGAGACTGGTGGAGATCTTCAGAGATCATTTTCTTTCAGTTGGATCCTCCCAAGCTCACGGTGATCCCTACCTTGGTCCACGACACCTTTATTTCATCAGATGCATTCTTCTGCATCACCACTTCCAGAGACTCGCCGATATTCTTAATTATTGTCCCAGAGGGGCTCAAACTGACATCCAGGTCTTGGGAGGAAGGAAACAATCTCTTAGACGTCTTGAAAAGGTTCTATCAGCTTACCGCAGGCCACAAACACACACTCATTTATTGAGTTTATCGAATTCATTAAATCCTCTCTGAGAAGAGCAGTTGCCCACACAGTTAGGGTGTTGAACGACTCTCAAGATAAAGTCTTGGTTTACATACTATGTGTTTTTCCCAAAATATCTTGGACGACAGTGACAAAATACTTATTAATCTCCAAGTGGAATGCAATAAAATAGCAAGAATGTTTTTTTGTCCAGGCTGTTGAACCATCCTCAAAGAACAATACCCACAATCTCCACAGACAGTAACCGAATGCGAACAAAAATTCTGCTTATCTGCATTTTCATAGACTGCTCCAACAAAATGGTTCACAATTATAATTACTTCATTCACTGCCCAGAATAATAATAAACTTGTCTCCTTTCTCCTTGAAGATGTATTTTATTACTGTTAATTACCCTGGTGACTTCATTTAACTTACAAAAGAAATTGTTTGTTAATAAATTACGGTCAAATTACGCCTTCGATTAATGTAAGTAGTTGCGCGGTATTACCGCAGGGAATTCTCCAGTGGCATGCGATCGGAGATGGATACTCACAGTTCACCAGGATGTTCTTAGTGTCTGCCATTTTGTCATCGTTGACCAAGGAGCACTTGTATTCCCCGCTGCTGCTACGTGTCACGCCGGTTAGGGTGTACATGTTGGTGTTCTCCACTGTCACCTTCTTCTCCTTTGGTGGGGATGAGAGGAAAAAGTCAAGGAGGTCCAGTACCGGGTCAGGAAGAGAACATCCAACAAATGTAGCCCAGCTGTCCGCATGTTAAGGCCGGGAGAGCTTGCCTTGAGAGAGAAGCTGAAACTGATCGGCGGAGGATTGCCATCAGCATTACACTTCAAGGTGATGTTGTCTCCCTCCTTGAAGGGCCCTTTGCTAACCACCTGCAGCTCTACCTTCTCCGTGGGGTCTATGGGAAGAGAGTGAGGTCAGCTTGAACACGTACAGATGCCCGAGCTTCCACAGATATTTCCGCCCTGTTCCGGGAGACCACCTAGAGGCCCCCCGCCCTCAATTCCAAAGCCATTTGCCATGGCGAGAGAGCCTCCGTTGCAGACGGCAGTGGAGTGAGTCATATTACTTCTGTGCCCTGAGGAGCAATACAAATCTCCTTTCAGCTCTCAATAAGTGCTGCTGCAGACAGGCTATGTGCACCGACTTTCTGGATAAAACCCACTTCAAGGACCACCTTGAGAGGTACGGTGATACTGGGCTGCTGCTGAAGGATCTACATGAGAAAATCATTACCATCTCCCGCTTTCTAAGGCCAATGTCAAGAAGCACTACCCAACTCCAGGCCAACAGAGAAATACAAACCCTCTCTTGTGTAAAGCGTGTAGACTCATGAGTACCAGTATACCCATTATTGCTTGGAATCAAAGTACCGATTTCAGAACCAACAAATCAAGAGGTCTATAGCACATATCAGTCTGCCTGTGTTCTGGTATCTAGCCCAAAGGGGGTGCTGTTGTCCACTCACAGTTGACGGTGAAATTCTCTGGTGCAGTGACTTGGTTGGACCCCAGGATGTGCTGGACGCTGCAGCTGAACTGGGAGCTTGCATCCTCTTTCACGGCCATGTACTCCAGCGTGGAGCTGGTGGTGGAGAGACCGGTGGTTGGATCCACAATCTTGTTCATTGTGATGACGGTCGCTGGAAGTGAACGGGGGGTCACGGGACACGGGTCACTTTTCAGGGTCAAGAGGATCCAGAAGTGATCAATATCAAGTACGAAGGCCAACTGTAAAACTGCAGTAACCCGAAATTTAACGGCTAGTGTGCATCATCAAATATACAACAATGCAAACCTACTGCTTTGATCACTGCAAAGTAGGGGGCAGCCTGATACTTACATTTCCCATCAGAAGTCAGAGGCTGGCCGTTCTTCAGCCATGTGACATTGGCCGCGGGGTTGGCATCCTGAGTGAGACACTCCCCAAGCTGAATGGGAAGGAAACCTGTTATTGGCTGGGGGCTCAGCATCAGCGACACCATGTGACTATGTTTGCATCACATTTACATGTATTTAGATAGCAGATGCTTCTGTCCAAAGCAACATACAGGTGAGGAACACTTTAGGTTAGAGGGCAGGGACAGCCAGCTTCCTGAGCCCCAGGGCAGATGAGGATAAGGTCCTCACCCAAGGAATCAAAAGTGATATAATTACTCTGCCAGTCACGGGATTTGAACCCACAACACTCTGGACATGGGCACAAAACCCTCACCCATGCTAACCCTATAGATTTGTAAGAGCTGTATACTCTCGCACAGGTTACATTTTCCCTGGCATATGTGACAAAGAGGGAACTTTTAAAAAATTTAAAAAAAAAAAAAAAAGCATACAAGGTGACGTCAGCTTGAAAAAGTCAGAGAGGCATTAGCGAAAACGTGACTAGATTAGCTACACCGTGAGAACGAGTCTGCGATCGGCTTTGTCATGGGAGAGTAATGCTGCATGAGAGATCGCGTGTTTAAAGCATCAGGAAAGGGGAGGAGTGGCTGAGAAGGTGGGGGGTGGTGTGCTGGTTTGGGAGCAGGGAGTTAGACCACTGAGCCAATTTGTAAAAACATGAGGCCAAGCTGCAAACCTGCAGCCCTGACTGCCTCAGGTAATGAGCCCTGACCTCCCCCACCCCCCAATCTCAGTTGGTAATGCCAGCACCAGATCCTGCAACCCCCCCCCCCCCCAACTCAGTGCCACATTCCCAAACTTCCGCCCCATGATCACCTTCCTCCTCTTCCATTTCATCCATTCTGCACTAAATTAAAGGCAACCTCACACTGGGCAACCGTGCCGAACGTGGTCGAGGTTGCTGAACCCATAACCCAGAGTTTGATGGATCAAAGCCATCCTCTGTTTAACCTCCTGAGACCCGACGCCCTCATATAAGGACATAGAAATAGAATTCAACTTTATTGTCATTGCACATGTCACAAGTACAATGCAACGAAATGCAGTTTGCATCCATCCAGAAA
>JAODJU010000108.1:17826407-17855699 GCA_026776725.1 Gnathonemus echidnorhynchus
GGACTGCCTGTTTATATCAGAGACTCTGCAAAAGGAAATGAGGAGGAGGACTGCCTGTTTATATCAGAGACTCTGCAAAAGGAAATGAGGAGGAGGACTGCCTGTTTATATCAGAGACTCTGCAGGCTTTTCCACTTCAACAGAAATTACAGGGTGTCAGCTACCGCACTGCATTTAATTCATTGAGCCAGCTCTCTGCTTAAGTTACTAATTTCCCAGAAAATTAACATTATAATTATGGTGTATATTATGTCAAGAATGCATTTCTCTGTGCTATATTTTTAGCATATTTATAAGTTCTTTTAGTAGTGTTATAAGCTCTGTCTTAGTGTCATGAACGCCGACTGGGGAAGCAGGAGCAGGGAGACAAGGAAGTGGGTAACGAGGGATTTATTATAGGAACACGCGAGGCAAAGCACAAGACAGACATAAGACTTCAATGACCGGACTGGGGAAAACATACCTAAAGCAGACTTAAATACATTGAACTATTGACAGCAACAAGAAATAGCTGGTAAAGACGGGGAATCCACACGGGGTAGATGAGGGAGCGTGGCACACAGGAGGATCGGACGAGTGGGGCATGACACTTAGTTCCTGCTATACTATAGTTGCTTGATTTATATAAAGAATCACTTGGGATCCAACCTTGACTGACAGGGTGAAACATCCTTTTCCGGAGATTTCAGCCCTAAATCAAGCAAAGCTGAGACATTTTTCCGGATGTAAACAGGGTCTCTTGCACAACAGCCAAAAAATAGAAGTCGACTTGACACACGCAGTTAACCTTTGGATAATATATGTCACCCTGACTAGCCAATAGGGTGGTTTTAAAGGAAATCTGACTTGTAACAAAACTGTTGCAGATTTTTTTTTTATCCCCACAGCAAAACCACTGTCAGGTTCAAATAAAGTCTGGCAGCTTTGGCAAGACATAGAAATTGCAGCACATGTGAGCTGCTTTAGATTTGCAGAACAAATACAAGAAGTCAAGTAGATATTTGAGGAACGGATATGGTCTCAGCAAAATTAGGATCTGACAAAAAAACAGCGGACATCTGGTCAACAAAGAAGCATGTGTCTGAATTAGATGTACTAGCAAGGTTATATTGATCATATGTCATTGGCCTTCATTTATGAATATTGTCAATGTTCTTCACTGTACTCTCAGCTAAGGAGTCTGAACATCTACCTCCAGGACCAAAAGCTGTTTTTGCTGGGTGGGAAGCTCACTGGTTAAACCTGGGCAAACAAGGTAGTACTCAGACCCATGGCATGGCGAGTCTGCTTGCTGAGGGTTTTAAAGACTCTTTCCTACTGTTATGTGACAGCTGCGTTACGAGGTCACCACACACCAGCAAAGGGTCCACATGTGGTCCACACGGCAACACATGGGCCAGTGCAGACCTTGGTTAAGGGGACATGGCTGGAAAACGATTTTTGTTGGGGCACTGGAAGATGACCATCCATTTGTGTTCTCTCATGTTTCATAATAAACCATAACCCATCTAAAGTCTTTGGCTGCACACAGTGTCTCCTAAATCTCCTTGCCCCTGATACTGTGCAATACACAATGTTATCCTGCAAGTGCAAGGGATCAAGCACAATGTACTGAAACCTCCCTGCAATGCCTTGATTTTTTTTGACTTCATAAGCTCATCAGAAGGGGACAGACATCTTTGCTCAGCATACCTGCCTTTGTGGCGTATTTCTTATTTTAAAACTACTGAAGCACGTTGTACTGTACAAACTGCGTCTGCTCTTCTAAGTGTCACATTCATTATATGGAGAGAAAAAGCAGAAGGTTTCAGGAAGCACATGCACTAATTAGGAAGAATCTGCCTCTCCATCATAGAGTGCAGTCGTTTGCAGGAAATGATTTGTAGAGGTATATGTGTATTTGCATGCAAGACCTCTTTGTGAGGAGTGCTTGATGACTTATAGCCATTTTCATGTAGCTTTCATTGACGTTATTGGAGTCTTGGTGGTCCTATGAGTGGTACCTATAATCGCACCTCCAGGTCAAACACATTAATTATGAATCACGTTTTCTATATTTTCAAAGATCATCTCCACGGATACTTATGCGTAAGCACGTGTACAACTGTCTTCAATTTAAACCCAAATACCAACCTGTCTGAATAGCTGCCCTCATTTCTGAAAATTTGGCAGTGCGTTGTTTGGATAGTGATGTGGAAGAAGTGGGTCTGGACTTGATTAAATTCTGTTTTGATGGGCTTTGCTCTAGCTAATTATAGTTGTGACTGACTTCCAATCAACGGGACTGTTATTATGAAAGAAAGGAGTTCAATTAATGCAAAGCTTTTGTGAATATGTCTGAGCTCAGCTTTACAAAGAATGGAGTACCCCTAATATCACATTTGCACAAGTATATAGATTATTCTTTAGTTTTCACATAAATATGTATATATACAACTATATATATATATATATATATATATATATATAGTTTCCAGGGTTAAGAGCCAAGTTCAAGGATTTGAACCTATGACATTCAGCTTATGGAAAAAGGGCCCTAACCTGCCAGCCACACACCACCCACTCTTACAAAAAGCAAAATAAAGCTTGAGCATAAATGGCAATGAATTCTGATTTTTTTTTTTTTCCGTTTAAAGATAAACTACAACAGCAGACAAGCATAAGTGTTGAGGGTATGTTCAGTTTTAGCAGAGGATCCGAAATGGAGTAATAGTGCTTTGGAGACCCCCACTCATTCTCAATGGTAGGCTCATTTTACAAAGACCTTTTAAAACCATGCTGGGAATTATATGTGTATACTGTTTCAGTGTTTCCCAGTCCAGTCCTACGGAACCTCCAGACAGTCCAGGAGCCGGAAGGGAGCAAAAACATGGACCAGTTGGGGGTCCCTAAGGACTGGGCTGGGAAACACTGATATAGATAACAGCAAAATCTCCAGTGTAAAGTAGCTTAATAGGGTTTTGAACCATGACATGCAGCTGACAGCCTATAGGTACTGTATCTTAAATTAGCATAGCATTGCCCCTAACGAGAACGTGAATTAGCTAGTTCAGCAAAGGTGCATTTGTAAATCTGACATCACTCTCTCATATCCTATGATTGCTCGGACAGATTTGAATCTGATGTAATCTCATGACGATCAGACTTCTGCCAGTATTATCAAGCCATTTTTTTAACATCAAACAAAAACTTGCAAACAAATTATTGGTCTTTTACTTTTTTGATAATATGTCCTTTCATTTACAATTCCAGCTCTCTCGTTTGTGCGGCCTGATTTTTCGCTTGCAGTTCTAAAACACATCTTTTGCCTAGGCTGTTTTTTTCAGGGGTGCCTCCGCATTGGGTAATGAGTTTTTGAGTGGCAGCTCAGTGCCCCAGTTGTTGTTTAGTGAAGTTTTGGCAGACATGAGCATCCTAAACAGTGGGACTTGGCATTCATTGGACTCCAATAAGATTACATGCTGAACTAGATGTATTGTTAAGTTAGGAGCGTTGCAATTTATGTCACACCGTTCTGCCCACAGTAAGCAAAGACCATCATGCGCCATGTTGGTGTATTTCTGGTTAAGATAGTTCTATCACTGTCCTTTTACCGTGTTCCTCAAGGTTGGGTGTGCAGATCTCGGCTGCAACAACAACAGTGTTTGTTACAAAGGATTCTTTAAAATTGTAAAAAAAAAGGATTCCAAAAACGGTAAAATGCAAAAAAAGCCGCAATCCAGTGATGAGAGATGAAGTTTTATCTAGTGAGCGCTGACAACAGTGGTTGCAGAACATCTCAAGAGCGGATCTCACTAAGAATAATGGAACACTCCCAGAGTGTGAGGACATCAATGGTAACAATAACACTATAAGTATTAGTGTTTCTATGTGTCCGTTTTTGTAGATGACAATACTTTTCTTCGCTAGCTGGTGAATGTCAGCAATAGGTACTCAGATGGTGCCTTCAGACAAATGAAAGTCACACATCCAAGGACGCTTGTGCTGTCACCATGGAGATCCCACTGACAAATGAAACAGGTCCGATAACAAGTGTGTCAAATGTCCCACCCTGAAGTTGTTAGTCTAAGTGGTAGGGTTTCATTTTGCCTTACACTGCATTGATTTCATTTTCTATTTTCTCACTCTAGCATCCCCCCATCCAACATCGTCCCTGTGTGTTGAATCCAGGGCAATTGCAGCTGAGTGGCATCATGGTCCTCAGACTGGTGCTGTACTGGATCAAGGGTTGATGCTCTTTTGCGGCAAATTTTCAGTCACGTGATGTACTCCCCGACTTGCATATAACTGCTTAAATGTCTTTGATGTTTCAGTATCTTAGGATGTCATCTCCACTCCTTATAATCCTGAAATAGGGGTTGGATACCAGTCTGATATGACTCTGTATGATGTGTTAGTCATGGAATCCTGCCTTGGGTCTATGACGTGTGAATTAGGCAGCCTCAAGGGTAGGAGGGTACTGATGGAGCACAACCTGTCAGAAGTGACACAGAGGATCAGGTGGACAAAACAGCAAGAATATGCTGTGCCTTGACAAATCTGTCAGAGTCTATTGTTCCATTTGAGTGAGAATGTTCTTGAATTTGAAAAATAAAGCCGCAAAAACTGACAAAGCAAATAATTAGAAATAATAAATAGGTGAATAAAAAATTATTCACATGCATCATAGAACCCGGTAAATGGTAAAATTTCTTGTGCCACAGGTGCAGGGGAGGGCACGGGTGCAGGGGAGGGCACGGGTGCACGAGGGGATGATGGGACAGTGCAAGACAAAGACAATGCAATATGGGGAGTAGAACAATAAATATGTAATAAATATATTAAGCACGCATACGTTTGTGCAGGTCACACAAAGTGCAAAGACCATTGACAGAACTGCCCAGCCAGAATTCACCATCATTTGCTTCAGTCACCCACGGCATTTGAAGAACCGGATAATTCACGATATCCTCGTAACTTAAGTCTTTCATTTTCAATGTGTATGAGTCTCATCCAATAATATCAGTTTTCTCTTTATATGTATTGCTTGCATCTAGCTGATTCATATATGCAGAATTCTATGACTAACAAATGCACCAAGATGGCAATAGAGGTGGAGTGAGGTGATTGTGCAATATATTGCAACACCTCACTCCACCTCCACTGATTCGGTTGCCGCACTAAGCCAAGTCCAAGGGACTGAGCTGTCTTTCAAAAACTCATTAGCTAATGGGAATAACACTCCTGAAAAACCTGCCCACACAAGAGTTTTGTGTTAGAACTGCAAGCAAAAAAAACCAGTTGAGATTACTTATTTTTTTGCCTCAGTAAGTTAGTTCCATTTACTTCCATTTACTCTTAACTTCTTGATGTTAGAAAGGTTTTGCTTGATTAATATTGGCACAAATCTGATTCCATAAACATACTCTACAGATGAGAGCCATAAAAAACAAGAAAAGGAACAGGTTCACAAATAGGATAAATCTGACCCATCAGGGGCTGATTTCCCAAAATCTTCTTAATGCTACGGCGTACGTAAATTAAGGTCACGCTTAAGAAGCTCTCCTAAAAGCAGTCTCTTAAGAGATTGTTTTCCTACATGTTTTCCAAACAAACACCTTTCGTAGGATATATCTTTAGAGTCTTTGCAAGACACCAAGAGTCACTATTATCAGGAATCTGAGCCCAGAACATTATTTCAGGATTATGAAGCCCTTCTGTATAGTAACGAAGCTTTCTAGGTATAACAGATCTCATTGTCTGCACCATATAGTCTTTGATCTCATAAGATACACTACCAGTCAAAAGTTTTTGCACAAAGATTTTCAACATTTGCATGTTACTCAACATTTACTAAAATACACTCAATATTCTTTGCTAAACAAATAAATTTACAGTATGTTTGCCTCTAACTTCCTTTAGCAGTTATAACAGCAGAGATTTTTTTTCTACAATTGATATTAAATACTGTTGTTTCATAGGATGAAACAGTAAACTAATGTGTTTAAATTTAAAGGACAGCCTAGAACTTGACTATGCCATCACCACACAACCAGTTAATCTAATCTCATACATGCACTGTTACATAACCTTTCCATTTTATAATGGAAACTTCTTTTATTTGACTTATATTTTCATTTATAGTTGTTCACTCAGCCTTCCAGTGCTAAACAAGAATAAAAGATCTGTAGTTTATGAAATAAATGGAAATGTGGTAAAAACCTGTGGTATGCAAAATCTTTTCACTGGTAGTGTGTATCAAAAACACTAAAAAAGACTAATTTTGCTTATATGCATGTATTTGAATTACATATGATTTTCCTCTTGTTAGGAAAATCCACGTGTGTTAATCAGGTGTTATAGGCAAGGATACAATTCATTCTAGTTAATGCACAAAGATTTCTGATTTTGTTTTTTTCTGCTTCTCTGCTTGCTGAGTCTTGTAAAACAGTTTAGAGAATCCAAAGAATGATTAAAAGAATCAATGTTCCATCCCATTCTGTTTTCATTCTAGAATTGCACCGATTAATAGGGAATCACAGTAATTTATCACATAGGCAACATTCCAAGAACAATTCATGAGATTTCAGGTATTCGTTAAAGGGGAAACCATGTTTGCAGATCCAGGCATTGTTCTTGAGAACAAACTGCTGGAACAGTCATGTTCTGTTTACAGAAATGGAGATGGTAGCCAGTATGGTGACAACCTCTTTAATGCACAATTACCACAAATTTTATCGAAATCAGTCAGCAGACAACTATTACGAAAATTCACAACTGCAACGCACACAACTTCCCAAATGCCACTTCCTTTACATAGTTATTATTTTACAAAGTTATAGCTGCTTTTTGGGGGACCTGGTGGATATTTATGAGATTCTCGAAGAATGATTAACCATTTCCGAATAAAAATCCAAATTGGCAAACCCTCAGAAATAATCAAAAGACATAGGAGACAAAAGACATAAGACATGAATATATACAGAATGATGAAATGGTAACTGATGAAGATCATAATAGATTTTGCCATCTTTTAAATTACATTTTGCAATTTTTGCATATCTAGCTTTTGTCCAATGTGATGTACAAGTGAAGTAAATAACACATTGCAATCATACATTTGTCAAGAGGTCACTTAGGTATAAGTACAGTTAGGCTGAGCTTCTGAAGAATGCTCAAGTGCAAGGGCAAGTAGAACTGGAGCAGGAACTACTTCTAAGAACGCAAGAACCTGATAAATCCATTCAAGGACCAGAAGTGCAACGTAAGAACATTTGGGGAATGTAAAGAGGCATCAGGCATCAAATTAGGAAAAAAACTTTGGAAATTAGTGTGACACCCTTGTCCCTCCAAGGGATACACACAATCTAAAACTGAATAACTGCTAACTCGTTTTTTGGGCCTTATACGTGCAGTGAATTCACCTTGAACCAGAAAACTCATGCGCTTGAAGCTAAAACAGTTTTCAAATCACATCCTTCACAGTCCAAGGTAAATTCATTTCCCAGTGACAATGCGGGACTCTTTAGCTAGTCAAATGGTCCTCAATCTTTTAATGACCTCATTAAAGGGAATAAACTTTTTTTAAAAAAAAAAAAAAAGAAAAAGAAAAGTCACTGGGACAAAGATGTTAGCAACTTGCATCTCTTTAGCTCTGCCACAGTTGATTAACTCTGCAACAGCCAGCTGTAGGAAACCCAAACACCCCCCCCCCCCACCCATCCCCACCTGTTTACATATATACACGCACACACTTCCTGGAAACTGCAATCTATACACACACACACGCACACACTTCCTGGAAACTCCTTAAACTGTTGAATCAATACTTAATTAAAGTGGTGTGGTCCACGGAAAGGTAGTGAAAATAAAAGCTGGAGTAACTCCTTTTTCCGGTGCGTACTGGCAGCCAAAAAGAGCTGCAGGCACATTTTTTGTTTTTTATTCCTCTGAAGCCATCAATATCCCTGGCCTTTCTGGGGGGAGTATATAGGAGCAGAGCTGGAGATTTCAGGTCCAGAGAGTACAAATCCAGACCAAGATTTTGTTTCAACCAACCAGTTGAGTATAAAGAATCATAGTCACAACGTACTCAACTGGTTGGTTGAAACCAAATCCCGGTCTGGATTTGTACTCTCTGGACCTTTAATCTCTACCCCTGTATAGGACTACGACTACAATCCCTCAAAGAAGGCATAGCCCACATATGTTATCTCGCATTTCCCCCAAGAAACTGGCTTCGAATTAAATCTATAAGACTATGATGGTAATTAATAAATTTGCAATAATAAAGTCAGCAACGTTTTTCCGATGGGGAAATGCTACGCGTCTTTATCTGCGTTATTAGCATTGGCTTCACTAAGCCTTTAATTTTGTGTTGCTTGTTTCGGTAGCCTGCAGATACATATGCACAGTGCAGAGTGGCGCAATTATGTTTTCTTTGTTGTTATTTGCATAGTCTTCCATGGTGATTACGTGAGAGACACTGGCGGCGGTCCTCCTGATTCTGAACTGGCAAACCTGTAGCACGACGCAGTGCTTGTAGACCGAACATAATGAGATGAGGCGGGGAGGTACAAGTCGTATCATCTGGAAGCTGCATCATCTTTCATTGCCCGCCACACACACAGAAACAGACACAACTCGGCCAGCAGTATAGCAGCTCAACTCATTCGCCTGACATTTAATATGCAGATCAGATCACCTTCATTCGTTTTACCTCTAAGGGGTGCCAGATAGTTTTGGTGGTTCTATGTAACTAAGTCTGCAATATCTTCATGTATTATATGGATATAATATATAGTCGTGTCTTCTGAAACATTCTGCTAATAAACTCCCCCCTGACAAGTAGCCTTCTCAGAAACATACATTTGAATACGATTAGCATAAATTACACAGTTGATTCATGCAGGAAAAAAGCAGGTGAAGCTTTTTTTCAAAGTAATAATCAGCAGTGTTCCAGCATTTTCCATTTGTTTTTTCACATAGTAGATGATAATGGAATGCTGGTTTTGCAGGATTTCTATTACGTTCTGTTATCTGTATCTGCTCCATTCTGGATGACGGCTTTCAGAGGCTTTATGACCAATATCTATCCAGGCATCACGTTGAAAGGTGGCTGAGAGTACCGCACACTAACTGATCTCAGATACGATATAAATAGCATAAATACAGGCAACGACAATATTGCGCTTAACCAGGAACAGAAGCTCAAAGACTGCATGCTAAATCGGGAATAATTTCTTTAGATTACACACAGCTGCAAACGAAAGTCAGCGCATTGTTTTCGTATGCTTACATAATTTTAATTAGACTAATGCTTGTATGGTTACAACAGAACAGCGGCCCAGCCTCATCTTTTGTTGCATTTGAACAAACGCCTTGGGCAACGCCTTTAGATAAACCATAAATCGGCCTCTTTCGCCGCCTTAGTGTTATCGATTTGCATTATTTAATAGACATCTGTCCCCATGTACGTATTTTAAAATGCTCCTATACTTATGGGACGGTTTTTATCCGGTTTATACAATTTCACAAGTACACCTTTATTTCCCATGTACGTCACACTGGCCTACGGAAAAAATACATTAAAATATGAAAAATATGACCTCAGTAGTATTGTAGGAAAACTGTCAATGGATAATGCAGCGTTTAAGTCGTACATTATTTCAATGAGCAGGATACTTTTTTCCGCACGCACTGGGGTTTCAACTTGCTGGGGAAGAAAAAAGCAATTAAATCCAAGTTTCATCCCTGGAAAGCTATGGAGGTTGTCCTTAAGGCTTCCCATTACGCTAATCCTGCTTGGAAACTTAATACGCATAAGAAACCCATGTGGCAATTGACATACCGTCCTCTACCAGTCTTGTTACATATAGCAATCACACGGAATGGATAGGTGACTGCTCCGCGTCCTCTGAAAAACATCCCGGCGATTATTATTTTTCGCCCTATGATCTAGAGTTGGATTGCAGTCTGGGAGGTGTGAATCCCCTTAAATGATTTTAGTATATGCCGGCGAAATTTCATAGAAATGGCTGAAAAGTTTGGCATTTTTTCTTATCTGTTAAGAAAGTGATTTGTTTTTATTCAAACCGCAACCTTCTTATCGCCCAGCCCACTGCCGATGTTTATTCATACCTGAAATAAAGGTTACCACTTTCCATAATTGGAGTGCAGCTCATAATAATTACATATTAATAGAGTAACATCAAAGCCAACTTAAAGCTGACTTTTTAGCACTACTACTTTACACTAATACCGCACAACGCATCGGTGCTTATATAACAAGTTTCTCTCAAGACGCTCCATTTAAAACATTAATTAAGACATTCGTAATTAATTATTAAGCTAGTTTCACTAATTAAGTACATTTCTTCTACATTTACATATATTTATTTAGCAGATATGTAAGTCCAAAGCCAGAGGCAAGTGAGACCGGTAATGCTATAGGACATTTGTGGTTTAAAGTTTAAACTGTTTCGGGACATTATGCGTCACGACCTGCTCGTTCGATCCTCGTGTGTGCCACGCCCCCTCATCATCCACGTGTGCTGCCCTGTCTCCACAAATAAACCCATGTTTCCCGCTATCCTGCCTCGTTCATCGCCGCTTCCTGGCCGCTCGACCGCCGCAATCGTGACTTTATGACCGTGGTGTATCATACTACATAGGTTTTTGTGCAATGCATTTAACTCACTACAAAGCAATATTTGTACTTATATATCAGAGGACAATTTTGTACATTTTTATTAAGGACAAAATTATGTAGAGTTCCGCTGCCAATCTGGCAACAGTGACTCACCAATTGCGCACCAAATAATACTGCTAAAGCCTCACGCTTGGATATATTCATGCTATTTCTTTGCCCCCGACCAAAGCACGCCGATTTCATCCAATCGGCGCTTCACTTGTTTCTCTTTTTCTTATTTTAAACGCACGATAAAACTCGTTTAGTCTACTCTAAACCATCAAGGTGATCAATCTATCCGTTTCAGCGCTGCAGTCTCCGATCGCTTTTTGGTGCAGATTTATGGAGAATGGTGTTATTGATGAAGGGCCGAGATTACCGACAGAAATTAGTATGGGGTTCACATATGAAGCGCCGGAGACCGCACGTAGGCTGATCGAAACACTGCTGCGATGAGGCAAATGAGATTAGTGCTCATACACTCATCCTCCATTTCTGCGATTTGATTGCACGACGTGTCGTAACTCCTATCGGCTCTAATAATATTCTTTGTCTTACCAGTGATTACTTACAAATTCACTACTTTAACATGCGCTTTATAGTTGTTAAAAAAAAAAAAAAACGAGCGCCACGGCCACGTCTCTGGTGGGCATTATCTGAGAAATGGGTTATATACTCCACCGTTTTAGAAGTAGTTATTTGCTGTATGGTCCATCAACCTAACATGCAGAATTTGCCAGGAAAAGGTTTTTACTTTTCAATGCCATGCTTTTTCCTATAGCGATTCTCATGATTGTTTATTTTATTTCTTTTTTTGCAGCATGATGCAATTATTGTTTATTCTTTGTACCTTTGTTTTGTTTTTCCCCTGGTGATTCAAAGCAGATGGAATCCTTTGGAAAAGACAATAATATGCTATAATTTTATGTGGAGAGAAAGCACATTATTAACTTTGTCCCTCAGCCAAGAATACCTGTGTAGCATCCATAATCATCCAATAATGCAATGTTTTGGATTATAGTCCCCTCTTTTTCTCCCAACAAGGCTCAGTCGCTCAACTAAGCATGATGTGCTGAATACAAACCATGTACTCGACACCAACAGAGGACTGTTGTATTCAATCGCACTCTGAGCTGGGGCCCTAGTGAAAAGCAAGAAAAAAAATGGCCACCCAGGGACCTGAATGTGCTGGCGCAGCGCCACGGCCCTGGAGAAATCTGTAAACACATCTTATCACTCAAGACTGTGCATGGGAGCTCAAGTGTGGTCAGCCATGGAAACGATTGGCTCCTCTGATACCTCGTCAGTCCAGCAGCCAATAGGGTTCACTGTTCACCAAAAGGGAGGGAAAGAGAGAGGCTAAGGGCAACTGGGATGCTGCTCAGCAAATATGTCCTCTGAAATATCAGTGTTCAGGCTCCGGCTGATAGGAGGGTGTCAGCTTTACTTACAAGAACGTTATTGATTCAGACACTGAAGCGCTACCAAGGTTACAAGCAAATGATGCATCCAAGGGGGTGATACCATGCAGGTTTGAGCTCATTCAATATATGCAGACGTTTATGTCATTTATGTTTAAGCAAAGGATACTAATTTGTCTTTTAATTTTTTTACAAAGCAAATATCAGGGATTTCATGCTAAATAAAACACGACAGAGTTCAAAATTGACATCAAATGACATGACATTAAAATAGCTCCTTATTGAAGACCCATTGGGTCAGTAGTGCTTGTTCGTGCGAATGGTTTGGTGTAAGGCAGTGTTTCCCAATGTGGTCTTCGGGGACCCACAGTCAGTCTATGTTTTTGCTCCCTCCGAGCTCCATGCCAGACAGTCCACATTTTTGCTCCCTCCCAGCTCCCGGTACCATGGACTGTCTGAGGGAATTGGATTGGGAAACACTGGTGTACTGTAGGGTGACCAAGGAGCCCTGGAGTGTTCGTATTCCAAGGCCGAAAAGCTTTTCCCTGCATATCTTAATATTTAGGATCTTAAAATGCGGCATAGAAGATGTGATCCCCAGCGCGGCTTCGTGACACGCAGCCGAAGCACTTTCATCTGCGTCCTTTTGATCGTCGTGCGATTCCACTGACATCACTGTAACACCTTCCCCTTTTGACGCAGTGCACATTCATTTCTCCCAGGCTTCTTTTTTCCCTTCGTGGCTGCTGTAGGTACGAAGTGCAAAGGCTGATTCGGTGTTGACTGGCTTTCTTTATTTGGAAACCTGATATCCGGTTACACCGTATCACATGAAGACAGAAGCGCTTAGTCATTCGGCAGCGACAAGGTCAATATTCACGTGGGACTGTTTCTTTTTCTTTTCTTCCCCCCCCCCCCATACTGCATTATCTTATGCTTATTTCAGGATGTGTCTGCTAGCATGACATCCTGTCCTTGCACTGTTTTTTTTGTTGTTTTTTTTGTTTTGGAGACAATCAGATTGAGGCACGCAGCTCTTTAAGCAGCAGTGCGGAGAGGTGAGCTGAGATAAAAGCAATCTTGAGGATTCAATTATTCTCAGAGCTCCGTCTTCTGAGATCTGCTTAATTCGACGGATACATGACTTAACAGGTTTGTTTGTCAGAGACAAGTTATATAGCTACAGCTAAACTGACATCGGAGGCTCGCCTTCCATTCCACGTGGGCGCGCCGCGTCCTATTTCCGCTGAAAGACAGAACCGTCAGCCGGGTGAATTGTATGTCAGGCCTTGGTGTCAGCATCACAGTAGGCATAAGACAAATTGTGTCGAACAGCATTGTTATCAAGATTTCTTCAAGGTCTGTTGAGGTTTCCAAGTGATTCGGAATGCACAAACTTAGCAACACTAGCTTGCTATCAAGATGGGAAGCCAGAGAATAGTAGATTCCCTGGAACCAAGCATTAACTTTTGCTTTGAATATATCCATGACTCAGTTTTACAGCCCAATTATATTTCAGCACAATTTCTTTTATTGCATATCTAAAAGGAGGCTTTAAGTGGATTGGATCAGAAACTTGTTTGAGGTGTTGAAATGTAGAAAGTAGCATATTAAACAAGCTAAAATGTAGCATAGCCACTAAGGAATGTCAAAGGCTGAGGATCCATTGATTGGTTACCTGCTACTTCACACATTTTTCTTGTAAGTGCAATTCTGAAGCTGAGATTTTGCAGGGGATGTGGTATAAAGTCAGTCAGGGGAAATGAATCTGACGCCTCTGCAACCCTTTTGATACTTCGCAAGGTGACCTACCAAGCGCACATGTGACACACGTGGAAAGCGATTGAGTGTCCCATGATGCATTCTGAAACCAGGTGCTGATGCCTCTGTGACTCAACGCCTGGACCAAATCCCAGCAGATAAGGGCGGCCCGTGTCTCTGCCAAAGGACGCTAAATAAACTCAAAGACTAAAGCACAGAAGCTCATCTGTGAAACTCGCTCTCTCTCCCTCTGAATTTCATGCATCAGGAGCCCCAGCTTTCAGGGGAGTACTTATTTCACTTCAGCTATCTTATCTCCCATTTTATCGTTCCCAGCATGTGCCACCCATTGCCTCAGTGACACTGGGATGTCAGTCGGGGTCAGGTTGAGCTAGCGGGACAGCTTAGCCTGTCCATTAGCGAAACTCATCTTCTCATCTCCCTGAGTCACTCTCCCATGGCCTTCATTAACCCGGCCGGTCTTTGACAGTTTCTTCATGGACAACCCAGGTCAATTTTTCTCCCTGCATGTAGCTGGCCATGCACCTCGGGGACAGATTCCACCCCCCCCCCACCCCACCAAGGCAGCCTTACTTTACTGTTAGCATTTAGTGGCTTTTTCACGCTTCTGATTTTATCAAGCGTCGCCACATCATTAAAAGGGTCGCCCTCATCCCAATTGTAAATGATGCCTGTTGCTAAAACAACATCCGAAGAAGATAGCTTGCAATGTTCATCGGAAGGAATGAACATCTCCATTGGCTTTAAAGAAACATTATATACAGAAGGAACCTCTGACCATACAAAGGCGTTCAGGCTTTTCATGCTGCATCGTTATACTCAGATCCTGAATTTTTCATTCACTTTACATTTAAATGCGACATATTGCATTAGATGAAAACACAGGTCTGTTTTGGATACCATCATGGACACTGAATATAATAAGTTGCATGGTGATGCTGTGAGGTGGGCGCTTGTCTCATTATTTGTCTCCGTCAGTAGTGTCGTTTGATACGAGGCAGTCTTGGTGTTGTTCATTTGTGGTGGTGTGATCATTTGAAGTGTGGCTCCTTGCAGTCAGTGTTGGTAGAAGTGCCTGTGGAAGCCTCAACAAGCTTCACCGATGACACCCCCCCCCCCCCCCCCCCCCCACGGCAATCTTTGCCACCGCTACCCCCTGCCTGCATCACAAGCTTCACTGCTGGCACCCCCGACGGTGAAGCTTGCCTAGGGCCGCACCATTAGAGACAAAGTGAATCTGACTTGCTATGTCGGTGCCCCCTCAGTAGATGGCGCCCCAGTCGACTGCCTATGTCTGCCAAACTGGCTGACCGGTACTGCTTGCTGTATTTGTATAAACATGAATACATGTCAGATAATAACCTGCCTGGTGCGAGGGATGAAGGACAGCCTCGAGTCATCACTAACTTATCGATGCCAACAGCCGTCCCTGTGCCCAGTGTTCAATCTCAGAGCACGTCCCTTAAAGCTGTAGCCCCGCTACACTGAGCCGCAGGAAGTACGAGGTCCATGTCCAAAGGCCTTGTACAGCACCGCATCAAACCTTACGGGTTGTGGGGACAGCGGCTCATTTTTCACAAATGCATCACTGCAGCTTTGAAACTTGAGAGCCGTTTGTAGGCTAGAGAGTGAGAAACTGTCCCCCCTCCAACCCCCCTCTCGTTAGCATGCTCCTGCCGCCACGATGACGGCCAGCGTCGGCACAGAAAACAGTTTTGTGTCTAAGTAGACTTCAAACACGGCTGCTTGAGTTGACCGGGCAGACCGTGAGAGCGAGAGCGCACAAACACGGATGAGTGACAGAAAATCCGTTCAGCTTCGCACCAACGCTGCCCGAGACGAGCCGGCAGAAGCTATTTTGTCATTCCCATTCCCCATCCTTGGGGCCTCTCTCTGTGCTGCACTAATGGCTCCCATGAATGACTGATTTATGCTGTAGTCTCCTGCTTCTTCTTCGATCTGGAGTGCTGTGTATCGAGTGGATTAGTACACCATTGCAACATGTGTCCTGAATTTCTGCTCAGATGCCTCTTTCTCAAATCTGGGTTAAATACACTATAGGATCCATCCATCCACTCTTCCAAAAGCTTACCCTCGTGAAGGCCACAACTGGGCCTGGAGCCCATCCAGGGCAGCAAAGGGCAAAAGGCAGAGGTACACCCAGGATAGGAGGCCAGGCTTACTGAATATCCATCCATCTATCCATTTTCCATCTGCTTGTTCTGGCCGTAGTTGTGAGGGGGCAGCTGTAGACCCATCCCAGCAAGGATGCCTTTGTCATGAGCCTGGACAGGATGCCAGCTGAATAGAAAATGTGACACGGAAAATTAAAAATGCAATATATTTATATTATTATATATATCCACACACACACACAATAACAGGCTTTTATTACATTGTGTGGGACATTTGCCCCCCACAATGTAATGTAAACATAATCCACACACACACGCATATATATATGTGGTTAAAGTTAGAGCTGGATAGGGTCATGTTGGGATTAGCGTTTTCCCCATAGAAATGAATGGAGAGTCCCCACAAAGATATAATTGCAAACCTGTATATGTGTGTGCGTGTGTAAAACATGGTAGATTGTGTATGCAGGGCGTGACCTGCAGGAGTCTGGAGACACAGGGTGACATGCAAATCAAATACAAAAAAATGCAGTCAGCTTTCATCACATCTCAACATGATTGTTTATCAGAAATCAGATGCAAAAAGCACCTTTTACTGCAGGGCTTCTTATGTGAAACAGGGCAGAAGCTGAGCTGCGACAGCATCAAACGGGAATAAGAGAGAAGTGGAGACACGCAGATGAGCTGCTCAAACTTCAACATCTGAGCATCTTAGTGTCATGTTGGTTCCTTCATTCAACTCTCCTAATGTCTGATTTGAAAACATCTGGGCGACTTCTTTTATATTTGAAACTTTGTTTTGTGAGTGGGGGGGGGGGGGGGGCCCCGGAGAATCCATAGAAGGTTCTAGAATGAGGGAGTTCAAAAGGAATGTGAGACGGTGAAACCTCCTGATGCATCATCCACGTGGCCGTCCTTGTGTGAGCGGGCGCTGGAGCCGTTCTGCCCGCAGTGATGCTGCGAGAAATGCGACGCTGGGAGTCGAATAGGATTCAAGCGTTAGGGACGTGGGTGGCAGTTCCGGGGACTTCCTGACAAAGGGGAAAAGCCAGTGACTCAGCCAGGGAAGGGCGGGGGGCCCTTTGGTCTGAATTCTATAAGCAGAAAAGCTGCACCAGGAAGCAACATTTATCTGGACACCTTTATTCGGAAGTGAATGATTTGTTTGCTCTTTATGCATCCGCATTGTATTTAGGAGAAAGACTTTAATCTTCCTCCGGCTGCCTTGGACCCCGAGATCAGGTCGGCTCTGTTTCTGGGACCCTTCCTCGATCTGGAGACCTCTTCTTCCTCGTGGTACCAGGTTCATCTTTGTCAGAGCCCTATGAATATTGCAGCATTATAATTTCCCTGAAATTCGCTCGCTGCATGCCACGTGTGGAGATGCCCGGCTCACTCTGCCCACGCGCCCCATCGGCTCGCATCGTCTCCTCGCTCGCTCTGAAAAAGCCGCCTCACCTTTCCTAGGGATCTGCACGTCCTGAGGAGTCTCCAGTTTCGGATGCATTTAACACATTCCATCCTGCTCATGGCCAGAGGCTTGGAATGTGGCCTGTGCTTCATTTGCACGTTTTTACAGCCCTCACAGGCAAAAAAAAAAAAAAAAAAGAATTGCTTAAAGCTGGAATGCCGCATCTTTTAAAAAGGGAGCAGCGACAGCAGCAGAGAATCCGGAATGTGCTGGGGGTCAGATTTTTGGACTCCATTTTCAAAGGGCTCAGATTCTTTGGGTTTCAACAGTGTTTTTTTCTTTTATCAGTGTGGCTATGTGGACAGAAAAACTAGCTTGCCTAAGACTACTAAGTGAACAAAAACAACAACAGGCCTCAGTCTGAATGAGTAGTAATTAGAGAGTCATTATCTCATAATCAAACATTTCATTCCCTCAGGTCTTATTTATTATGTTGTGGAGCCTCCATTCTTTACCTAGGCCTGACTATAGGTCCCACATCCCCCCCAAAGGTGCATACTGATTCCACACGGCTTGCAGGAGAGCTTCCCGTCGCATATTTGCCCATTTTTTCCATCTGACGCGTGTTGGAGATTCAGCCGTGAGACTTAGTAGGAATAAGCCCTCAAGAAAAACAGGCAAACAGGAAACGCATGAATTGATAAAAGTAATCTTCCCTTGTCCAAGTAACCGTGATCAAAGACAAGTAAAATTGCCTTAAATTCATTTTCTAAAGCTTGATAGCCCCATTTGCCGGGGGTACGCAACTCACGAGCTGCCAAATCACAAGCCTCAGCGTTGAAGGGGATACTTTTGAAATTTCTGTATTTTCAATAAAGTAAAAATACAGCATTAGAGAATAACTTGCTCTGGGATTTTAACAGGACCGAGTTATACATGCTAGGCAAAGCAGTTCATTCGACACGTCTTTTTATTAAATGAGATCTTCCTCTTGATCCGTTTTTTATGAGAGGTCTCCTGGCAACATCAGAAAAACATTGTAGGAGATTCTCATTTGAACAGCAACAAAAAAAGTTATATATAGCTAAAATATTGCTAATTTTTTGATTGCTCGCACTTGGTGCTGCTCCAGTTGCAGATGAATGGTTTGTATATATACTTCTAATTAAAATATTACTGTTTTATTGTAGGCAGTATTATTAGATTCCACAATTAAAGCAATATGCATACTCTCTGAATGACGGTGATTTAGTATGTAGTACTACTTTAATGAGCAATCGTAGTCAGTTTTCTCCACAGGAAAACAATGCAATCATCTCAACCATCTCTGAACTTCACATATGCATGTGTACTTCAGAGCCTCATTATAATCTGTTATTGCCTTTCCAGCTCAGGCTAACACAATTACAGATAACCGGAAAAACACAAGCAGTAAAAGAACTCAGAAATATTTTAGTTATATAAAGCATTTTTTTGTTATTGCTTGAAATGAGAAAATCTTCCAGCACCTTCTCAAATGTTGGCTGGGAGACCTTTACTTTCATAAACACTGATTGAAAGAAAAATCTGTTAATAAACCGACTTGTTGAATGAACTGTTTTTTTCCCTCTAAACCTATTCGGCTGATACACCTCAGGACACCTACATTTGTGGGAAAGGTGTGGAGGTTTTTCCAGTGAACAAAGATGTGATGAGAGTAGGGGTGCCAGGTGGGTGGACTGAGTCTGGCTTCTCATCTCCACATGTGGCTCGGAAGGAGCCGGAAGGAGCCGTTTCTGCACAGGAGCCTGAACGGTCTGCATGCCCCAAAAGCTTTGGGCCCGAAGTTCACAGGGACAAAATGAAGGGGCATCTGGCAGTAGCTCTCAGATGAGAATAGTTTGGATCTTGAAAGGGTCCAAGTTAGGAAACAGAGGTGACCTCATCCTGAACTGACAAATCAAGTGTGGATGATATCAGCAAGAGAGCCTTGAATCTCCATATTCACCTCAATTGGTGCTTCACAACAGCACAGATAAAATAACAAAGAACAGAACAATGCAACCCAGTTAACTTTTGAATTCATGTGTTAATATTTTATGCTTTCTGCATCTTATATGACTCATGGGAATTTACAATAGTTATATAAACATTGCCATTGTAAGAATTCAATGAAGAATCATCCGGATGAAGTGGCCATCTATCTCACATGGGAGTATCAGGTGGTTCCTCGTGCACCGAGTTGTGTGCATAAGTTGGTATGTTTTTCTGCAACAAGAAGCAGAATTGGACTGTTGAGTGTTCGCTTTGGCCCCTCCATACCTATTCTTGATATCTTGCGAGCTGAACCAATATTAGCAAGCTAATAATATCAGCCCCCTGCCTTTCGTGGTGCGATTATCCCATCCGTGTTATGATCCCAACCCATCTGTCCCCGAAAAAGGGAAAAATCCGCGGAAAACCTTGGGATCACAGCCCAGACCCCGTGCTGCTTGTTTCTGTTCTCCGCCCCTCTGCCACCCTCTCAGTCCCCAAGAATTATCAGTTATGATTTTATAGCTACTCATCCATAATATAAATGCCAGTCATGTGATGATGAGACTCTATAACTTCTACCTTTAACAAGTGCATGAGATCACAACACAATGGGTACAAATATAAGCATGTCAAGACCGTAACCTTTAACAGAAAGGCCTTCATCATTTGTCAAACAAAACGGTGCTGGGATTTTGCCTCCAATTAGGACAAATAACAACATTACTCATTCTCCTTCATTTGTTTGAATACTATCTTACGAATTAGCAGGGTATTAAGTGTGATTCAACATCTTAAATCGCCATCTTATTTTCATTCATTAAAGTGGAGGCCTGATAGGTTTAACGTGAGAAAGATCTTTGTTAATGGCTTGCACCAGACTGTGTAATTGTCTTTGACAGGAAAGGCTTTGATATGTGGGGCAATTAAAGGTACGAGGCGTGTTCACGCTCTGCAGGGACACCGTTGGCAGAGGCCAGGCCCACCCGGGACTCTGCGGGGAACGACCCAAAAGTCTGGGGCTCATTTGTCCCAGAACCTAGATATATTTCTTTACTTTCCCAAAGCATCGGTGACCAAAGCCTTTCGGTGAAACGTCAAATGACGTTTCATTTGAACGATGGACCTGAAAACAAATGGGCACAAAACAAGTAAAAAATTCGGTAACACATTACTTGACAGGGCACAAATAATATAGTACTATGCTATTACTTATGTATTAATTAACCACAAACTCAGTCTTAGTTACATACTGATCTCATGTTAATTCATAATTAATGAATTATGACGTTTTATCAAGCATTTACTATATATTTTTTAAATTATATCTGTTAATTCTGTAAAGCTTTCTCAACTACTGAAAAAAACTACTGAAAGAACAAATCATGAACAACACAAATTAAATAATCTCATATTTATTCATTTATTCATCATTAATAAATCATGATGCATCTTTCATCCCAAGCAGTTACTATATTTGTTACTATCTATCAATTCTGTAAACCTTTGTGAACTACTGAAGGAATAACACGTGAAATACTGATCTCATGTTTGTTCATCATTAATGAATCATGACACATATTTTATCTCAATTTGCTATAACTGTATTTGTTCAGGATCTGTTCATGATTCGTACTTCAGTAGTGCGTCATTACTAAGTATATGTGCTCCTCAAGTAAAGTGTTACCAAAAAGTCTATTGATATTTCAGCCTGGGTAAGATCAGCTTCCTAGGGGGCACCAGATCAATAATATGACATTAGCGTAGCTCCTTTTTTTTTTTTTTTTTTAGATAACCAAAACAAAATTTATTGTATGTACCATTGCTCACGAAGAAATCCAAACTCTGACTGCTTGAAAATATCTGGCTTAAAGAAGAAATGTAAACAATGTGTATTTGTTTAACCAGGTTTGCAACTTTCTGACGGTTCATGAAAATGTCATTCTGTTGTTAAAACTTAGTTTTGGGCTTGATTTATATTGGTGGCTGTTTCAGTGTCAACAGAATGGGAACAAGGAAATGATTCCTTCTCATGGAGTCTGCTTCCTCGCAAGTAGACAGCATCTTAAATTAGCAGTTTGAAATGCGTTGAGGAATGCATAATCCCGGCTAGGTTACAGGCCTTTTCATGCTTTAATGTTTAGTGTCGTTTCAAATTTTTGGGTGGAGAGTGTTAGCCTGCCTGAAGGCTGTCTCCTGGGGGGAACCGGCTTTACTGATCCACAATCACACCATTAATATTTTAACGCATGTCCGGAAGTAGAAATGTATGAAGGCCCTCAGCATTTGGCAAAGCTTTGGTAAAAACGAAAGACTTTGACGGGCCTCCAACCAAAACTTATTTCAGGATGCAAAGCCGCACCAACGCCAGAGCTGCATATCATAACACGTTAAGCAAACGGCAGGGTTTGGTTTACCGCCATTAATCATTGTTTCTGGGGCTGCCAACGCGAAAGAGCGAAGGCTTGCAGTATCGAAGGAAGATCTCACGAAAATAAGATGGAAGAGGCTTTCAGGGTGTTCACTTTTCTTCACAGGGTGCCAAAGACTAATGGGCGCCCAGAATTCCCTTATCCAAGTAACCCGATAACGCTGCAATACGAAAAGAAGCCCAAAAGTTGCAAAGTGATCCCTTGCATCCTCGACAAGCTCTAATGCTCTCAGGCAGCACTAGCAGACATTTTCTTAGCTAATTGCTTCTGCATGGCATGCAAGCTCCACAGGCACCAACCCATAGGGATTCGTCCTCATTTCTTTTGACGGAAGACCGAAATGATTACTTTTCAGCTCCTGGGACTGGTTGGCCCTATCTACTAAATGTAAAGATTTTATCCCACTTGCTCCGCCAGAAGATCCAAAATAGAATTTTTAATAAAGATTATTTGATCTAAGCTACGTGACAGAAAGAAAGAAATGAAAAGTACACAAATATACAACGAAAATGTCTCGAGATTGACATATCGAGCACCCTTGACTTGCAGTACTCTATAATTACTGTGATGTAATAAATGAGAATGACATTTGCGTTGGAGTTCTTATTCCAAGCAGAACATCGTCAGAAATGTGTAAAATCCAGTGTCTTACAGAGTTTGATTATTCTAACTTCCTGCCATAGTTTGAGGTATAAATCTGTAATACAGCAAGTGTCGGACAATAAAAGGCCACTATATGTCCCAGGATTATTTGAAGGCCGAGATTTTGCCACATGCTGCATACATCAAGCAGGAAACTGTGCCACTAGATTAAAACAGGTGCGTTTTAATTATCAGAAGTCCATACGAAGACAACTTAGCAGCCAAAACAGAAATGCTCAAGGCACTTGGGAGTAACTCATTTTGGCAAAAAAAAGGAATCTATCAATATTCGGCCAAAGGCAATTTGATGGTCTGTGCTGGCCAAGACGTCGTTTCGATTAAAAAAAAATAAAATAAAATAAAAAGCATTTTTTTGGCAAGAAAAGTATAATCCAGAACAATATGATAAGGAAAATAGTTGCTACTGTATATGTGACAGAAAAAATGTACTCTTTAAATAAATATTATATGTATCCTGTATCTAAGGCAAAGTCATTTTACTGGTCTTTTGTAAACTTCTTTAATCATGAAATACCAGAAAATTAATTATGTAAAATCTACACATGGACTTGGTAGCTAAAATTAATCATAGAGTATAATATTAAAGTTATTGTTAAAGATTTAGGTGCATTAGAATTCAAAATGAATTAAATTCTTGGATTATTTTTGTGCATGTTTTTACCCACCTGTTGCGTAAGAAAAACCTTTGATATTTAATGCAATTTTTGCCTTCCTCCACACTTGAGAAATACAGCAGTACATCCGATTACATTATAAGACCTTAGAAGAGTGTGGGGGAGATTAATTACCATATGATTCAATGGTCGCCCCTATCTACTAAATGTAAAGATCTTGGTTGTAGTGCAATGAAACAGTACAATGTAGAACAGAACATATATAACTATGTAAGACATTTAAAAATGGACAATCTGCACACACACCACATGAGTCGGGGACAGCTTTTACCCCAGTGCTGTCAGACTGTTCAACATACACTGCTGCCACATATAAAGGTTGTTATCATCTGCAATAGTAATAATGTACATTATGTGCATCAAATATTAACAGTGTGTTCAACAAACTTATGTGCGAAATTGCTAACACACAACACACAGACTGTTTAAAAACACATCACACCTGCACTCTTAAGGTCACTCCTGGGCACTCTGCCAGTAGTGTCTGTTATTTGTTAGCTGTTTATTGTCTGTTGTTTATTTAATGTTAGTTATTGTAATGTCGCACTGCTCTGTTAATTTTAAAATGTCTAGTCTCTGCAGAAACATTCAAGAATGTCATTGTACTCTGTACACTGTACTTTGTACATATGACAATAAAACTTTGAATCCAAAAATATGACATTAGTTTTGCCCATTTGGACAACTGTATTTTTCAGCCTGTATTTATCATTGTATCTCAATATTTCATTTTACATTTTATTTATTTAATTTAATCCCAAGTGATTTTTTTTGTTTGATTGAAAGCCGAGTCAGCCAGTCCCTGGAGCAATTGTGGGTTAAGGGCCTTGCTCAGGGACCCGACGGTGAAATCAGCCTTCTGATCACAAGCATAGCATGGCAACCTGCTTAGTCATTTTTAAATGCCTTACATTGTTATAGTCTGTTCCACTTATTATGTTTCATTGCAGTACAACCAACAAGATTGAAATTCCGTCTCCATGTATGATCCATGCATTATATAGCTGAAGATGGCAACAAAGATACTTTGATTTTTGACTTTAGACACATACTGAAAATAAGAACAATAACATATTGGCTTAGGAGTAAACAATGATCAAATTTTATGGGCTATAAAAGTGTAAAGCGGTAATAAAATATCAGACACAGATTTCGCAGAATGATTTAACCAGTGAACCTGCAGTTTGGCCAGTGAACCTGCAGTTTGGCACTGGTTGCCAGGCAGAAGGATCCTGGAATAAATGTCAGTCCGTCACACTCGTGCTCTAACAGCAATTATGGGGCTCCAGCTCAGCCAAACAGCAGGCTTCTTAGCTCAAAGTTCAAACCCGAGCAGTTGGAGGAAAGTCATGTGGGCATGGAAAGAACATGGAGACCCCAGACACACAGAGATACGGACTGCCATCCACCAAGCCACTGTGAGAGCGGCCTTACAGGGGGAAAAAAATCCATATTTTTGCAGCTGTGAACATCAGTTATTCCTGTTGTGAGGCAAATAGAAAGGGATGAATCAGGGTACGATGAAGCAAATAAAAAACAGCTAAAAATCACTAGAAAAGTATAGCAGTAAGACACGCAGCTAAAAACAGAATTTATAGCAAGTTCAATTCAAAGTAGGCCTTCTCATACAGCATGCTTGGAAATTCTTTTCATCTGGGCAACTGCCTCATTGATGCCTAAAAGCAGGGCCTTGTTTTGCTTAATAATTCAGCTATAATTTCAGAATGGGGCCGAAAGAGGCAAAGCGATTTTGCCACTAATTTTGCAGTAATCTTGAGCTCAGACTCTATTTGTATGGGAATAAAGGACTTTCTGCGTGGTCTGTTAATGGCAGACGGTATCAAGGCCTTTTGTCCATGAAAAGCCTCTTCAGAAAAACACGCCGAAGCCTGCATGATTTTCATGGGCTACGCCGACCAGACATCGACGTTTTTAGCAGAACCCTCAGAGAAGCAAAGGCAGATGTTCCCGATGCCTCGCTTAGGAGGGAGAGACAGTCAGTGGAGGTGGGAAAATAGGGGGGGGGGGAAGGGGCACTGTCCTCACCAAGGGCAACACTTAAGTTAGCATGCAGTGTTTTTTTTTTTTTTTAATGATACGTGTTGCACTGGGTTGGAGATTAAATTTAATTAGCAAAGTGGTTTAGCTAAAGCACAGCAACTGGGCCACTTGGGTCCTTATTTAATTGTTTAAAGATGTAATTCATTTTCATTCTGAAATAACCAGGGAGGCCTTCTTGCAAAAATAAAAAAAAACACCATTAAGTATGTGCGAAGACAGACGACTGCATGTCTGGGCTCAGAAACAGGTTATCGTGACTTATTTCTACTTGGTATTTTTGAAAAGAAGTCACATTATTTTCTGTGGTTCAGTCACTTTCTGTCGTGACGCATCTAACTGGATGTGCAGCTTTTAAAATACCCTTGAGGTCAGCTTGTCCGGGATGTAAATACTACATTAGCATCTTGAGCAGACAGCATGAATGACGCCTACCTCATGAAAAGGGGGACGCTTTTTAGAAGGGATAACAACAACGGCAAAGCCATGCCATCGGGGACTATTTTCACAAACTGGTGTATGTGGCATGAGACAAAGGTTTAACGCTGGAATAGGCTGTTTTTATTTATAAGCCAGCAATAGATACAAACAGGCTTCAGAGAGAAGATCTAGAGAAAATATGTAACAAAATCCTGTTGTGTCAAAACATGGTGCATAACGTCAGGCAAGAAATAATAAGTATCATTATAATAATTATTATAAGGGTGACACGGTGGTACAGTCACACCTCTGGAGACCAATGTTTGAATATCTAAGTATATGGAGTTTCATGCTCTCCCCGTGTCGTCGTGGGGTTTCCTCTGGGTCCTCTGGTTTCTGCTCACAGTCCAAAAACATGCTGAGGTGAATTGGAGTTGGCAAATTGTCCCTAGGTGTGAATGGAGAGTGTGTCCTGTTATGGGTTGGCTCCAGACCCCTCGACCCTGTACAGAACAAGCAGTATAGAAAATGAATTAATTTTTATTGTAATGATTATGTAATAAGTAAATGGCCACAAAGGGAGGTAGGTGGAATGGAGCTGTTTATCATTTATTTTTATGTGTTGGATTCCATGCTTTTCTAACATGCATTATGTCTCATGAGGGCGCTGGACTTGGGTTGCGACGTACTCAGCGAACAAATTTTATTACACTGGCAATTGCAGACGTTAATTGCTTTTATAGTCTTACAGTGCCTTACTCTGGGACTTGGGCGAAGGGGGCGACAGCATGACTTCCATTTCATTGCGTTATAGTCACTGGCTCAGCATACAATGTAAAACTCGTACTTCACTATTGGCAATAAAAGGAAAGGGTTCTGCAACCCCCCCCCCCCCTCAATTTTTTGCCCTCCCTGTAGAATATCCAATTTGCACATGCAAAAGGAGAATGCATGGCATGAATAAATCCTTTTTTCCTTTCTCTGCTTGAAAGAAATACTTCATCTACCCAGCGCATCGAGATCCTGGTAGTAGGCAGAGAGGTCCTATGCTCCTAGCCAACAAAATTTTGCATAAGAAAACGAAACTGTGGTAAATTCCCGCTGGTAAGAATAAAACATGCTTTTTCTTCTTCTAAAGTTTTTCTTAAGAAATTTTGTATTCCTGTTATAATAGAACAATACTTATCTTATCCAGGCCCAGAGTTTATAAGCTGCTACACACTGGTGTTTGATGCTTCCTGATACAATTGATAACGTGGTAAAATGCCAGATGCTCACAATGTAATATGTTACTGGATATTTATCCTAACTCACTGGCTTTTATTTGGCATAACTTAGATAAGGTGTTTCTGTTCTGCTCTGTATGGTCTATTTTTAGATTAGTAACTCAAACATTGTTGAAATTGGTCTCAGACTACCAGCATTAGTTTATTTATTTCTCCGCATGTTTAAAGAAAAACTGTATCTCACATGGGGTGGTGGTGTGGTGGTTAAGCACTGTTGCCTCACACCTCTGGAGCCAGGGTTTGAATTTCTGCCCTGGCTCCCTGTGTCTGGAGTTTGCATGTTCTCCCCATGTTGTCATAGGGCTTCTCCCTACAGCCCAAAAATATGCAGACAAGAATTGCCCATAGGTGTGAAAGTGTGTACGCCTATTGATGAGTTGGTGACCCATCCATGGTTATTCCCTGACTTGCTTCCAGACCCCTGTAAGCCTGCATAGGACAAGTATAGAAACTAGATGGATCAACCTGGCACGCTAATTGTTCTGTTTAATAGCAATCTTGTGAAATTTTAAAGGGCTTAGGTTTTGTTTTTAATTGCATGCGTGGTAAACTGTATCATATATAAAACTGACATGTGACAGTGGTGCAACAGCAGACAATGGGCTGACAAAATTCTGTCATGGTAAGACCCAAGACTCTGTAGACAGCCTGAGGGTTGCTGGTTTGAGTTCCACAAGGGTCTCTACTCTTGCACCCTTGAGTATTTTATTAAATTAAAATTCTTCCAAAAAAATATCTATGTAAGTAGGGAAAAAAACGTAAAAGTTATAAAACTGTTAGCTACACATCGGCTCATAAGTAAGGAGAACCAAATACAACAGATGGCACTGCAAGTTTATAGGGAAAACTGATATTTATAAGAATGTGATAAATATAGATGCACTTCACTGCTCACTGCAACCCTATACTGGATTAGTGGTTATGAAAAATGGATGGGCGCGTTGTAGCCCTGTCTACTACTAATCACCATTCTTAAAAAAATGTAATAGCTAAAATTAAATTTGTCCCACTCATCAATCCACCAGATGCCCCCTACCCCCATTGGACAAACTTTTACCATTTAACTGTTTTTCTAAAATTCTATTTACAGTACCTTGTACTAGCATACAATAGGAAGCCTATTCTCAGTCTGTATGAACAGAAAGTGGTAAATGTAAATAAGACTTGTTTTCCAAATATTGCTAATGTAAATCTTCTCTTGCAGTGTTATTTTGTGAAATGTTACACATTTTACTGTATTGAGACAATATTACACATTTTTGCAAGCAATTTCCTTGTAAATAGCAATATTCCATGGTAATACTGTATTCATAAGAAAGGGAACAGTTGTTTTTTTATTGTAAATCTATCTTGTATCATTCTGCTGCACTTTCTCTGCTGTAAGACAAATGCTGACAGCCTTCATTGCTGTGGAACATTATCTGAAAAAGGCCAGACTCTTCTCTGCCTTCAGATATACGTTTAATGGAGATATCAAACCAGGCCAAGCCATACTCCCCAACTCCGCCATTAAGTAAAATAAAAACACGGCCCTTTCTGTTTGCACTGGTTGTAATCAGAGCTTCTATAACCTGTGGACACACACACACACACACACACACACACACACACGTATATGGTAATTGGCACCTTTCCACTGTGTGGGCAAAGATGTGTGTCAGGAAGGCCAGCTGCTGTATACCAGCCTCCTACAAGCCTGTCAGATCGTTCCAAAATTTGCTCTTCTCAGGACAGGATGTATATGTGCACATATATGTGTGTGGCAGTTTATCTCAGTTATATCTGTCCGTGTTATTTTAACAATGAACATTACTTATAATATTGTGTGTGATACCTGTATGTTTGGATACAATGTTGCACAGGATTGTTCCTGGATCTCCTGATTATCTGCATGGTTTAAAATCATCCCTTGTATGTATTTCTGTATATCTCAATATACATTTTTCTGTACTGAACCTTCATGAAGCACCGTGATACATGCTTTGGACCAAGCACTGAAGATATTAACGTGTGTATCCGTGTCCATCATCTGCTTGTCTTGGTTTCTTTTTGTTGCTGAAAGTGAATCCCTGGTTTAGGCCGCAGCGCTGACAGGCCTGGCGTTCCGCTTCTGTTTAAAGGCAGGCCGTTACGCAGCGCTGACAGGCCTGGTGTCCTACTTCTGTTTAAAGGCAGGCCGTTATGTGGTTTGACGGCAGGCAGACAACTTGAAAACATTACCCTCCCGAGGCCGTCCTGTACATCTGTCATATGCATGCCCCCCCCCCCCCCCCCCCCCCCCCCCCCCCCCCCCCCCCCCCCCCCCCCCCCCCCCCCCCCCCCCCCCCC
>JAODJU010000108.1:17855799-17877585 GCA_026776725.1 Gnathonemus echidnorhynchus
CTCCATCCTGCCGCTCCGGCCCACCAAAGCACATCAACACACGTCACCTGCCCCATGGGAGGCCAGTCGGCAGAAACACCAGACCCCTGTCCCCCCGCACTGCCCCGCAGCTCCTTCTTATCTCCCTGCCGGGGCCCTGTGTGGCTAGAAGTGCATTCTCAGAAATCCAGGCCCCGCCATGCTCAATTTAAACTTCCTCTTCTGCCCATGCCCCCCTCCTGCCACCCCCACCCCAACGGGCATTTCGGTGTGGCCTGTCAGGGGAATATGGACCAATCCCCAAATTAGATTGGATTGCCACTGCCCAACTCCCGGGGGCTTTAATTAAGACTCCAGAAGATGCAACGAGCTCATCTTTCAGAGGTCAAACCAAGAAGGTATTCATAAATGTGAGTTTTCGGTGTCTCCGCCCCATGTAGACGGTGCCCGGGGAATAAATGATGTAATGCATATCTAGGACCAAAAAAAAGGCAAACTGTTAAGGTCCTGTAAGCCTGCACTGTATTTTTTTGCTTGTTTTATTAAGTGTGGTTACTTCTGAAAAGACAGGCCGTACAGTACAGAGGTATATATTTACCATGCATGATTCTATCATATTGAACAGATAATTATGTATTTATAACAAGATGTATTATATATCATGTTATGAACTAGAATTCCATCCAGAGTGTACCCCAGCACTGATCCCATGCAGCCCAGGGGGGCTCCAGGCCCCACAGTGACCCTGACCAGGATAAACAGCTGTAAGATGGATGGATGGGTGCATGCATTATGTAGCAGTATGTAATAATACATATTTAAATATAATGTGAATAAAGTTTACATTTTGTAAACATTTTGTGAGCTTGTCCCTATTGATGACATATACTAGTTCACAAAAATTGCGAAAATTGGACAGATTGCGTCAGAGACACGTACAGAGAGCTCATAGAAGGAGCTACATGTATTTAATAGATGCACAGCAAAACACTGCCAGCCGAAGACAACAGAAGATGTGGGATCAGACTGATTCCTAAAATAAACAGAAAACAAGATTCTGTCAGGGGCCTGGCAGAGAGGGCCATCCAAATGGCGTGGAGGCCTCCACAGAGATCTTTCTAGAAGACGCATCCTTATGGTGATGAAAGGCACAAGCTTCACTTGAGACGGATCGTCACGTAAACAGGCCCCTTCCATCCAGGCCCCGGGTCACGCCAAGGTGACTCCGCCGCCAGCCAGCTGCCATGCGGAACGTGGAGAATGGATCGGCCATGCCGGAGGTGTCCCGGCGTCGGGGAAGTTCCTCAAAGACCCAGTTCAGATGGATGGATGCAGTGCGGCGTAGCTGATGGCCGTTATCTCACCGCAAGGACTTCATTCGCTTCTTCCTGCTGGCAACCTCTGTGTCGAGATAGCCAGGCAGCACCGTGGCCGTGATTGGCAAATCCGTTTCTGCCCCCCGAAAGCGAGCTGGGCGCCCGCTTCCCGCTGCGGTTATTATCTGCCCGTCGCTAATGGTGACAGTGCTCCGTGATCATTTCCCTGTCGAATTTCATTCAGCACAAAGCCTCCCCGTGCTTCGCTAGCCGGCCGGGCAAATGAAACAGCTCCGATTTAGCCGAGTGTGCCGACCCGAGTTTCCACTCCACGTTTGTTTCGGGATGTGGGGGAGGCTGGGTTCGGGTTCACAAAAAACTCCTGCAGTTTCCTGCTAACTGAGCCTTAGCACTGCATGCTCCACAGTGCGACTGCCCATAGGCGATAAGCCGTCAGAGTTTCAGTAGCTGCGTGTTTGTGTTTGCGCATCTGACAGCGTCTGAATTTCCTCAGTCTCTCTGTGTTTCACCTTTTTTTGCTGCCTCCCTACAATACAGCTTATGGCCGGTCTGAGGGTGTCAGAGTTCGTTCATTAGCCCTTTCGGAAGCAACCTCAGCCTTTAATTTCCATAATGAATAAGGCCGCGAGACCCCTTCCTGCCGACACGTCTCATGATCCCCGTGCCCTCAGCCTGGGCGGAATTATTTATAATCTGCTTTCGGAGACAGAATGGTAATAGCCGGTATGCAAATGAGCGAGGAGGGCTGGCCCATCACGCTGGGGTCCGCTCGCGCCATCCTGACAGCGCAGTGACAATAAGGCAGCACAAAAGCTCGTCTGCTGATTGATGCAAACCCAGCCCTGGCAGAGGCATTGTCCCCGTTTTCATTTATGCAAATACGTTGGTCTCATCATTCAGTGACGTTGTGACAGCGATGGCTTGCCCCCCACCCCCCCCCCAATTCAATATGTGCTCTCCTTATCACAAGAAGCAAACTGCAACAGGACTCCTTTTTAAACAATATTTCCTCCTCTTCTTCCCAAGGATGCTTCTGGGGGGGTGCGATATGCCCGGCTTCACAAATAATTACATTAGCAATCTTATGCATTTTGTGTATTGGGGAGGGGGCGGGTAACCCCTGCCAGTTGGTGCTTAATATTTCCTGAAATCCATCCGAGTCCCTGCTTAATTACTTTAATGCGGCAGGCGTTAAGTAAATTTAGTTTATATAAACTCACAAACACGCTATGGGAAATAAAGTCGTACATGCGAGCTGTTTTTAATTATTTAAACAGTAGGACCTTTATGTAATTAGTTTTAAGGAAGTAAACTCACTTTAGGAGCCAGTTTGAAGTCAATATCTGCATCATGTCCTGTGGCATATCAGGTAAGTTATGCTGGACGCCAAAGTGACAAAAATTGATTTTTAACCTTTTTCTCCCCCTCTGTACTCTGAAATGTTTAACTGATGACTTGTTCTTGTGAGTCATTAGTGACCAAATTACAGTCACTACTACTATACAGCATGTAATATGTAGACCTATATAAATATCTATCCTGTAATTAGACTTTAATATAGACCTTATATTTCCCATTAATAGAATTTTTTGTGTTATTTCTGTTATGTTTTTTTGACTGGATATTTTTGAAGAAGCAAAAATAAAATCCCCTTTCATAGTATTTTGCGGCCCACACTTCTCATAGGCGGAAAGAGCCATTTCATTACACTGACTGAGAGGAGGAAGCCGACGTCCCAGTTGCTCAAAGACGAGATCAACTTGGGGCGATCCAGCTGATCGTGCCTCGTTGAAAACTGTGGCAATTAAAACGTTTCCCAATCAATTACAAGAACATCATCCGATGCGTCCGGGAGCAGCGGCCAATTTATTTTGTGCATATTAAATATGGGAACCTAATCTTGCTGTGTGGTTTGCCTGCATTTACATTGTGTCATTTAATCGTGTAATGCATGCTGTGGTATTAATTCCCTTGAAATATCAGCCCTCAGTAAATTAATCACCTCTGCTTTCCATATGTATAAGATTAGTAATTAATAACCAAGGCTGAGGTTTCTCATCTCTATTGACTAAGTGGGAGTAACTTGAAGAATTTCCTTGAACGCCACCCTAATTGCAACCTCTTTCTCTTACAAAAAAAAAATCTCAGCTTTACACGTGGTTGAAGGTACAGATGCTTCTGTTTGTGCCTGCTGGAATGTTCTCTGCTCTAGAATCACACAGCCAAGGGTCAATGGCTAACAGAACACAACTCAATAAAAATATATGCCCCACTGTGCAATATTGAAGTGTACTAGGTCCTGATATCCCACCGTAAAATATGGCTCCATCAGGCTACGGGAACATTAAAAGGCTCTGCCAGGGAGATAGTCAGCCCATGATTTTACCAGTGGGTCAGCTGGTAGCTGACGAACACGCCAACAGACAGGTCTAATAGAGGGCAAGCTATGTGTTCAGACTGTATGATAGTGACGCTTGGAAGTACCAGCGGGTTTTTTTTTCATTTCTGTGGTCTAATCCAGGGGTGGCCACTGTTATCCGCAAAGGGCCGGTGTGTATGCAGGTTTTTGGGATAACCTGTAGGTCAGCTGTTCAAACCCAGGTGTGAGGACTCTTCAGCTAATCAGTCCTCTAATTCGTGACCTAATTAGGGAGTTGCAGCGAAAACCTGCATACACACCGGCCCTTTGCGGATAAGATTGGCCACCCCCGGTCTAATCTTTCGCAATAAGTGACCCTTATCAACGGATGGCAGCAGGAAGGTCAGAGTAGGTCTTGTGCGATTCAGAGTGACGCCTTGTTCCCTTTTCATGCTTTCCGTTCCCGTTCTGTTGGCTGCCTACATTTTTGGTGACGAGTTTATCTTAAAACATTCGTCATGAAGTGAAACAAGCGCCTGTTGTCTGCCGACGGCCTCTGCTGAACTGGGTTGTGTTAATTAAATACGAAAGCTGCTACCATAATGAACTTCATGCAGTAATAGCCATAATAGGCGAGTCCTTTTATGTTTGTTTAACTTGAGTAAAATCTGCAGGAAGACTTTTTCATGACCTCTCATAATCTCAATTAAATCTTAACTGTTGTTTTCTGCATGGTGAATTAGGTTTTGGGGATTCCTGGAGTACATTAGCATATATCGGAAGTAAAGTAAAATCCCTGTGAAAAAACAGGGGGCCCACCCCACCTCTCTTTTGGTTGCAAAAAATGTTAGGGGGGGTTCCCATGTCAGCCTAAGGCCGCCAACAAAATTAATCTCCCCAGAGAGTCACAAAATCTTCCGTTTGGCCGACTTGTTCATTTATCCAGTATTGACAGGCTTCGGGGCGAAGACTGGGCTGCCTGCCAGGGCTACGCCAGGGAGCGCCATGTGCCTGGCGTCGGAATGCACCAGCGGAGCGCGGTGCCCCCCATCCCATCCCGTAACAGCTGGGGGAGGCTCGGGCGTGGAGTGTCAGGCTCTGCCATACAGCACATTCCTCCAGCGCGCACCCACCCAGCCACCTGGGACTTAGCAGCACACCCCGAGGCCAGGAGCGATCAGAGACAGGCGATTCGGGGGGGGGCCTGCATACACTGAATGCAGCCTGCCTGGCCAGGGCCGCGGCCCACAAAGACCGGAGAAGCTTAGCGTTACGGACCAAGCGTGGAGTCAGTTCACCTCCCTTCCTTTGGTTATTTGCTGAGTGAGTCTGAAAATGAGTCTGCCCTCCGCCTCCCACGCAAATGAAGGCTCCCCCGCCCCCCATCTGTCCGTGTGGCACAGATCATCCTCTTTTATGGGATTTCAAAGTGCAATCCCTCCCCCTGTCTCACGTGCTTTAAATTACGACGTAGCCAATGTGAGGATCATCACAAAATCCTCAACAATACCCCCGTTTAATCCCAGATAAACTTTGTCTATTTCCGTCCTTCTACAGAAGGATGCAAGAAATGCAGAATGACAATGTACCCATAATCCAGTTCACCCCTTGGAGTATGGGGTGTGGCAAGAAGATGCTAACAATTCTGTTTCACATTTTTATCATAGGGGAGCAGCAATATTTATTTTACGTATGAAGATGAAGACCAATAAAGAAATCTATTCAAACTGGCAATCAGTGACTTTTTAGTACAGGATATCCTGATACAGACATCTAAAGAAACCATGATTACAATGTCCCTCAGATTAACAGTAAGCTAGTTTTTTCATCTACAAAATGGCCAGTTTGTAATATCTTTTGAATAGGACTCAGTGTTCTTTTGTTAAAATGGCAAAGTCAATCAAAATCTCAGCAATGGATCTGAGCGATCTATATTTCAATTTAATATCCATTATTTATATTCTGTTCAGACTGCTGGTAACACCCTCCAGAAGACATAACTTCTCAAAAAAGTTGCAGAGAATTATTAGGCATTTCATTGCAAGGCAGCCGAGGTATTCGGGTTAATGAGGAATGCTGATTTGCTGTCGCCTTTTCAAAAAGCCTTTATGTTGTGCCCGCTCTCCTGAGGGGGAAAGCCAAAAATAAAGCTCACATACACACATATGTTCCTGGCCACCATTCGGGGTACATTTCACCCTGACCACTGGCCTCCAGGTCACAGAGGCTCTGGGGCAACAGGGGCCACATTGTGTTCTAGGGGGTCTGATTGAGACCCTGTCTTGTCCATTTTATAGTGCTACTGGGCCCTCTGGCTATTATTCAAACAAAACAGGACTCTAACTGCATCAGCCGTGGTCGCATTCCTTTCCAGAGGTCAGAATCCCAGCTCGGAGAGAATCCCCCCCCCCCCCAGGCTTCGGATCATCTCGATTCACAAGGAAGGCTGCAGCTGTGTCTGTCCCGTGGATCAAAAGCGAGGCTTTTATGGGGGTGCTGCACCTCTGCAGAGCTCTGCTCACCTTAATTCAAAACGGGTGTTCTCCCCCCCCCACCCCTGCAAGCTCAGCGTAGAATGCCCGAGTCAGTACGCTCCATTACTGATGTCCGTTGGGGCTGCAGGGTTACTCGCATCACATATCATCAGCCGAATGGCTTAACATATCGCATTTCTCTTCAAGAGACGATGAGTACAAATCACTGATAGGTTTGATTATCAAGGAATACTCACCTTTGTGTAATTTATATATGTAGGGCGGGACTTAAGAATTTTTTTTATGAGCCAGAGGGCTAGTGTTCACTTTTTTGTCCTCACCTTTCATCTAAATTACTCATCCCAGACATTGGGCAAGCTTAATTTCCAGCCCTGTATATATATATATAACATTTACAAATATAATATTTTATTATAACATCATTTTTTAACATTGAAAGGTACCTTTGAGAAGCTATTACTTAGTGGTCAGTGATCAGCTGGTCTTCCTTAAATTTCTGAATTAGTTACATCTTTCAGTGAAAATGACTGCAGCCACAAGCGCTTTTGTTGCTCTGCATTGCCAGCGGCGAGTTCTCCTGTTGTTTTCTGGGGCTTATAAATGTACGGATTGTGCAGCGGCTTCCGAGCAAAACTGACAAAAAGAATGACGAGGCATATAATTTCCAGCCTCGGGGTAAGAGCTGGTGTGAATGGAAGGTTCCGTAAGTTCTGGCTGCAGGGAATGAAGCAGAAAAAGGGCACAGTGAAATGATTGAACTGATTCTTTTGATATTTTCCATATGTTATATAACCTGCATGGAAAAAAAGACATGGCTAGTTATGAAACAAGTCATAACTTCTGAATCAGCCGCATCCATTCATCCATCCATCCATCTTCTAAACGCTTATCCTGTCAGGGTTGTGCAGGATAGGGCCATATGAGGTACACCCTGGATGGGATGTCAGTTCATCACAGGGCACACACACACGCACACACACATTCAAACTCTATGGGTAAGTTGCAGACACCAATTATCCTGTCTGCACATCCTTACACCGTGGGAGGGAACCAGAGGACATGAAGGAAACCTGTGTATCACAGGCAGAACATGCAGCAAATCAGCAGCAATTTATGCATGGATTTTGCATCCCCTGAAAGCACATGAAGGCAAAGTAAAGGCTGTGGAAACTATTAATGTTAGTGACAGATCCTTATGCCCCAGAAAGGCCAGAGACTGTTCCCATTATCGCCCAAAAATGAACAATTGCCATACACTTTTTGAAAGAATATATATTGTTATTAAAAAGGTCTTTTCTAGCACCACACCCAGGCCTCAGAGGCAAGCTATTTCAAAGAAGCTGCTTTGGTTGGTTTTTATTTTCCTGTAAATGCATTTTATTGGCTCTTACACCTCACTCATAAAGTACATCCATCTCTCAATGGCCATGGAGTCACATAGAGGTCAGGAGTCAGTCCCAGGAAGAGTGGGACTGGGGTTTCTCCTGGAGAGGATGCAGGACAAATAGACTGGTGGTAATTTAGAGATGCCAATTAGCCTAATGACATGTCTTTGAACTGCACAGGGAAGCTGGAAGAAACCCACATGCCATAGGGAAGACATACGAATTCAACACAGAGTGGAAAGGGGTCCAAACCCTGAACGCTGGAGGTGTGAGGAAGTACTGCTACCCCCGGAGCCACCCTGCAGCCCTTCTGAAGATATATTTTCGATAAAAGGATTAACGCAAACAGTAGAGTTGTGGAATTCGGCTTTCATGAGGCATTTCTGTCTGTGGAGACAGATATAGCTATAGATATCAATACCTTCTGGGTTCAATTTCTAATCATTAAGAGATCTATTGCAGGCCTGACGCGGCGCTGATGCCAGGAGAGAAGCTTGTACACAGAAACTTACTCGCAAGGCAATTTTAAAGCAAAAGAGTTTGGCAGATACCGGTGCTGCACTCTAAATGTAGGCTGTCAATGACCAACTCATTGATAAAATAAGTGAGCTGCTATTAAGGTCTTTACGTCAGATTATTGGAGATATAATCTAGTATGTATTTCATCCGGATGAAGTATTTGAGACTTGCCCTTTAGATTCAACAATAGCGTAGCATATACCTCAGTCTCCCACCCTAAAGGCATCAACCACAAACCCACAAGCTAATGCTGCTGGGATCCCTACACTGCCCCCTCCTGTACAAAGCCAATATTTACCGCTACATTAGCCTTATATTGGACCTTCTACAGTTGTCATAACAACGCCTACTGGCCTTATATCTGAGCTGTAGGGTTGCCAAACAGATGTTCTTTTCTGCTCTGACACCAAAAAGTAGCAATTCCACCGTGGAAAGGCACCGACGGCTCAAGCGCCAATATCACGCGGACAACGGCAGAGACATCTACAGTTCGCACTTCTTTCTGCATTCAATAACCAGAATGACTCTGCTATATGTGTCTGTATATTCTGTTCCTGTCAAGGGACCTGCTGTTTCCTAGTAATTTTGGAATCACTACAGAGGACAACACGATGTATTGGAGGGTGGAGACTGGTCACAGGCTTCTTCTACTAGGGAGCTCCGTCTGTTCTACATTTCAGGAAATGAATTTTAGTCCCACAAATGCAGCAAACTAATAACGGTTCCCCGCAGAGTCCAAACATTGGGAATTGAAGACATTGAAGTTTTCTGGGACATTTCATCAATAACCGGGTTAGAAGCATTGAATAGTAATAGTTACGCATTTGACATCCAAGATGGCTTGTTGTACAGTTTTAAGTATAGATGTCCCATAAATCCGTGGATAATAAATCAGGAGGAAATTTAACACTTAATTCAAGGTAGAAGGCAAATGTAGATGCTACGCTTTATGTTTTAAAGGCCTTTCAAATAACACTTGGGGGCAGTCAAACAGGAAAGATCAGCCTTGGAGACTTCTTTTCCAATGCGGTGCATGTGCAGCAAAATGTAATTACGCTCATTTGTCAAACACTGTTTCTTAATATAAAATGTTCGCTGGAAAATTCTCTGTAACGTATTTTAAAGATCATAAGATGCGGCAGTGATGTTGCCTCTATTTTCCAGTCCCTTCCTTGTTTCAGTGTTGTTTGTCGTCCACGCAAGGTGTTATGAAACGGCTTTGTCAAAACTAAAAGAGTGTAGCCTTAACAGATAGAGAGCTTTGAATATATTGTGCTGCCTTTGCAGGTGAAATCATTAAACTTAGTTTAGGCTCCCACTGTGGCACACTTTCCTACCTGCTAAAGGCACTTGAATGATTGCAAAAAGAAACGATTTTAGCACTTTCATTTCTTATTTTCACTTCAAATTAAAAGTGAAAAATGAGACTCAACAAATTAGGGCCCTCGATGCCTCATTTTGAACTCAGACCAAGGAAACACTTCAAAAAATACACACAGTCTATATATCACTCATACAACCCCAGCCAAAAAAATGTGCATGTTTATGTGCAACTTTAAGAAAAGGCTGCAACTATATGCAACAGCTACACCACAAGAAAAGGGTTTTTAATGCACCTACAAATGAAAGTCGATCTCCAGTCTGGGCAGAGTGCAAATAACATCACTCCATCTTTCACAGTGATTTATCCGATGCGGGGGCATCATGAACTTGGAATCCATCCCAGAAAGCACATGGCTCGAGTGAGGGGATGCCACGGAATGGGATGCCAGAGCACAGTGAAAATGATTATTCCCCATTTTTAATTTAAATTTTAAGGCTAGAGACGCCATAATAAGTATGCATTCATGTCATTACCTCACAGTGAACTAATAAACTTGATTCATATACATCCAGCTATGAAATGAACAGCTTTGCTTTAATTAAATGTAAGGAACACCACTTAGCTGGGTGTTTATGAAACACTTTTGCCTGAGTGCTGGTGCCAGGGATGTTCTAGTGGAAATATGGACAGTATCCCAATTACCCATAATGCCACAGGCATTGTATACCCTCATGCCAGAGCATATGGGTGGTAAACATCTGATCTCCTACTTCCTGCATTTTCAGTAGTTTTGTAACCCTGGAAGAGTCCCCCCCCCCCCCCCAGACTGAACATACACCTCTACCACCGTCCACCGTGTCGTTGCACTGAGACTGGTTCCCACTAGTACCTCATACCTCTGGGCTGACCCAATCGTGATAGAAGATAGATCTTAGCAGAACACCGTGAGTTGTCACCAGCATTCCCAACTGCCCCATTCATCTGAAGGAACATTGCCTCAGTCCAAAAGTCACCTTGAGGCCCCTCACCCACCCAGTATAGTGACTGTAGCCAACTGGGTGCCTCGAAACTTTAGGGGTCCAACACAAATGCGTGGTTTGAGTGGTGGTATACACCCCCAGTGCCTGTGATGCTACCGCCTTTGCAGACCGCCTTGTGGCCACTCGGGGTGACCCACTAGGCGTTGGCCGCTTAACTGACCACGAAGGTTTTACGTCTAGACTGAACACACTTGAGAAGCGATTATGCTTTTCACTCATTCCCTTGCAACCTCACTTCACCAATTCCATGAAAAAAATGACTCACTATTCTGTCAGTTGCCTCTTCATGCTAAAGTTATTTCATGCACCGTCAATAGTTTTCTCCAGGACTCATTAGCAGCACTGGCACTGAACGGAGAGGAGGACGACTCCAGGTGCAGCATTAGCAACCAAACAAACCGAGGTCCTGTTGCCCTGGTCTACGGTGAGGCTGATGTTATACTGACATCAGCACTCTGTGCACATCCTGATCCTCCTGCCCTCAGACAACCATGGGCTAAACCCAGACAATTATCTAAAAATGCAGATGCATGACTTTCTCCCCCTGAACCTGTCAAGATGTTCTGTAAACAGCAAGTTTGTCTGGACAGTCACAAATCTTGACAGAGGTGGACATCCATTCCAGAGTCTTTCAAGAAAGGTGCTGGAGTTTCTACAGCTAACCGCTAATTAGTGTCAAGGAAAAATAAATAACTTATAAGTAAATTATTCATGGTTCTGCAGCAGTTTGAAACTGTGCATTACCACTTTTCCACACAATGAAGCTTTAAGTAATTTTATAAATAAATCAATTGCTAATAATCACTTACTACAGTTACTTAGCATGCTAATGCTGTAAACCAGCCGAAAGTGTTTACTGCAGAATTCCCAAATGCTGTGAGCAGAGTCACTCCTGTCCTGCAGTAAGTGTAAACAGCATATTTTGGACCTTTGCATCTCTATCACAGGATCAGGGCGGAAACAAGTGTGTCACCCCTCTTATAGTCCCTCACTCAATAGATTCATGCTTTTTGCTTGACTGTTTGAAGATTAATCAGAAGAGGAAATTAACAGCAATAATGGAACTTTTGTCACTACAACAAAACCTTTTCCTGGCTTCTGACTGGCCTCTGCTCCGCTTAGACAGACCTTTTAACACCAATATCTTTGAAGGACCCGTGTTATCTGTATCTGAATTCTTCTGAATGATCTGTGTTGTTTTTCCATCAACTACTTTTCAGCTGAAAAGGCTGCAATTGTTCTTTTAACAATATCAAACATAGGGTGACTATTCAGATGACCAGAAGGTGTCTTTTTGTATGCCTTCCAGGGCAGTCACAGAAAAGTGATAAAATTTTATCTTTTCACCTTTGCAGAAGGTGCAGTTTACACTCAGACATTACTCATACGATTCAGAACAGACTGTGCTTTCTGTATAATTCATAGCGCAAGCTTTCTGTAGCATCGGTGTCCTTCGCTTATATGACACTCCCAGTCTCAGTTGCTATATAAAAGAATAAAAGGTGCAGGAAAATCATACTGGTATTATGTGAAAAGCAAGATCACATTGAGACTCCTGTCATGCTTTGTATGTCCACCATAAACACGATGTCTGTTTGTAATATGAATGGTACGTCATGTTTCGTTTTTATTTTGTTAGAAACAAAGCATGTGATTAAACAATGTTTGTGTGCAGCAATTTATTGTTTTCTTAAAAACCAAGCCTGTGACTCAGAATTATTGTATTTATTATTATTGTAAATACTTCCCAGGTTGAAAAAAATGCATTTGAGGCTTAGAAATCAAACACAGCTACAAACTATTCCTCCTCAGTCCATCACTTGCAAGGTGTGTTTATCTCATTGTACCATGCAGCTGATATTACCACAGCTATTAAAAGATAAAATGTGGACCCTGGCACACCGAGCTCGATCGCTCCCAAACAAATCTCTCTTAAATTATAATGGAAACTCATAACCTACAGGTGTTCTCTGGGCCGTAGAAGGTAAGCCGAGAAAATTAAAAATGTGCCTTTTTCACTCCTACAATAATTGTAATTCTCCAACTTAATTAAAGGAAATAAATCCCATATTTAATTTTAAAAATAATACTTGATCATCCATGCCATGTATACTGACTTCAGTACGGATTTTTTTGATGATAACGTTCTTTAGAAATATAATTTTTGACTCCCTCTGATCACCTGCCCTTATTATTTCTCACTCTTGCATTTACACCCACACTCCTGATTCCTGATTGGCTACAGCTTTCTTCACACTTTACTTCTTTGATACTCTGCCCTTTAAGAGGTTCTTACAATTAATATATTACACTCAAATTTTGTTCAGTAGCCCCTCCCTTTGCTGGAACAGGTATTAATGAACTATATGAAAAGGTGTTGGCATTCACGTTGCAGCATCTCATGGCAAGTTTCAAACCCAGAACGAGATTTTAAAAATGCAAACTTCTGAAATCTGGAGAGCTCAGCAGCTATTCTTGTTCATAACCCCAAAGAAATCTGCCAAGTGTTTCAGCCAGGAAGTAGACCACTCCGCTCTGCCAATTCGGCTCTAAGTAAATGATTCAATTACACATCTTTTTCGACAGTGACCGAATTTAAGTGGTCGAAATTTGCCACGATAATTCGCTGCAAATTGTTAAATAAATCTGATTTTGTCGGATGAATGGCCTACGTCAAATTGCTGTCTTGTGACTAAATCTCAAACATCTAAAGATTTTCTTACTTTTGAAGACTTGACTGTCCTAATTATATGGCTTTTACTGCTTACTTTAGAGGCTGTAACCAACTGTGCCATTATGCTAATTTCACATGGCCATGTTTTAATTATATTGACTTTAATGCTAATCTGTGACCAGCCGTTCAGTATCTCTCATTCACTCTGATTCTTCCGTCTTTTTTTTTTTCATTTTGGAGACTCTGATTGTCTGTGTATTGGGCTCCAGAACCAGCATCCAGGGATAATATCAGTCATGCCAAACCGCTGAGGCTGGCTTGTACATCCTCTGTCACCACTGTATAAAATCACACCTTCTGTGGTCACACAAAAGCCAATTCCATATATATATACATCAGCTAGCTTCACCTTCTCCTTCATAAGAAATCCAGCCAACATCTGCCATGAAAGATGAACATATTGAATTGCTAAGCTTTTTATTGGACTTATGACGATATGACAGCAATAAAACCAGGTCCTTCATTCATGTGATTCAAAATAGGTATTAAATTCGAAATTTTACTCAGAAGATACATGAATTATTTTATTCAAAATTTGTCGTTCATATGTTTAAATTTGCATGAAACCATTTAGGGAGTAATTCTCAATTAATGCTCAAAATCCTATTTCTGTCGTTCAAGGTGTCATTTTGTGAATTGCTTTTGGATTTTTGGTGAGCTTGATTGCCTTAGAATATTTAAAGTATTTAAATCCAGTTAACCTCAAATGTATCTTGTATGGTATTATTTGGAGTGAAATTTTTTTTTAAGTTTAAAACAAACCACTCAGAGCAACATCTTGGAGTACAGAAAATTTGCATTATCAGGAAAATTTTGAAGGCCCAAAGAAGCTTTTTATGAATTTTAGTCATAAAAGCTCAGTAAAACACTCCCAAATAACGAGTTCTTAATCCAGGTTAGTGTAGGATACAGTTTCTATGTACTGTAGTAATTAGTCATATAATAACTGTCATGGTTAGTTTCAGTTGCTAAAATTTCAGGTCCAGTTGACATTTAAGCCGGGATCCACAGACAGTATGTGCCTTTGGAGTCTGGGGGGGGGGGGGGTTTATTTGCACTAAACCTAAAGCTTGCAAACCATTGCTGCTTTTTAAGTTAATTGCTTCACGTTGTTCTTGACATGACCTTTAGCCAAAGATAAGTTGGAAACCTGCTACATTCTTCGCAAAACATTGTTATAAATGACGATGCTGGGGGGACATCTACGTGACCTCAAAAAAAATAAATAAATAACGCAGTGAGGCACAGTCCCACCTTACACTCCGCTCAGGTGAAATAATGTGCTCTGTTCCGGTAAAATCCCTGTCCCTGGTAACAACAGCCACTTCTCCCTACTCCAATTTGACGTCGCGGCTCTCAAGGAAGAAGCACACGGCCAGGAAGGGGTCCCTTCCTCCAAACCCGCCGACTGCTGCAAGTATGGCGTTGGTGCCAATTAATGGTGGTGCTCTTCCTTCCCAAACTTGGCCTCCGCTCCTCGGCGATCGTATCCGGTTGACTCGGCGTCGCTCGGCTGGCTGGCACTGTTATGGACTGCCTGGGGGCCCTGAACATTGCCCAGGGTTACCCAAGGATCACAGATACAAAAAACTGCATCTCAATGGGAACATATCAGCCTGGAGCAGAGTCATTTGAATTTCCTACCGGTGTGCTGATCTTGCTTCTCTGACTCTAAGGTGGAGGGCGTTAGTGTATGAGATAAAGAGCCAATGTCCAGCATCCTGACTAAAGCTCAGTTATCAGCATGTTTTTTTTTTAATCACACCAGGTACTGCAGTGATGTGCTTCCCGCACACAACGCTCGAGGCTTCACACCAATCCTTAATTGACCGTGCAGCCTTCGTTACTCCACAAATCCTCTTAGTACATATATATATTTTGGTCTATCGAAGGACTCGGACTGATGAGGCAGGCATATCACCACCTCCGGCCCGTTCTTCCCTGGGCAGATGTTCGCGAGCCGGAGAGAATGTGCTACCCGCACGGACGCAAGCCGCACGTCACGCTGTGATTTACGTTAATTGCGGCGGCTAATCTCCAGCAGTAGATTAAAGTAATAAAGAAAAGTGGTGATCAATAAATTCCATTTTTGAAGTTAATTTTTATTACTTCTTTTTTTTCCCCCCACAGATGGAATCTCCCTTCCTGACATTTGGCAGATGTCTTTAAATATTTATCAGGCAGACAGTGCACTAATCAAGGAGTACTGCATATTATATCGAGTGAAGAGGCGGCAATGGAGCCCGTAGAGCAAACAGGGGCTCCTGAGAGCGGCAGCGTGCGGTAAAGATGAGATTGTATTATCTCTTGCACTCAGCTCGGTTCATAATTAGAGCCAACAGTGTCAAACTTATTCACATCTCTCCGTCTGTCCTTTCAGACCATAAATATCGGCAGTTTCCCGCCTGAGCTGCCTTTCGGGCACCTGCCTGCGGCTCAAACCTCAGAAAAGGCTGGAAATAAAAACATCTTTTGCGTCGTTAAACCCCAGATTTGCTATGTATGTGGCCCTAGACCCAGGGATCAATACTGTTTTATTGAGAAACAATGGTTCACAAAGTGAAGATTTATTTAATTTGCCCTTTTCTTTGGTTGCTGCTTTTGCTGATGGGGAGTTTTTGGATCTTAGGGCACGGTTGGAGTCGTCTGACTGGCACATTCTGAAGGCTGGGCTCTATACTGCCTGGCTGGGCTGTAGGGTGACAAGTAGCCCCCTCCTGTGAGATTGCATAAACACAGCTCAGCGCCATGCCAGCTCTCTCTCACTGTCCCTTCTGCCCGCAAGGGGATTTACAACCAGATGCACATATTCTGTTGCCCCCAAAACACTTTTAATTGTATTTTAATGGACTGTTAACGGTGACATAAATCAATCTAAGGGAATGTTTGGAAGAATCCGGTAGCTGTGAGTGGCCTTGCGCCTCTGCTAATGAGCTGATGAAATTAACACGGCCCTGAGAGGTCTTTCAATATGTGGCAAAAAATGAGTAAGTTCCCTGGGAAGATGCAACTTGCCCAAAAGGGTATGGGACAAGCAGTATGTGTAGGATTTTTCAATTAGTTCTTTTTTTAACAAAATACTTTAATATCACTGTGGAAACAGAACTTTAGTTCCCTCAGTCCTATTTAGCCAGATTCTCTCTGAAGGACGAGATGTAGTTTAGTCCTGTGGTGAATTAAGACGTGTTATTCCGAGGGTTCGTCTGTATCGGAAGCGGTCACTAAGAGGACAAGCTCTCGTCCTGGAGAACTTCGCTCAGGGCATGCATGATATGCCGCGCTTCTCCGCGGGCCATGTGCTCTCAGCGACGGCCCCCCCCGCGGGAGGCAGGACTGGTCCCTGGGCAGGTTCCGTCGTTGAGGGATTTGGCTCACGGCAGCTGTCAGGCTGGATGGGGGAGGGGGCTGGTTTTGAGCTGTTCCTGCAGCAGTATTGGCTGAGACTTCGCTTTATGACCAGCATTAAAGGCTGCCAGGCCAGCTGGGAATACCAGGCGCGCAGTGGGAAGGGGTGGCAGCGCGCCGGTGTTAATTAACCACAAGACAGAAGGCTTTCCTTGCTAGCACGGGGCATGCTAGCTACATCTCCCCACCCATACCACAGGCTGCCTCCCTGCTAGCTAGGCAGCCGCCGCACATATACTCACTCGTGCATGCGCACACACGCATCCAGGTTTCACTTCTTTTTTTTTTTTAAATATCTCTTCTCCCTGGAAGTCCACTGCTTATATAAACGCTGACAGAGGGCTGCTAGGTTATTTGCAGACTGAGGCGGTGGCTAAGCGGCCAGCAGCATTTTCCGCGCATCTCTTCCTGGCCTCAGGAAAAATTGCCGCACTAATGTGTGGAGGACACGCATTAAAGCATTCAGCGACTCCAGCTTTACATATACTCTCGCTCTCGGTCCTTTCCTAATTTAAGTTAAATTGCATTAACATAGTTTCGGAAGCTTTGCGGATTTGTAGTGACAGTGCAGGGAAATAATCGCCCTCCATTACCTTTTTGTGCACAATGCTGAGTGATACATGAGTACAACTGTCAAAAAGAAAAACACGGCAGGGAAGCATTTAACATATCTTGGCAGTTCCTGGGTCATGCAGCTTAGCTGGACAGTGAAGGCCAGCCTTCCTGCCGATAATGGGCTGTAAAAAGCCCCCGGAGAGGTGGGATATTACAAAATGGTGTCCTGTCCCAGAAAGGGAGGGAGAAAAACAGCCTCAAGTAAGGTGCTACCATGAGTTGAAACCCCACAAAGGGCTTCTGAGTAACACTGAGAGCGCCCTTGAAAGCACCGGTGTGAATGAGGGCCCATTCACCACTTCCATTAGCGTGCTAGCTGCTAATGCACTCCTGTCCCGCTCTCTCTCTCTTTCTCGTTTCTTCTCAATACCACCCACCTATTTCACCCCTCCCCTTCCCCAATTCCTGCTCCCTTCACCCCCCCCGGAAAGCAGAGTACCCTATCGAGCAAATTAATTCACGCATGGTATTCCTCCGTGTAAAAGTACACATTTACACTCATAATAAAGCTCTGGATAGCCATTAGCAATATCGTCCTCCAGAAAATAATTTGAACAAGCCTGAATAAAATAGTGCCGGAATTAAAATTCTACAGCAATTCGCTACCTCGGTAACTGTTAATATTTTTTTCCTTCCCTAATCATTAAATATTGCGACACCATCCGGCACTGGTTAAGCAGTTTCAAGTTCCATTTTTTAAGCTCGAGGTATCAGTAAATGTTTTGCTGCTGGGTTCTCCCTGCCTTTCCAAACCTGTGACACGCGCCACACTCATGATTAATCTATGCACTTGCGATCATACTTGTTGACTCACTGCCTGAGAAGCATTCAAAAAATTTCTGCACTGGGCCAAGTGATCCTGTGACCCTTGAGGTGAGACTTGGCCCTTACACACGTACACTCCGAGAAAGCCACAATGCCTGCACTGTATGACTTCATCTCCACTTTCCCACGCTGCGCTTTCGGTCACGATGAAATGGTTGCCAAACCGAGTCTGACGCTCTGACACTTATGTTTGGAGTGAGTGTATAACAAATGACATCACGAATATTGGAGAGACAGACCATGCATTATTTATAGATAGTAAATTGAAGGGGACTCATCCCACCTGTCTGCTTCTATAAGGTGGGTTGGGCCAGCGTGGGTCCTGCAGAATCAGGTTTGGCTTTGTGGCAAGCCTGCACATTAATCCATCATATTAGGGCCAATACATTAATCATTAACAAGCAGCTCACTGCAGGAGGAGGAAAGGCCCGCCCCCCTCAATCCCGGCAGCAAATCACAACTCACTATAGGAGAATGGATGCTCACGGCCGCCCCCAGGAGGAGGGGAGGGGTTAAGCAGGCCTGGCGTGAGGCCTTTGTTCTGCGATACAAACCAGACCGTGCAATTAACACATGGCATGAGGCCAAAGACAGCCACTTGCACCAGACTCCTCTGTCCTGCTGTGAAGACGTGGCCATCTGGACATCCAATATTTGACACCATGAGTCGGGGCAAAAAGGCAAATGGGTTTGGTCAGGCTCTTAGACATGTCCATTAGCGTTTAGATTTTTTTTTTCCTTTGTGAGAGCAGACAGGAAGTCATAGTTTTCTGCTGTTTAGAGATGGGTGTAGCTTAGAGATGGATTTTTTTTAAGGATGACATTGTTGAAGGTTATCAATTTTTAATGTGCATTTATTATGCACCTACATAATACACATGCATGCACATACATATGGCTATAAATATATTAAACAGTGTGGAGAGAAAGAAATACATGGAACATATTTGTGAACAGCATCTGATCATAGATATCTGCATTGAAGGCTACAACTATTCATGAGCAGAATTCAGAAAGGCAGGATCCGGTTTTAAAATGTCTAAAAAAAAAATGGATGGACCTACCTTACTGGTCGGTCTTGCATGAACGTGTGAACCCTCTCCCTCATTGAAAAATGTTTTTTTTTTTTTGTTGTCATGTCAAAACATGACAGACCTGAACCACCTGTATATTTTTCACATTCCTTAAAGCCCAGCCCCCCCCCCCCAGCACCCCCCTCCAACACCTCCAATACAAGTATTCTGGTCTCTTCTCTGTGTTATTTACAGGATTGTCCCTGACACCGTACCCTCTGCAGCAGCTGTCATGAAGCCGGCTGACTTCCTGATGCTATCTGATGCACTGGGACACCATAAGAGGGCCCCGTTAGTGACCACAGGCCCATAAGTGACCCCCAATCACCCAGACCTCGCTCCCGATAAAGGGCTGTGCAAAGTACCACCTCCTAAATGACTCTTTGAGCTGAGCAGATTAAGAAAATTACATTTCAAACCATAATGTACTTTTTCACAAGGACATAGACGGCAAATCACATGGTAATCAGTGACAGAGGGCAACTGGAGAAACAAGACTGAAGACGTAACCCCGTAAACAGGAACTGATGGCTTATACCAGGAGGTGTGTTACCAGGACCTTTTCTTTTAGAAAAGACCTTTCAAAAAAAAAAAAAACTTTGGGAAAGCGGCAATTATGTTTTTATTTTTTCGTTGGCTGTCACATGTTAAGACTAGGATGAGCGGACTGGGTCCTGAGTGGCTGAGTGGGAAATCGTAGAGAAATCAGAACCCACTGCTATAGTAATAGTGTGCCTCAACATGAGTCCACAAATTAATCAGAAAAAAGCGCAGAAATAATCCAGTCCATATATTAGAAGTGGTATGCCAGAGTGATTCCACACAGTGAGTCATACATAAAAAAGGTGATTTCACACAGCTGGGAAAAAATGGTTTATTACTGTAAAAGCTGGCCTATTCTGAAATGTAATTTTTGTCCCTTGGTGTCATTATTCTTATTGCTGGAATAGATGGGGCTTTCTCGTTCGCATTCCCTATTGATCTCTTATTCAGTGGTTGATGTAAACTCTTTGATTCAGCTGTTATACACCCAGTCGTGAAAATGAGAGCCGAATAAGTCTGTTTCCCCCAATACTGACAAAGGAAAGTTCCATTTGCCAACTAATTAATTAGATGTACAGTTTCTGTTACAGAAAAGCACCGCGTTTCTAATTCCCGGCAATAAAAAGTAGAAAAAAAAACTGCGACCGATTTCGGCGTCATACAAACGTGTTTGTATAAGGACAGATAACCCCACAACGACACTGTAATAACGGACTTGAATCCTATAATGAAAACTTTTACAGCGCATTTTTAAAACTCTTTCAATACTAATGTAATGTTATTCGCGGGTGTAATTAGTACCGTTTAATGCGGCACGTGAGCCAGCCTCACACGCCGCGTCTTGCGCTGAGTGGTCTCGCTCCCTCGTGGCAGACTGGCAGGCTGTGAAATCTTCTGCTGGGGTAGGTTCCCCTCCTACACCAAAATGTCAAGCTTTTTAACGTTTACAACCGTGTAAAAATGGCAACGGGATGTTGTACTTGGACCAGAGAGTCAGATAACTGCACAGGGTAATTAATTTGCAATAAGACTTAGATTAGGAACGGCGGTCCCAGAATTAAAACGATTCTAAATTTAGCTGCCTCAACGTCTTCACAAGGCACCTTTTCGTTTTAGGGAATAGAAAAGACTTAAATCCGAAAAGTCGGGAATCGCTGCGGTTTTGCTAGTTTCCGCCACTGCTTCCCTGTGACGAAAACTGCAACCAATTTGAAATCTTGCGTTGGAAATTTTCATGCTGGCAATGAAAATGTACGTTAATAACAGCCCCGCCTTCTCACGTTTAAAGTGACATTTAAAGGTGAATTGATCAAAAGTGGATAATGCCACCGCGGGAGTTTTATGGATGCAGTCAAGAATGCGCTTTGATGGCTTGTCCAGTTGTTGCTACAGCAACTGTACTCATACTCCCGTCAGTCTGCATATTAATGGAATGGGTCACACTGAAATCGCAACCACAGGCAAGTGTGATGTCCACAGAGAGCAGCCACGCTGTGAGCTGCGTGTGGCCCCTCCAGCACTGGAAGAGGTCACAGCCATGCGAACATTGATTTGCTCAGTCAAGACATCACATTGCAGCCAAGGCAGTGGATGGAGCAGAAACTTGGAGTGTGTCTCAAAAGGCACTACAATAGATGTATTTTTTACTCCTGTGTGTGCACAAACTCTCCATCCATCCATTTTCTGTAACCATTTATGCTATTAAGGGTCATAAGGATCCAAAGCCTATCCCAGAGGCTACAGCAGCAAGGCAGGGAGCAAGCCAGGATGGGGTCAACCCATCACAGGGTCCACTCACACACCTATAGGCAATTTGGATTAACCTCAGCATTTTTTTGGACTTTGGGGGGAACCCAGAGTACCCAGAGGGAACCCCCCAACAGCACAGGGAGAACATGCAGACTCCACACACATGGAGCCATGAACGCTGGTCCCAGAGCTGTGAGGCAGCAGCGCAAACCACTGCACCACCATGCCAGCCCAGTTTCGAAACCGCTTTAAAGCGGCTAGAATAACAAGGAAATGCTGGAAAGAGACCCAGGCTGTGAATCAGAGGGACTCATTCCTTTTTCCACCCTATGCCAAGTGGTGGGGGGTGGGAGGAACATCAGAGCAAATGAAACATCGGTAGGCGCGTCGCCCCCCCCAGGATA
>JAODJU010000108.1:17883021-17896592 GCA_026776725.1 Gnathonemus echidnorhynchus
CGCAGATTAAAATACGGGAGATTTACGGGAAAATACTAATACGGGAGGACGGCGGGAAAGAAGGGTAAATTACGGGATTTTCCCGGCCAAAACGGGATACTTGACAGGTATGCATTGGTGGCATGACAATAAAGTCCCACTTGACTTGACTTGATTTGACTTGAATATTATACCACAAATGAATGGTTTTTTGTTGAAAGGTTTCTGCACCACAGGGAGATAAGCCTGTATATGAAGGTCCTCTTCAACTATTCAAGCTCTCTGGTGAGATGATGGGCATCATCAGTCAGAGTGGAGTACAGTTTGGAGAACATTCTTCCTTTCACCATTGTTTCCAAAGAGTCCCAACTCCGTCCTATGATCCTTTCACTATTGAGAGTCCAGACTCAGTCTTGTGACATAGTTAGTTTTCTTCAAAAAAATTTTCAGCCTCCCAGCTTTCCTCACCTTTACATTACCGCCCCCCTAGCAAATAGCAATGAAGAACATGACAGACTGATAAAGTCTCCTCAAGAAAAACAGCCTACTCTGCACATTCTTGTCAAAATCCCACCATGTTGTCATGCCAGTCCAGCTTATCGCTGAAGTACATGTACTTCAATGCACTTATAGCACTCTACCATTTACTCACTGCCCTCTTGGATGGTGACAGAGATCTGCAGCTCCCCATTCTGCCGGAAGTCCACCACCAGGTCCTTTGTCTTTCTGACACTGAGCTGCAGGTAGTATTTCTTATACCCCTCAACAAAATTCAACACTCAACAAGACTTCTGTACTCCTCTTCCATCACTGATACATCCCACAAGTGCAGAATCATCAGAGAACATGGCATGAACCAGAATGGTAGCTGAAGTCTGTGGTGTAAAGAATAAACGGGAACGTTGACCAGCTGGTGAGGTAATCTGTGATCTCTGTAACTATGGCATCCTCAGCCTGGTACCCCGAGGTACTCTCCCAGCAGGGAAGACTGGATGGTGTTAAACAGTGGCAAAGTCAAAGAAGAGAATCCCCATGATGTTGCTTATTCAGTTGTCAGCAGGCTCTGGGAAGCAGGTATAGGATTTTATTTACATCTATGTGTGTTTAGGTATGCAAACTGTCGTGGGTGTAGGGAGTCCTGATATGCTGGAAATACCAGGCTTTCTGATATTATTACATGGGATGTCAGTGTCACTGGTCTGTAGTCATTACACTGGAGCATCCCTTCTTGAGTACAGGAACTATGCATGGGGTTTTCCACAGGGGGACACGGTGCAATGCATCAATCAGTTTCTTCAATTATGTTTTGAATATGCATTAGAACATTTTTCAAAAGGGATAGCGTGTTGTCAGAAGAGGAGAAAAGATTTTATATACCCTATGAACATAATTAGACAGACTCCAATTAACACAGATCGCATTTCTGTTCATCTCACTTTAATTTTTGCCATATAACGCTTTTCCACTAAAATGAAGAAGACATATTAATCATGTCTATTAGTTTCAGGATCCCACAGTGCTGAACTAAAGCAGCCAAATAAATCATAATTAAAACACATCTGCCTCAATAAGTACCGTACATATTTTGTTATCTTGTGGGAGAAAAAAGTATGGTTATAATCTAATATTTTACGTATGTCAGTGCAGTGTGTAATACATTCAGACCATGAAATTGTGACCTGCCAGTTGCCGATTCAAATCCAAAGAGGGATTTATACCCTTGAGCAAGATTCCCGACCATGAAATCTCCAGTAATGCCACATAAATGGGCAAGAATCTAAGCTGCTTTTGATGAAAAGGGCAACAAGGAACTTATGGGAGACATTTCAGAAGCTCCCTGTGAATGACAGTAGCTGAAGGTGCGCCCCCCAGTGGCCAGTGCTACAAGAAGTCAGGGTTGATGTTCCCAAGATTATGGTTTGATGGTGACATACTGCAAAACATGGTATATAGTGGTGGTAAGCTGTCAAAATGATCAATGTCTGGACAGCATGCAGGGATACAGTGGAGCATAAGTAGTGTAGAATTTAAGGATACAGCCCAACAACCCAAAGCTAGTGGTTCAAATTTCTGAGGGGACTGAGCTGGAACTGAGAAAAGCATCTCCATACACCAATTATACGAGTAAATGTGAGCTCAACCCATGAAGAAACCTTTCTTTGGCATGGGTCCACATGTATTTTGACCTCAGATAAAGCAACTGGAATGTAACTGTAAAACTGTAAAACGCTACAGAAACCAAACCCCCTCGGGATTGTCTCGATGTGTTTTTAGAAGAACTGAACGAGCGACTGATTTCTTGTTCTGCAGCGCCATGTGCATTTCCAGAAGCGCTCAGCCGCGGCTTGTGCCCAGGCCCAAGATAAGGATTCAGAACCGGCAGGAATCCTCAGAATCCAAGAAGGTGGTCGCAGAGCATGGCACCTTGCCAGAAAATGCCATCAAGTAAATACAGCATTTACCCTTGGAAGTGGTAGTGGAGATATTCACCCTTTTGCCATGTTTGCCTTTATTTTGATATGATTTTAATTTTGCTAGGGATTGTCTCATGTAGGGGTGGTGCGTGGCTAAGTGGGTTAGGACACTGTGCCTGTGATTGGAAGGCTGCTGGTTCAAATCCCTGGGACAGTAGAGTGATCCCCCCCCCATTGGGCTCTTGAGCAAGGCCCATAATTCCCAATTGCTTCTGTCTCACTCTGCTTTCTCAACTGCACGTCACTTTAGATAAAAGCATCTGCTAAAAATGTAAATGCAGTGCTGTGTAATAGATTAACTTGTAACTACCAATTCACGTGATTGATTTTTTTTTTTCGTAAGATCGGGAGCAGTGTGAATTCCCGAGCGGGAATGAAAAATTCGTAGATTCGTAGCCGTTAGGGCGGGGCGGTCTGGTGAACTGCTGCAACCAGCCTTTGGAACGCAACAAACTTGGTGCTGGAGAATCAAAGCAGAATTCTCATACACAGTCTTTGGCAGCAAACTAATCCCCCCCCACACCTCCGAGTCAGGCGTCTGGTGGAGACAGACATCTGTGCCACACTGAGAAAGCTTGCGAATGTGGTGTGGGTGTGAAGGGGGTGGGGGGAGTGTGCCCCCTATTCCGTTTTTTAATTTCATTAATAGAATTAAGGTCACATATAAAAAGCTGATTTATGGGGGGTAATTTTCTTATGGAGGCTGACGAGTTTGTGGTCTTGGCTGATTTATTCCAAGGCCTTCTCTGACAATACTTGGCTCTGAGATAATCAAGGGGAGCTTTCTTTGTTGTTTTTCACAGGATATCTGATTGTACTACTGGGAGGCCACTGCAGACAGCCTAATAGTTTATGTATTCTGCCCATCTTCTGTTTTGCATTTCAAATTCATTCTGACGTGGGCTGCGCACCTGTAAGTGCGGTTGACAGGCGAGAGCTCGTCCTTTTCACGTGACCCTGAGCAGATGAGACAAAAGTGTTTCCAAAAGCAGTCCATTGTTTTTTTATGGAATGGCAGCTCCGTCTGCTGAGTAGGACATAGTTCCATCGCCCAGATCTGCCCCCAGGTGAAGCAGGGTCGGTCCAGAGGCCACTATGCAGCAGTGTGCGTAAAGCACAGTGAAAATGTTGTGCTGCTGTATTACGTATGGCTGTGTTTTTTTTAAATCTTCTATTATTCGTTCATGTGAATTTTTGTTTAACGACATTTTTAAAACCTTCACGGAGAGCCAATATTTGCGGCTGGCCTTTTGTGTAATGTTTTTTTTAACTGAAAAATTGCATGTCTGCCCTCTAGTGGGGTAATTTTCAATTACATCTACCTTTAAATTACGTGATATCCGAAGACCTACCTACTGTCATTCATTTGTCTAAAACGCAGCGACACGGGAATTTGTCTGTATTCTGAAACATCAATATCCGATTGACAAAAATTGAGAAAGCAGGTAACGCGTGCCACAGCTCCTCATGTGCTAGCTGTTATACTTCTGAAGGAATACTGTGCTTTATTTACTGAGAACAAGGGTGAATAATTAACCTCTTGTCCATCAGATAATGTTAATGCATTGCCCGTTTCCTCTGTTCTATGCTGTTGTTTTTCATTATTGTGACACTGTTTCATTCAGGATGCTGGCATCACGTTCCAGTGTGGTGATATGGCACGCTTAAAAAAAACCCGGCCAACTAGTTCCGCTGTAATGCGTTTTTAATGTCTGAATTTTAATGCATCTCAAGTCTAGTATTCCAATGGCTCCAAAGACCTTAGGCTGAGCGCAGAAATGTTCCAATAATCACAGGTTAATTGTCTTGCAACCCACAGTGCACGAGGCAAGATGAGAGATCTATAAGAGCGCGCGGCGTCACGCGATGTGGCAAAAGTTCCCCGATTCGGACAGGAACGCTCAGAATAACATGGCTCCATGGATGTGCTGAAGGCTCTATCTACTGTAGGGGCGGCTCGTCTGAGGATGAGGTCGCTTTGTGTGGGTCACAGAAGAAGCGTGTTGAAAAATCAGTAGCACAATTATAAGTATCTGGCAAATTAAGAGCTCCCCTGTGTACGTTAATAAGATAGTCCAACCAACTTTAAAGACATTTCAAATTGGATATGACACCGTGGTCCCATATTAACTTTTGTGAAATGTGTGCAATACACTTCATCACCGCAGTGGGAAATGCAGCAATGTGAATCGTGCGGCGATCCAGTTTCAGCAAGCGCAAGTATCTGCACGTAGCCGCCTGCAGTGCCGCGGTGGCGAGGCGGTGCAGGGGAGAGGCTGCGGATGACAGGGATGCGTACGTGTGACACCGGGTTGTCTGCGCTCACACACGCGGAGTACAAGTCGCGTGAACTTCGCCGCCACAGCCTACTCCCCAACAACACGAAGAATGCGTGTAAATACATGTGATCTACAGCAACAGATTGATTTCTCCTGTGCTAGATTTGTCGCTGTGTATGTAGCTTTATAGCATTTAAGTATGACGACTTGTCGATCGATTTAAAAATATCATGTGACCCGGGGTGTCGAACTCCAGTCCAGGAGGGCCAGAGTCCTGTATAGCTTAGTACCTTAGTTGTTTCCCTGTTTCACAACAAATGATTCAGCCCAAGAGTTGTGTGGTAATTAGCACAAGGAGTTGAATCAGGTGTGTCAAATGAGGGGAAATCCAAAAATGTGCAGGGCCCCTGCCCTCCAGGACTGGAGTTTGACACCTGTGATGTGACCATCGGCGGACAGCTACTTTTGCGAGCTGGTAATTACCGTACTAAACGCGCAAAGTTATTTGTAAGACAGTTAAGATTAGATTGCTATACGTAAAAAAAATGTAGAATGACTACATTGAAATTCATATCAAACTGGCACAGAATTGCATTATAATGGATACGCAGAATAGGTAGATGTAAGGAGAATAACACTAAGCTGCTAACTACACATGAAGCTGTATCATCCACCCAGTTGCATATCCAGTACCAGCTAACGGTGAACCTACTCCATGAAGCGCATCAGGAGAGATGCTGCCAGCCCATGCCATTTAGAAGATTCACAGCATGCCAGTTAGACTGCCAGTGTGCAGCATTTGAGGGTTAGGGGTCATCTTCAAGGGCCTAACAGCGACAGCACTCTGCCCATACTGAGATTTGAACCAAAGACCTTCAGGCATTGCAGCCTAACCGGGGCTGCCAACCTTAAATTTGTGATTTCACTAACTTTTAAGACTCTTTTTATCCACATGCCATTTTACCTTTTCTTAGGTGTGATGGACAGTGGAATTTATTTACCAATTTACAGACAGGATGAATTTAATATTGACTGTCCGTAAATTTACAAACAGTTGGCAACCTTGATCCTAAGCTACAGAGCCACATCGCACTCTACAATTCCTGAGCTGCAGTGCTGGAATGTTACTACAAAAGTGGTGCATGATTGCTGGACGTTGTTGAGACTAATCATAGATATGTCTAGAAGGAAGTCAGTCAGCCAATCCCCAGCAGAAAGTGTCTTTAAGCTTAGCATGCCTGACTGGCCCAGTTACCTAGCAAGTGGCAGTGTTACCAACAGGAAGCAATGATGCACATTCAGATAAACAACACTGCTTGTTGCAGTGGGGGGTGGGGAATGATTTCATATGCTGATTAATGCTGATTATTGGAGTGAGAGAAGCGGTTGCCCTTTTCTTTGAATCACACCTAAATGAAGGGGTCGAGTGCTCTCCAGAAACAGCCTTGGCTTCCAGCTCGCGTGTTTGTGAAGCCCAACTTACCAGCTTATTTACACTCCATTACCTATAACATGCAGACCCCACAGTGGGTTCGAATCAATGTCAGAGATGGGTGATTGTCATCACCTGAGCAGGAAATGTTAAGGAAAAAACACAGGAGCATTTTAAGTAGGAGTAATTGTGCAAGCAGTTATTTATTCCAAAATTGAATTCTGAGAGGTTTTAAATTAGGATATTATTAGATTTGATGAGTGAGAAATCTGTCAGTGACATTTTCAATCATTTGGAATGTCATTATAACGATGAGGGTGAAAAACAAAAGGTAAACAGTAAGCCTGCAATAGAATATGCCGAATATTGATACGCTAAATGACCTGATAGTTTTGGGGGAATGTTTATTACGGCAATATATCGGAATGTATTTCCAGTCACCTGTCAAATGAATGACATTTTACTGGTGAAATATCAAGTTTGAGTCCTTTTAAATTATGCCTAGCAGTACATCTGCAGCACTGTGACAGTTTATCTGAGAAAGTTTATCTGTTTCAGTATGTACATATTTATAAACTTTACTTCTAACTGTTCACCTAGAGTTAAATCAATAGATGCATCATAATGTGAAACGCTAGTGCATGTGTAGGTTTGCCAGCTCTCTTGGTTGTCTCATTTGTACAGTCCTTTTGATTGTGCCGTATCATGTTAATTCAAGCAGAAAATGAAGGCGGGGTGTCCTATTATTTGTGCACAATCATGTGTAACTATGTCACAAACATCATTAATTATTTTACCATTGAAACATTAGGTGAGCAATAGGGTGATAATGCTTCAGTGGGTCTAGGTTTAAATCTTGCTTCTGCACTCTGCGTGTGGAGTTTACATGTTCTCCCAGTGTCATGCGGATTTCCTCCCACAGTTCAAAGCCTGCAGTTAGACTAATTGCCGTCTCTAAATTGCCTGTATTTTGTGCTGCTCTGTGCACCGGCATCATGTCTAAGGTATACTGCTGCCTTGTGACCTATGCTGCCTGGGAAAGGGTCCAGGCCCCTTGTGACCCTAGTCAGGATAAGCAATTGGCAGCTGTGTGAGACTGGAAAATAACATGTGTACCCTCTGGTGGTGGCTACTACAAATTACACTAAATGTTAAGCTATTGTCATAATGTAACATCAATTTACTATTTGTTGTTATTTGGTGCATTAAAATAGGAACATAACTGTTTGTTTTTGGTAGCAAAATAAAACACTCCATACCTCATCTAAAATCCAAAAATACATATTTAAACACATTTTACTTGTTTCAGGTTTTCCTGTGTTTAGTGGTTGTTTTTATTAGATTTTCTATAAAGTGGCATCAGATTTATTGAATAAATAATTCATTATACTCACGTAAATGCCTACTTCATCACATTTTAAATTAGTATTCCTTGCTATGCATTTCAGTGCAGTTATTCATCCAAGATGCCTGTCTCTCTATCCTGTACGGTGAATTGGCTTTTATAACAAGCAAAAAAAAAAAACACCCTCTCCCAATATTTTCCTGTTGCAGTGCATTTTAATGTCTGAATTTGAATGTATCTGGGGTCTAGTATTTTAATACACTTAAAGACCCTGTGATTGAGCCTGGAAATTTCCTAAATAACCACAGGTTAATTGCCTTGTACCTTCTGTTGTCTAAAGGATGGTTGACGGTAAGTGAACAGTAAGCCAGATTTCACAACGTTGAAATAAGTGGTTCAGTATAGACCTATGTGCACTTTTGCTATGGTGTTGGCAGATTGCTTTTGCCAAAATATTGTACGGATTAATGTGTCATAAAATTAGGGGGGAAAACGGCAAGTCTCTGTATGACACATAAGGTAACAATCAACTAGTAATGCATAAATCATGGCATTTGTTTTATCTACTTACCATTAGCGCATGTGAAGAAGGCTTTCAGGCAGCCTCGAAAAAAAAAAAACAGTGCGGTCCTTTACTGAAAATGGATGGGAATGTCTGCTGCCCCAGTTCAATTCAATGACAGGTTAGTCATTGTTATTACGTGAAGACAGGGAGCTTTTCACCATAGGGAGAGGCAGCTATAACAGGCGAGTGTCTCGCTAAGGTCAGCGAAGCGCCGTGGTGGCAGGGCCATGATTTGTTATGGAGTTAGCACTTACAAACAGACAGATAAGAGGCGCTGAGAGACAGGGTCAGGAACTCCCCATGAGATGCACATTTGCAGTGACGCACAGCCGGTGACTTCAGAAACACTGCCCAGAAACTGTCACAGGTGTCAAAAGCACATTTAAATTTTAATGCTAACAGCTGTGCGTACAGACGCACGGAACGATGTTAACAACTGGGTATGCGGCTGTGTTGAACATTAAAGACAGAGGTGAAACAAAATGCAGCAACAGCATTAGGATACCGCTAATCTCAAGGTTTAGCTGTGATTACATTCACAAAATATCGGGGTCAAGATGATTTATCATAATTATTAAATGGTTACGGTGTTTCTGAAAACTTTAAGGGTATGGTTTCATTTGTTTTGGTTTTCATGTAGTGTAATACATGACCATACATTTATGAAATACTGTAAAATGATATTTAGGCCTACTCGAGCAGGGAAAACTGCAGCATTTTTTGTTCTTTATAAAAGTCGAACTGCCCCCATAATGCCGACATTTCTTAATTATCAGTAGGTAACAAACTCCCATGTGCAGTGGAGCTCACTAACACCAGCAACTTAGTATATTCACCAAATATCTATGAATAAGCTACTGTAGCTCTTTCTGAACTGGAGTCAACCTTCCGAATATGCTATTTATATTTATGGAAAATTGTCACTGCAGTCCTCTATTCGATAAGTGGTTATGGAACATAGATGGAGTGATATTCATAAATCATGCTTGAATTAAATAAAAATAAATGAGCATATTGTGTGGTGTGCAAAAATGGCACGCCATTATACTGCCTCCAGTAACACGGTAATGAGGATCCAGACATAATCTCCATAGCCCCTAAACCTGTATTTCTGTATCAGAGCCGATGAGGCAGTGATTTGTATACGCTCTGGTGCTCGACACTCGGCAAATCCCATAGGTGCACCTTTAACAGACCGAAATCTCCCTACAGTGCCATCATTCTCCACGTTGTCGTCAGTGCTTGAGTGCGGAGGCACAGTCAGGTCATGTCTAGCCTGGTAAATTAAGGGCAGCCAACACTTCTCAGGGGCTCTTGTATATGCAAACATATATGTAAAATTGAGGGGGTGGGAGATTCGTGTAGTACGCGATCGCCCTGTATCACAAAATGCTAAAAATATGTCATTTGTCCTGCCCCCCCACCCCAAGCTCCCTGCCTCCTGCATGGACAAAACAATTTCATTGGGGGCCCCACATGAGGATCACTGTCTCTCCTGGGCCCCTGCAGATACCAGGCCTGCATACACCCTTGCTTGAGGCTAGAGGTAATAATACGTACTGGACCTCAAAATAGCATTTGGGAACGCCGGGTGTTTTACGTATTGTTATCTTCACCATAGGCACACCTTGTTTAAGTACTTCAGTGATATTAACCCCTGTGGTATTTGAACCAGGTTTCCTGATGATGGAACAAAACAAATATGCCAAATAGGGCAGAGTCCCCTGAAGAGATTTAACAACCACTAGACTGGATAGTTTATTATAGCTTATGTCCCAAATGTCTGGTGAAATTTCAGAGTGAAGAGGGGGAGGAGTAACAATCTAGAGTGGTCCTCGGAGGGTAAAAGCTTGTGCTGAATATCTGACAGGTCTCTATGTTTTTCCCCTTCAGCCACAGTAAGAGTACAATGTCCAAGTGCCGTTTTTACCTGTGGTTGGAACGTCAAATGTCTTTGAGAAGTCGACCCCCCCCCCAATATCCATAGCTTCAAATTGAACCGCAATTTTGGAGATAGTGTCCAGCTCAGTGAGTTAGGCCTCCATGTCTGTGATGGGGTGGTCACTGGTTCAAGTCCCATCTTCAGCAGAATAGTGACATGTCTGTTGGGCCCTTGAGCAAGGCCCTTAATGGTCTGGGGGTGCTGCCTAAATGTTTGACCCAGCACTCAGACCCCAGGTTTCACTGTTAATATACACCCTTTGGGCAAAAGTATTGGGACACACCTCTCAATCACTGAATTCAGGTGTGTCATTCAGACCCATTGCCACAGGTGTATAAAATTAAGCACCTAGCCATGCAGTCAGTTTTACAAACATTTATGAAAGAATGGGTTGTTTTGGGGGTGGTGCAGTGGTTAGCACTGTTGCCTGATGCCTTTGGGACTAGGGTCTTCGTTAGGGTTCCATGTGTGTGAAGTTTGTATGTTCTTCCTGTGTTACCATGGGGATTCCTCCAGGTGTTTGGGTTTCCCCCCACAGTCCAAAAGCATGCTGATGCTAATTTTTTAATGCCCCATCCTGGGTTGTTCCCTGTCTTGTGTCTGTAGCCTCTGGGATAGGCTCTGGGCCCCCCATGACCCTGAATAGGATTCTGGTCATTCTGAAGAGTTGGTCAATTCAAGCATGGTACCGTCAGAGGATGCCACCTTTGTGATAAATCAGTTTGTGAAACTTCTTCCTTGCTAGATATTCCATGGTCAACTGTAAGTGGTGGTGTTGCAAAATGGAAAGTTTAGGAACAACAGAAACTCAGCCACGAACTGGCAGACTGTGTAAAGAAACAGCCGGGTCACTGAATGCTGAGGCGCATAGTGTGTATGTCATCAATGCTCTGACTCAGTAACTGCAGAGATCCAAACGTCATCTGGCCTTAACTGCAGCACAAAAAATTGTGCACTGGGAGCTTCATGGAATAGGCTTCCATGGCTGAGGAACTACAGTGACTACATGCAAGCCTGACATCGCCAAGTATCTGATGGAGTGCTGTAAAGCACACCGACACTGGACTCTGTGGAGTGATAAATCACACTTCTCTGTCTGGCAGTCTGGTGGATGAGTCTGGGTTTGGCAGATGCCAGGAGAACTTTACCTGCCTGACTGCAATGTGCAAACTGTAAAGTTTGGTGGAGGAGGGATAATAGTATGGGGTTGTTTTTCAGGGGTTGGGCTAAGCCCTTTGGTTCCAGTGCAGGGAACTCTTAATGCTTCAGCATTCCAAGACATTTTAGACAATTCTATGCTTCCGGCTTTATGGGAATCGTTTGGGGAAGCCCCTTTTCTGTTCCAGCATGAATATGCCACAGTGTACAAAGCAAGGTCCATAAAGACACGGTTGAGTGAGACTGGTGTGGAGGAACTGGCCCGCACAGAGCCCTGACCTCAGTCCCATCAAACACCTTTCGGATGAACTAGGATGAAGATTGCAAGCCAGGCCTTCACATCCAACATCAGCGCCTGACATCACAAAAGCTTTTCTGGATGAATGGACAAAAATTCCCACAGACACACTCAAATCTTTTTGGGAAGCCTTCCCAGAAGAGTGGCGGCTGTTATAGCTGCAAAAGGGGGCACCGGCTCTATATTGATGCCTTTGGATTTAGAATGGGGTGTCATACAAATTCCTGTAAGTGTAATGGCCAGGTGTCACAATACTTTTGTCCATATAGTGTAATAAATCATATACGTCATGTATACGTATGTCTCAAAAGAGCGCCACATGGGATATGGGAAAACAAGCTTTCCAATGTGGTTGTACGTATGTAAATAGCAAATAAAGCATCATTCATAACTTTACCAACCAGGCCTCGAGGGGAGTTAGGGTTCAAATAAATGCTATACAAGATAATGAATGTCAGTTGTTTCTGTACACTACACTTTTATTGCAGTTGTAACCAAGTAACTAGGATATACAATTGCCATGTATCTTGTGATGCAACAGTTTCCTATTTGTTTCTTTTTAAATGTGGGCACCAGTCATTGAATCAGTTGTATGCCCGTTTTGTTCCAAGTCCTCAATTTATCAACCAGGAATTTTGGAATTCGGGTTGTAAACCAGCCAAATTCCTCAAGCATCGTCATATGTCTAGTTTTATCACTGAAGATGATGAATTTGGTGCTAAGTATTTTTGATCTTGAGTTTGCATGGTGTTTAAATTTTGTTATAGCACAAAGATAGATAATAGCTTTAAGATTTAGCTGCCAAAGGTAGGTTTAATACAACTTTGTTGCTCTGTTGATATTGCTCCAGGTATAGATCAGAGCCAAAATGCCCTGGTTCTTTCCAGGTTGGCATTAATAAGACTATAGTGGGAAAACACCAAGTACCTGTTATTTTTCATGAAATGTTGGCCTGATTCTGACTTGGTAATGGAAAACAGACTAAGAACTCTAGCCAATGGGGCTGCAAGAAGATGACATCATGCGTTTCTTATCGCTGCTCCTTTCTCAGTTACTTTGGAAGTTTTAGACAATTTAAGCTTATCGGTTTAACAAACGGATGGAATCTTAATTAGATGGCACAGCATGCTTTGTGGTCTCTTGCCTGTGATCCATAGAGCTCTGTAGTGAATAATCTGACTGATGTATGAATTGATTTTGTTATTGTTTCTAGTCAGGCTAAGGATAACAAACATAAAATCCCATATTGGCTGCACTATATTATCAAAGAGGAAAGAACCTGAGTGATGCACTGCTTTGAGAAATGTCTGCTGTTAGATCACCTAAACTGGTGGTGGACCGTGCCCAAGCTGGAGGACAACTGGACGGACAAGAGCCAGACGTTCGCACAGATGGAAAGATGAATCCTGGGTGAGTTTGCCACATGGAATCACTACAGCAGATCTGGATATGAGACAAGGTCCTTTCCAGGTTAGGGAAACTGGAGGAAGAGTTTCAGAAGAACAGCCTGCTCCAGTACAGACCACTAATGTGTGACAGGGAGAGCTAAGAATTTGGGTTAAAATGTGTTTTTCTTGCTCAAATAAAGGTGGAGAGCTAAGAGTGGCAATTTAAGTTCAATCTAATATGTTAAAATGAGGTCAGTGAAGATGCAGCATTTCATTACAAGTGTCAGAGCTCTTGGCACACAGCTGGCAAATGTACAGAAAGCTGGGGTTGGTGTATCTGTTTGTACTTCTAAGAATTGTATCGCTATATATATGCAAAAATAACAAGCAACTTCTTACTCTATAGCCATAGTGACGAAGGACACTCACCCGCTCAACACAGCTCAGAAATCCAAGCTGTCTGTCCCCGGGGGCGTGTCATCCCTGGATACCATTGGGGCCGCAGAGATGCTGGTGGGCAGCCAGAAGAGAAAGGCCAGGAAGAGTAAGATTACCCACCTGGTGCGCACTGCTGATGGGCGCGTCTCCCCAGCGGAGGGTGAGTGGCTGCAGCTGAGCAGGTGACTGCACCAGCCTGGTGTTACACTGAGATCCTCCAAACCTCCAGGCTGGTGTTACACTGAGATCCTCCAAACCTCCAGGCTGGTGTTA
>JAODJU010000108.1:17902853-17919352 GCA_026776725.1 Gnathonemus echidnorhynchus
GCTCTGTTCCTGCTGGGTCAATCACTCCTCTCTGGACCTGCCCCTCAACTACACATTTCAGTGTAAAGAACACAAAAGAGGTGCTCATTGGATCACTATCATATCACCATGACATATATATAAAGCTATGCAATAAACATAAACAGTGGTTGGTTTTAAATTTGATCTTTTGTACAGATCTGCTAACTCATGAAAATGTTTCCAAAATGTAATATTATGACGTATTTGTTTACCATTTCAGTTTTTTATTCCACAGAATGATGTTATTTAATATTTTATATCTTATTTCATTGCAGTTGGACTGGCAGTTCCAATCTCTGGAATATTTTGCGTGACGATCATTTTCCTTGTTTTTGCACTGTTTAAGATATTCCGTAAGTTTTTATACTTTCTTGTATGTATAATGAATTATGCCCATAATATGCCTAATATGGTGCTTCCTGGGATAGGAAGCAAAGAAGTGGTCAATATTATTCTTGCTGAGTGATGTGACCTTTTTTCCATTTTCTTTTTCTCAGAAAACGTCCACTGTCGCTTGCTTGAATCCATCCACACCCCTGCCACTGAAACCCAGGAGTCACCAATACATACAACTTATTCCCAAGTCTGAGACCATTAAACAATACAACACATATTATTTGACTTTCTCCATGTCTTATTTTGCCTTGGACTCGAGATATGATGACAAAAAAGTTGAGGCCATATAGGAAATCATTTAAAAGCAAAAAACTGGAAAGAAAACATTTTCAGTGCATAATTATATATTTTTGTTGAACTCACTGCTGATGATGCTTGTAAATCCATATCCTCCTGAGACCCCACCCATTCATTTATGTCCATTGTAGTGGACATTTTATTTTTGCATCTATCTTTTCACTGATGTAAGGAAACGTATTTAGTCCTGTTGTACTGAAGATGACATGCTGTGAAATTAAAAATAAAAATAAATTTGAAAAAATCTAAATTGTAAGATTTCTTATTTCTCCCAAAGTCAAAAAACCTAAAATTGAAGGACACTGTTTTCTTTGGGTCTCAGGAGGATATTATGCCTTCCAATGTGGGTTATGCTTGCATACATATGAAAAATGTTCATTTAAAACAATGCTATTTTCTGTAGAATTAAACAATATTGAGTATTTTTTTTTCTTTTTACCTATGACTAATATTCTGTAGCTTCTTTCAATGTTTTCTAATAGTTTTTGATTTTAATGGCAATAACAGTGTTCTTGATTCTAAGGTTTGGATTTTGATTCTGTCATTGTTGTGCCCTCTTCTGGTTTTCTGATGACGACTTTCAGTTTTGGATTCTGTTTTGGCTTTGGTTAATAAACAGCCATGGAGTGCTCTGTGCGTGGACTACCGCCTGATCCATTTTACACGCACACATTTTTGGATTCACATCCTTGTGGGGACCGTACATTCATTTCTATGGGAAAAATTCAAATGATGACTTTTTTTTTTGGCCAGACAGTGTATACCATACTATAAAGATTCAAAAATAACCAAATATACCAAAAAATAGTATGCAATATCCTTGTACTGCTACAAAAAAGTCTGCATCTTGTATCTCAAGACTAACATCAACATGAGTACCAGATGATTACAAATGAGATGATTGCAAATGACTCCATGAGTAGCTGATGATTGCAAGAACATCTTCTAAATTTGTAGTATTTGATGATGCCTGAACTTTATTTATTTTTTATATATCTCTGCTATGACTTATTTCTTGACATCTGTACCTGAACACCTAAATACAAGCCGTAGCAAAGCATATGAAGATAATCGACACAATAGCTGACCTTCCCAGCTTCAGCTGAACTTCCGATGTGTGTTATATTTTTTTCTTTTAGATTTGAATAGAATTTCCTCGCCGCTTCCATTAGAGCTACAGCTTCAGCGTAGAATTGGAAGCATCACGTCCAGCCTTCAGATAGAGAGATTGTTTTTTTCTGCAAGAATATTGATGTTTGTTCTGGCCTTCTTCTGTAGAGTATTTATGGTTTTATGGTACGGCCCCCAAAATACTGCATTCAGAATTAATGTTTGTGGGCTGAGGGTCTGAGGGCTCCTCCGGTGCTCTAAAGTGCCCCCCCCCCGCAGCAGATGCCCCTCACATGACCCGGCTCCGACATTAACACCTGGGTGGCGCTGGGGCTCTGCCCCAACTCTTTGAGTTATTTGAACAGGAAATTCCATCCTGGTGTTTTTGAAACAAAGTTTGTTAGCTGGAGATGAAAGTAAGTGTCCATTGTAAGCTGTGAAATACTCACCTGGGTAGGGTTACCTTGGATGTTTTCTTTTTAATTATTTGAGATTTTTTTAATTATATGCATGTGTTCAGTTTACTCAAGTGGGACACTCATATCTATGCATAATGAGTATGAAATCTTTTACTTTTGTTAAACCCATAGTATAGATAACTGACAAATCAAATACACCAGTCAGAATCTGTCTACAAGGGCGTAACTTTGGCTGGAACATTGGAGGGGTTGAGGTCTCCACCCATTACGGGGGAAACATGATTATTGGGGGGGTTATATTGGCTGGATCTGATTATTGGGGGGGTCATGACCCCCCTAACCCCCCTGGAAATTACACCCCTGCCGGTCTATGTGTGACTACTTATTAGTAACCAATAATAAATATTTGTTACATAGACCACAGAACCACCCAAAAAGCCATTTGTATCAGTAACATTGTATGTTATACAACAAATATTGCTTGTTCTTTTGTTATAATTCACAAAAGACATCACAGATAGGTGCCAACACAAAAATGGCAAGAAAGGATTATGTCAACATCTCTCCACAGGGATAAATGTCAAGATTTTCTCTCTGGCGCTACATTTCACACAATATTCTGCACCTAGAAAGGATTGCTACTGTTCCAGTACTAAAAGAGTTCATTCAATTAAAGGTCTATTTATTTAATATCAGTTTAAAAACTGATTTTTTGAATAATTATAGCATACCTATGAGAGAAACTCAAAATTCTAACGAGATGTGCTTAGATTCAAATAAGGGTCTTCGTGCTTTAGATCAAGATGAAGGGACAGAGTTTTATTCAAAAGGTCAAAGGCCAAGAAAAGGCTCTTCATTTCCTGTGAAATTCAGAGAGGACAGGGTCTGGGCCATGACCGTGAGGCCATCACCCCTGACAACCGCATGAAATAATGTTTTTTCATCAACTATGATTCAATACTCACAGCTCAAAATGTCACTGCACGCATTACAAGACAGAATTTAACACAGAATGCTGGGTAATAAATCAATCAGTGGCAATGTCAGCGTGAACCCATGGAGACAAAGATTACATCTTACAGTACAGGGGTGACGAGGCACGGATGTTTATCGGCGTGCTTAACATTTGTCTGAAATATTCAGCACCTCAGAGAGCTAAGGAACTGCAACCGCAGACTGCCAAAAACCACCCAGCAGCAGCGTGATGTCTATATGCACTGCTTTTCAAAACTGTTTACTTGTACATGTCATGTCCTGCCCATCGTATGTGTCTGGTCCTACCATCTCCATTCGAGCCACACCTGTTACTCGTCATGTCCTCGTCAGTCAATGTATAAAGTACCTGCTTGTCTTGTGCTCCCCAGTCCAGTCATTGTCATCCTCTGTACCGTGACCAGTGACTCCCCCCCCTTTGTTGCCATGTTCCTGATCCTGCTCCTTGTTACACTCAGTCTCCCTTCTGTTTGACCCCTCAAGGTTCTTTTCTTTCATTTCCTTGGTTTCTGTTTTGTTTCGGACTGTCAATAAACCTCCCACGGTTCTCCCTATGGCTGTATCTGGGCCCTCCCTCCTTTGTATTGTGACAGTACTATTTGTACTGGGTCATTGTTGTTTATTGTTGTGTACTGGGGTGCATTATATTTTATTGGTAACACTGTACTTGAGGGGGCACAAGTCAGTTACTACTCAAGTACAAATCATAATCAAATATAATAACTGCATGAAATTCATGGCCTGCTATGACTTACTGATGACAAACCAATATGAGATCAGTGCATAGTTTCTGGTTAATACACTAATACATTAAGAGTGTACTACTACTTTATTTGTGCCCCCTCAAGTAGTGTTAGCTTTTTACTTTAGTTTCTTTTTTTTATCCCCACCTAGTATTTGTTCTTCAGTGTTTGTTGTTTAATTATTCTTTGTTATAACTCTCTGATGCTATGAAGACTCACAATTTCATGTGTGTCAAATGACAACAAAGTGACTTGACGTGATTTGAATGCATTGCTTCTTGTTGTTGGTTGTTCAGAGGAGGATGCCGCTGTTTAATGAACTTTGGGCTTCTGTTAGCTTTCACCTTCTTCCCTGGTGTTTCTCAACACTCCACCTTTGTCTCATCTCGTGACTGATCCAAGCGCGTCGTTAGGCCTATCTTTATTTTTATTTTTTTTTAGACAACTCCAACAATTTTTCCAAAGCAGGAAATATTTACAAAACTTGATAATGGAGAAAATAAAACTAAAGTTTTAAGTAGCAAATACAGTAATGTTATACTGAACAAATTTGGTGAAACAGACCAATAATATGAGCTTCTCATGTTACCTCAGGATGTCTAAAAATATCTTTTAAAAAATGACTGAAATAACCCAAATCATTATAATCATAATAACAGTGATGCTATCTGTACAAGACTGAAAGAATGTATTTAATTTCAGTAGCTAAATGAGTAGAATGTTTCATAAATATTTTGTCATTCAAAAGGAACAACTGAAATTATAGCCTATCCTAAACCCACAAACAATTTAATAAATATATACATTTTAAAAACATCTATGTAAAATTTTAAAACCCAATCACAGAGTTTCCACGGTGAATTTTACCCCTGAATTTGACCTCAGACCACCTCTCGCCTTTTTCACTGAATTTTAAAGCGCGTCTCATGGACTGTACTGTAGTTTGTGGCGTGTCTATTCATTGTAAGATTGAATCTGACTGAACTGCATTCCTTTGTCATTAGAAAAAAAACATACATTTTCCATTAATATCCATTAAAACATACATTGTCCATTAATATTTATCTAAATGAACCCACTGCAACATATGTCTCCTGCATTTAGCCTGTATTGGTTCGGGGGCTGATTTCCGCCCCTGGATTGATCCCTTCTCGGCGTGGACATGGTGCAGCGGATGGGTGCTGCCCAGGATGAGTCAAGGCAGTGGGTGAAATAGGACCTGGGATTTTCAGAAAGACCCAGCGGAGATTAGGTGACAGCGCTGTCCCCAATCTGTGTCACCAGGGGAAGGGCGTTTTAGACTTGTTACTGAGTGCAACATTGTGGCAGGAAATGGATCAAGAGTGTGCAAACTTTTGTGGGAAACCTGATTTTAATTCCTGTAGTTCGAGGAAGCTTACAGTTTGCCTGGCTTCCTTTAAGCTGCTGCTAAGCCACAGGGAACGTGCCCTGGAGCTGAGGTGGGAAGCGATGCAGGAAGAGAGTGTCCATCAAGCCAGGAGTATTTCAACTCACAATCATTCAGTGAGGATGAGTAAAGCTTCAGCAGGGATTTTACAATACACAGGAGCAGAAGTTCAAAAAAGGCCTTTAAAGAGAAGGTGTTAGAGGTCCTCTTCACCAAAAAAAATCCTTTAACATATTATTTAAGCAAAATTGGTTCCATCTGCAAACACTGGGTGGTTTTGTACTTAAGCTCTTCCTATCTTGATTATTGACTGCATCCTGTTTCCGAATGTAACACAGACTCTATCTAGTCTCATTTTATTGTATGGCATGCCGTTCTCATTTATGGGACACAAAAAAGATTAGATTCAGTGTCAACGGATTAGTATGGGCTCGCGCGAAATTAGGATCAGATTTTTTTTTAATGGTCCCCAAGCATAATGGGGGATCGGCTTTCGGTGAAATGCAAACCCTGGGAGGGTGAATGAGGCATAAACAAACAACTGTGAAATAGAGCCACGGAACAGGTGCTGCAGAAAGCCAGCAGAGCCGCATGCCGCCGACGTCTGTTCAGCTGACGTTTGAATTACGCTGAGTAGCATTTCGCTGCAGCCCAACTGAGGGGCCCGAGGTACTCATTTCAGAAGTCAATTAAAGGCAATCAATGTTTTTGTTCCTGTAACCTTTAATGATGCTGGTGCTCGTATTTGGATATTATGGGAAGGTAAACAATTTGTATAAAGAAACAGTTTTAAAATGTAAATAAAATCAAAACGCCTTTGCCATACACAGAGGCCAGCGTAGAAAAGTCATATAATTTAATATTACTATAAAATGTTTGGTTAATTGTCCTATTAATGCTCAGTTTGATATATTTAAAATGATTTTGTACATAATAGTTCCATTTAATGAATAAAACATGCATTTCTAAACAGATCTAACCATAACCTCCCATCCCCCCATTTTCTTTTGTCAAAAAGATTCTTTGCAAAGCTTTCCGCAAGATAAAACATGATATGAATTTAACATTTATGATGTGTTTCCCAATAAGCTATGGTAGACATTAAGTAAAAACTTTAAATATTAGCTACACCCGATTCGTTTGTTCAAAGTTACAGAACTGCGATGACGAGTGCAGTGTCCTTCAAGTAAGATGCAACATCTTTGGAGTAAGATGCATTAATGCTTTCCAGGTAAACTTTTTAATATGGAGACACACGGTGCTAAACTTAACAGGACTCAATGAAGTAGCTCTAAAAAGTAAAGACATTGATGTTGAGGATAAGACAGTATGAGTTGTTAGCTCAGTCATTTAAAGACAGACATGCCAACAGAGTGTGCAGGAGCTCCTCGGGGGACGACCTGGTTGACATCTAGCTGTGGAACGGCTTGGAGATTCCGGAATGTACCCTGTAGTGCTTGTAGAGGATGGTGGCTGTGGCAGCCACGCCAATACAAGCCAGAACCAGAATACCCACTGCTATTCCCAGGCCCATGGAAGTCTTGGAATCATCTCCCTTGCTGTACGATGCTATTCATCAGTGGGGAAGGAGAAGCCCGTTAGACTTCAAGTTTTTTCATACTACTACAATTATTAAGATCTAAGTTCTTTGCTGCCATGTTCTGCCCACTGAACAGTATATAATATTCCCATAGCCTGCAACACTTCTAATCACGGTCCTGACAGAACATATTCGGGCTCAGATCTAATCTCCACAATTAAGGATTGATAAAAACAGACAATTGAGTCATCAATGACTCATATGGGTTTGTAGTAGAATGACATTTACATTGCTGAGAATTTCATGGAGATTAAAACAAAACTTACCCTGTTCCTTTGATGATAGCACTGAAACAGAATAGGGATGGGAAAAAAAATGTTATTCTGGCTCATATCAAACATCGACAATACTCTAGACCACATTTAATTCATATGAGTTGCTGCATATAAGCAGGCCAATCAGATGAGCTTTGTCATGTGGAGATGCTTGGATTGGTTTGCAAAGAGGCTCTCCTATTGGTGCTGTTGGAGATGATGGGTCTGCTGAACGTACCGCTCTCTGCCTTGGTGATGATAGGTGGGGAGGTGATAGTGGTGGAGTCAGTGATGCCTGTCGTGGGGGATGGAGTGCTCACCACATCCCTTTTTCTCCTCCGGCAGCTCTGGGAGTAGAGAGGTACAGGACCAGAAGGTGGGGGTGGGGTGGTGTGCACACCAAGGCCACAATTATCAAAATGAATCTTCTTCATCTGTCTCCGTCTCTAATATAGAAGTAAGCTGGTCCTAAGACCAGCCGCAACAAAGTCCTGTTTTGGCAAAGCGTACGTGTTGAATTCCTTCTGCTTTTTGCCACATGATTTTTCATGTTTTCTTGCTCACCATGTTCGGCCCATCCCTCCCATTTTCTCTTCACCCACGAAGAAGGTAACTTTTTCCCTAATAAACCTGTCGTTCCCTTCCAAACTGGCCGTGTCGAGTTGCTCCACTTCCTACACTGTCCCAAGATACCCTCGCGCCCTAGTTCATCAAAGCCTACTTGACCTGTTTTTAATAGACCGAGCAACTCTCAGGGTCTCTATGAAAATCATGAGGATTTGGACGGCATTAAATATACTGGGCTAAGAATGAGGACTTCTGACTTGTAGAAGACCGGACCACTTGTCATGGACCAGTCCCCAAATTCAACCAGCTGTCTCACTTGAACAGATTTCAAATAATAATACACAAAAACTATAAGTTGTGCCGAGTAACCTGGATGAACCCTATTTGTGGTCTACTGCTGTATATGTACTGAACTCAACGGTATACAGCATTCCTACATAGTAATCTTTATAAATAATGGAAATATGAAATGATGCTTAACTTGCCATTTGCACAAGAACAAGTCATTGGAATGCTTCTTCTTGCAAACCCATCACGCTCTCCTTTTTGAGACATACATACAAAGCTTAGGGACTGAGCACAGGGTCAGGCATTTATCTGGTACCCCTGAGGCATTTAGGGGGGTTAAGGGCATTGCTCAAGGACCCAAGGGCAGCATCAGTTTGTTAGCCCCGAGATCGACAACTATCTGATCACATGCACTAAGGTCTAATCCACTGAGCCACACACCAGTCCCCAGAGTGGCGTGCAGAGGAAGGTAGATGTGGGTCGTACCTGGAACTGTGCGCAGGTGGCCTTCTCACAGAGCCGGGTGATGCAGTGCAGAAAGTAGGTAGCAACGGTTTGGTTCTGCTGCTCCACAAAGCGGAAAGCTGGGAAGGTGAACCTGGCGTTTTGGCTTTGACCGTTCTCCAGCATGGTTGTCAGCTTGTCCCTGTTACACCTGCGGTTGAAGCCGAGTGAGAGCAAGTGGTCACAGACTTCAAGGTGGATTCAAGCCCCAGATCTCACCATAGTTACTCTGCGGCTTCTTTGGGCACACTTACGCAACAAAGAGATTGAAGAAGGTGGAGTTGTGGGGATGGGGAGTCATGGAGGCATAGCATCGATCCAGGAGCACGTTGTACCTGTAGGGAGAGGAAAAGACCACTCAGCACCATACCAGTGTAAGTGTGGAGCATCTTAATGCAGAGGCCTATGAGGATGACATGGTGTCTTACTGGGACGTCAAGTTGGTGGCCTTCACAAGCACATATATGTTAGTCTTCAGCTCGATGCCCAGTGGTGACATGACCATGAGGGTAGTGTAGTTAATATCCTGGGCGCAAAACATAATAAGTATATCATGTGTAACCACAGTAATGCATAAATGTAATAACTGAGGACTCATAAAATTCCCAGCACATTACAGTGGCTCTAAGCCGCCCCAGAATTTCGTTTTGAATAGCTTCATGGATATCTAACCTAATCCTCTGAACAGGTCAGCAGCCTCTCCGGGGAAAAGTACTCCAACGGACACAGGAGAATGGTTTCTTGTCAGGCCAGTAAGGCTTTACCTCATACAGCTGCATGCTCAACGTGCTGATGAAGCTGCCATTGTTGTCCTTCACTGCAATGGAGGCTGATGCCCTGTGGGGAGAAAAGGGCCAGGAAATATTATGAAATTTCATCCCTTTGTCTGTCTTTCATTTATAATATTATTAAATCTAACCAGATTCAATGCCTGGTTGACACTCGATAAAACAGAGAAATAAAATCTTAAAATTAAATACGTGCCAATCAGAATGCCTCTTTATTCCTAGCTGTACATTTATCCATTTTATTTGTATNNNNATATGAAGGTAAAACACATGGCAATTGACCCTGGTTTTTGCTCTTTATACTCAGTTCCATTTGATGTCTGTTCTGTCATCTGGGCTGTGTTATATATACAGGATTACAAGAGTGCATAATTGGATGAGAATGGCACCCTGTGACTGGTAAAATATGAGCTCTATTTTCTATTCATTGGTAGATAACTTACACCTCAATCATCGTGTTGTTGATCAGGTACTCCAGTGCGTAGGAGCAGGAGTATAAATACTTCAGCTCGGCGTTGTAGGTCACCTGGCCCACTGTCGGGTCAAATGATCGAATCAAACCGCTAATGTTGACTGTCTGGATGTTGGAGAAGTCTGAAAAGACCCCAGTGCCTACTGCACCTGTAGTCTGGCAGAACATGATAGATTTAGTCAGATTTCCTACTAGGTGACGCGGTAAACAATCATATAGGAGTAAATAGAAATATAATGTAATATAACGTAAAGTCCAATAGAGGCAGTTGGGTTGATTGATTCTCGAATAATCCCCTCTGCAAACTTTTATGTAAGTCAAATTTTACATAAGTTGGATTTACTGTACCTTCCCATGCCATTCAGGACACTTTATATCCAAAAAAAAATACATATGTAATCCCAAAATATACTGGTAATACATAGTAAGCGACATACTAAATAATCAAAAAGACAAAATGTAAATTTGCTTACAGTATACAGTATATGTCACCTTTTTCATTTAGTGTAAAGGGGTGGGGTCACAAAGTCCTTGGCCCCAACTGAAAGCTGATTGGCCCCTAGAGAGCTCCCTCCCTAGTCACTCATCGATTATAAACATATCATTGGCTGATGATAAGTCTGACCAGTATGAATTATGGTCCTTCTTATGCCACCCCTTAAAAAAACCCACCCTTCTGTAAACTTGATATAAGTCTGGATTTACTTAAGTTAGTTTGATGTACTGTAAGTCCAGAGCTGCCTATATAAGACATTCAATGTGTTTAATTATTTACATCCTCATTAAGGACAGTTAGACACACAGCGGACACATATGTGCAGATATTTCTGAGCTCTCCATCTGGGATGGAAAATTCAGCCATAAGTTTTTGCGTTATAACTTGTCACCACTTAACCACTCACGGTGAATTCACTCCCGCAGGAGTTTGTCTCGTTCAGCGGAAACTGGAACCGCACCACTGGCGGCATCACACTGGTGTCCAGAATCCCCCCACAGCCCGGGTCCGTCTTGCCATTCAGTAACAGCAGGGACTCGTTGTAGCCGGTGTAAATGACGGGGCAGGCCTGCACTGCCAACTGTATCGCGGTGGTTCCACAGTTCACAGAGATATCAGTGTACTCTAAAAATCAAAGAACAGCTTTTGGCATGCGGTCTGGTTCTCTCCAGCATCATAAGCTTCTATTTCTAAAACTAGTGTTTTCAAACACTCGGTTTTACTGCTAATATTTTACTGCACACCAACTGAAACACATGCATGATCAATTACAGTTAATAACTGCACGCAAACCTCAACACTGACCATTTTACCGGCCTTTTTTACAAAGCCACTTGGTAAGTCTATCCAACTTTAAAATAAATCATTTAAAATGCAAAAAATGTCAAATAAACAAAGAAGGCCAAAATGGTCAAATAAAAAAATAAGCAGGTGTCACCAGTTACATGTATAATACATTACCTGGGCGTCTGTAGTAAACGCCACAGTCCGCCACAGTCAAAGACTGGCCACTATCGACAAGCATCAAAGCAAAAACCACGCCAAATAAATGCATCACGTTGGTCTCCCCTGCATGCATCTGTTCAGAAACAAAACAGAAATAAAATCAGGTGTTCTTTACCAGCATATGGTTCTCAAAATTAGCCTGCCGGTCCAAGAAGAAAGCAGAAAGCTGCCCAGGAAGCTGCGGAGCTGTTGCAATTGACGTCTTGAATGATAATACATAAACAGCAGTGCACACCTTGCATACACACCTGAAACCTTCCTCACGGACACTTTTTCTGTGTAACTCAGCGCTGTATCAAGTCAGCGACATATACCGTTTTTATAGAGGGGGAAGTTCTCCAGGATTGGACAGAAACAAGGACAATGCAGCCTGAAGAGATTGCCTGAGCACACTGTAGGGGAACAATTCACTTTTGTGGATAAGATACCACAGAGCTTACCGCCAAAGGCAAAAGATGAAATCCTACACATTGCCTTAGAGTTACTTGAAGAACAATGACTATGTGGAATTTTTTTTACCCGTCGTACTGCAGAATATAGATTCCAGTGGCATACTAATAAGAGACGTGATGAAGTAAGTTCGATGTCCTTGGGGAGTCTACACAATGCACCTGTGACTTGTTTTGGAGCTTATTATGGCAGGTAACAATAGACATGCAGCCTTTATTTTGCACGGTGTTGATCCTGAGAACTGAAATGATTAGTCTAATAATAAAGAGACTTAAATTATAGCGAATTCCACTTAAACACAGTATTGACGTTTTTTCCCCTTCATTGCATTTGAAGAGAGTAATTTTACATTAACACTCTGAATAGAAAACTGCCACATTGCATTCTCGAGCATGTCACTGGCTGCAATCAATATGAGGCACTTCCATTCTGATTTGACGTCTAAGAGCAGAAAAAAGTACACGCTCAGCAAATACTTCAGCGGTATTTCTAAGTGGTTGTTATGTGAGAGGCACAGCGGCTTGGTAGATAGCCCTGTTGCTTTCCGCCTCCCGGTGTGAATCCTGCCTCCCGCTCTGTCTGCGTGGAGTTTGCACGTTCTCCCCATGGTGCGTGGAGTTTGCACGTTCTCCCCATGGTGCGTGGATTCCTCCAAGCACTCCAGTTAAGTAGTTCAGTAAATTGGCAGTTATGTGAACGGATGCTTGTAAATTGCCTGTTGTCCCCTGCTTTCAGCCCTGTGCTTTCTGGAACGAGCCCCACCAACCTGTACTGATTGATAAATAGAGGGAGTTGCATCATAAGGACCCACTGGTTCATGTATGTTCTACCCATGTTTATACTGGTTCTCACTGGGAACTCCTCCCACATCCTCCGCATCCTCCCACAGTCCAGAGATTTAGGTTAGTAATGGGCACCTCTAAACTCTATCTGAGCCCTCTGATAAATTGGCAGCCAGTCCAGCAACCTTCTCTGCCTTAGGCCCTGTAATTCCTTGTACAGGCTGGCTGTAACCCTACACTATTCACTGCCAAGTGTTGCACGAAATGAGCATTTCATGATTTACAAAAATTAAAGTAGCATTTTCCAGTGTAAATATGAGGTGGTGAGGTGACTCTTAACCAGCAGGGTTTGGGTTCATGCTCTGCGCATCTGGAGTCTGCATGCTTTTCCCAAGTTTACCTGGGTTTCCTCTGGGTATCTCAGCTTCCTGCCACCATCCCTACGTGTCAGCTCAGCAGAATCGATTGCCCAGAGCATGGCCGTAGCTAGGATTTTAAAAATACAGAAGTCAAAATGTCAGTCCATCCTAGGTGTGCCCCTTAACGGATTGTGGTTATTGAAGTTGCAGAAAAAACACTGAGGATTTGACCTCGGTGTTTTCAAAGCTAGGTAAGGTCATGGCCCAGAGCATGTGCTGAGTACATGCCCTGAGATACAGCCCATTCCCTGCTTTGTTCCCTGTCTATCCTGTTGTTTACTGTTGCTGTCGTCATTTGATGAAAAAATTAACCTGTGTTCATTAAGTCATATTATTTCTACATCACAATCAGAAGGGTATTTCTTTATGCTATATGGGTTCTGGTGTTATTCAGGAAAGAATTTAATTAAAAGACCAAAATGAAGACCTTTGTCAATTTAATACATGCTGCAGGTTTTTTTATTTTGGAAGACAAATTATATCTTCTATAGACTAATATGAAATAATAACCTTTAAGTAAAAAATATTCAAAGATGTCCAACACCCCTGTCCAGCATTAATCATTTATTAATGATGCGATAGGCGTACTGTAAGTTTTGCAAGAGGAAGTGTGAGAAGACATTGAAATCCCACAAGGAATTATCCTGTTGTTCTTTTGAAGTGTGGCTTTTAAGAAAAGCACTCTACAACATTTGTGACCTTTACTAATGACAGATAGGTCTCTTTTGTTCATATCAGGCACCATGAATCAGGGTGGTGTTATGACTGGTGAGGTTTACTTCAAAATGCCAGTGTAACAGAGATATGTTCTCGCATGTAGTGATGGGATAGACGAGGTCAATTTTTCATTCTAGGGGAAGATAGAAAAACTCACCTCTTTTGTAACACTTTACATTGTCAAGTGTTCTCACCTAGGGAGTGATTAATGCAGAGTCTAATGTGACTCCTGCCGCGAGTCGGCTGTAGAAATGGAATTTTCCGTGTATCACTTTTTCGTAAAAAAAAAAAAAAAAAAACCCAGATTAAGACAGCTTGGAATTTTGAAGGGCGGCAGGCAATAAAGCACCTTCCAGTATGCCTCAGTGCACAGTAACCGAAGACGCAACCAGACAGCTTGGTGAATGTGAGACGATCTCTGGGATTGAGCTGCCACGTTATGCCAAGCACACTGCCTGATTAGCGCAGCCTGTTCCCGCCGATGGCTATGAGCGGATGGTGTTCCCTTTCTTGGCTCAAAAAATCAAATAAAAAGGAAACAAAACAATTTGCACAGAAGGACAGGGGGAGTGGGTCATGAGACTGCAAGCAGTAGACTATAGATTTTAGATTTGCTTGCAGAATCGAACCACTGTCACTAAGTATCTTGTACATTTCAAAAATCAGAATTTTTTTTAATGCAGGGACAAGGGCTCAGAGGTTTCTGGTGGAAGCCCTATTGGTGCACACGACGAAGACAACCATTCAAATGCCTCACACAGGGCTTCTTTTACCAATACAAAGTTTCCATATGGCTGTGAGGGGAGTCAGTCTCTCAGGGTTGGTGCCATCTGGTCCTGTCCCTAGTGTATTGTTCCTGTTTGGCCAGCAGGTGCTGCTGGCCATCCTGTTCCCTCCTCTGTCCTGTAGCCCCTTAGTCCCTAGTGTGTTTGCTTGCTATGGTTGGCTACTGTTACCATTCCTTCCATGTGGCTTCAACAAAATGTTCCTTGTTGGTTCATTGTGCCAGTTTACCAGTGTTGCTAGTTGTACTCATGACAGTAGTTCCCTGTGTTTGCTCTCTGCCTCTCATTCAGTTTTATCAGTGTTGTGTTTGACCCCTCGTGGTCACTTTATTTTGTGGTTTGACCCTTTGTATTCCATTTTTCTTTAATAAAACTTTTCTGTCTTGGAGCTATTCCGTGGATCATCGTCTTTTCCCCACTTGCGCCATGCCCCTCCGTAACAACTCGCCCTTTGCTGGATATATCCATCTGTATAGCCATGAACTGTAGGGGTAAGTGTTTACTAGAAAACCGTATGTCTGTGAGTCAATATAAAAAGAGAAACCACAATCAACAGTCTCTCTACAAGGAACGCAATTCTGATTCATCCAGAAGAGCCTGAATTCTTCATGGCATGGACTCAACAAGATGCTTTGAAACCTACCTTCCATACATTCAATTCGATTAAATTTTATTTAATTGAATTGTATTCAATTCAATTAAAAATTCAATAAAATTTTATTTAATTGAATTTATTTTATATAGCGCTTTTAACAACAGTCATTGTCACAAAGCACTATATATTTAACTGGCCAGAACCCCACCAAGCAAGCCTGAGGTGACAGTTTCTTCCTTCTAGCAGGAAGAAACCTTGAGAGGAACCTAGACTGGGAAGGGGACCCCATCCTCCTCTGGGCGACCGGGGAGCATGACAATGCATTTACATTGACATTAATTTCAGTCCATATAGTTTTAAATGTCCTAGTTGGTTTCACGTAATTATCTCCAAGGAGTCCAGGTGAGGGTTCAAGTGGTGTAGTGTCAGCTTGGGATCAGCTCGGAAAAGAGAAGATGGAGAAGAGTTATTGCCCTACACCTAACCTCACCTCCGGCAGTACTAAAGTAACTATGGCAGCCTGGCTAAAAGAGAGACCTGGAAAGAAGCACAGACATGAGGGTTTCCAGGGGTTTTGGCGTCAACCCAAATTACCGTCAACAGCTTAAGTGATCGGCAAGAATGGCAGGATGGCAGCACCAATCCCCCCTTTCACCTTTAATCTCAAATGACTATGAACATCCCATTCACCTTAGAAAAGGGAATTTTACTATCCAAAAGACTAAAGAGGTACGTCTTAAGCCTTGACTTAAAAGCAGAGATTGTGTCTGAGTTCGGAAAACACTAATAGGAAATTTATTCCATAACTGTGGTGTTTTATGAGCAAATGCTCTTCCCCAAAAAGTAACGTTCTTTATTCTGGGTATGGATAGAAGACCTGCATCTTGCAATTGAAGCGTATGATTTGGAATGTAGTTGCAAATGAGGTCATTCACATACTGCGGTGCAAGACCATACAGCTTTATAAGTTAAGAGTAGTATTTTGTATTCAACACAAAATCTAACTGGCAGCCAGTGTAGCAAAGATAAAATTGGGGTAATATGATCAGTTTTGGTGAGGACTCTGGCTGCTGCATTCTGGATTAGCTGGAGTTTATTTAATGACCTGTTTGGACAGCTGGAGAATAAGACATTACAGTAATCGAGCCTGGAGGTAATGAACGCATGAACCAATTTCTTGCGTCTTGAAAGGAAAGCGTGTTTCTTAATTTGGCAATATTATGCAGGTGAAAGTAGGCAGTACGGCTAATGTTAGAAGCATGTACATCAAACAAAAGATCAGAATCTAGAATAACACCAAGGTTTTTAACAACATCTGTAACGGCCATAACTGTTTTTGCATGCATTACATTATTATGCAGTGTGCCCTTTAAGAGACTGATCTCTTCAC
>JAODJU010000108.1:17926672-17945280 GCA_026776725.1 Gnathonemus echidnorhynchus
GATGCGCTAAGTCTTGGCACACAGGACTAGCCAATTACCTACCTCTCATTGCACTGTTTACACATGTTCTCATACGCCTGCGTGCACACTGCTAGGAAATTATTCTATTGATAATAAAGACTGATTCTTCAGTTGCTCTGGGAGGTTTACCTAAAGAAAAGGTCGTAGCGCAGCTCGTCGTTGGGGTTCCCAGACGGAGTTGTGTAACAGTAATCCATCAGTACGTTCCACCTATGGAGAAACAAAGACAAACCTGGGACTGTCAGCATATGGCAGAATATGTATGTAATACAGAGAATTAGGGAACATTTCTCAGGGTTGCCAACTTTGGTCAGCTGACTGGCATGAGATTTTCAATTAAATTTTCAAGTTACCTGTATGTAACAGTTTAATTACCCTGCAAATAGTCTATGAGGCTTGCAAACAACCCCAACGGTTTTGATGTAGCTAATTTTAGGTTTATAATGGAATAATACAGAGAGATTTCTGGCGTGAGCGGTGGAGTCTGAAAGCGTGAGTGTGAGGTGTGGGAGTTGGTAGCCCTGCTTCTTTTACACAGCAGCACAGCGTTCTGCTTTAAGAACACAGTGCTGTAATATATGTCCTGTGGGCCTCATTATTTTGTACTGCCTACTGTTATAGTGAAGTCTGTCCATATTCGGAGCAAACTTGAAAACCCCCCCCCCCACCGGGGGTAATTAACTTGTGCGACTGAAAGGCATCGATCAGATCAGGCTTCGGTTAGTTATCTATTTACTTGAAATGAATTGCTTTATGGTGGGTTATTTTGCTGTATGTGTGCTGTCACTGCCGAGTCTCCACATCACTAGAAGTGCCCAGTCATCAGTAAGTGAAGGAAAAGAGGAAAAAAAAAAGAAAAGAAAAACAACCCAAGGCACGGATGAGCATCACGCATCATTAGCTAATGCGATTAATTAGCGGTGACAAAGCTGCAGCCTGGTGACAGAGATTTATTTTATGGGGACGGTCCTATCTGCGGAGCGCCAATGTCCTAATGACTCCGCAGCATCGCAATTACAAACACTCCGCTCATTTAACTTGGCTTTACCTTCTTACAAAGCACTCTGTGTGAAGCATTAATAAGTGAATCCCAAATGGGAACCGTCCTTTACCTTCTATCCAGATTGGTGGCCTTCACGGCTGCGAATACTCGCGTCTTTAACGTCAACCCAGCCATAGGAATGGCCAGATGCTGCGTGTAGGTGGAGTCCTTCAAAAAACAAACACATATTCAGCAAATACATCCTCATTCACATTTTTCTATTGACATAATTTTCTCAATTTAAATGACATTTTTAGAAGCAAATCTTAAGTAGTCTCTAACTATATAACTTGTCTATATTAGACTATTGTGCGGTCTATGAAATTCCAACAAATTTTACTTTAATTAGCAATAAAAATGCCTTGAATTGCCATGTATTTTCTGCAAAAAGAAATGAATCAACAGATGTTAGAAGCATGTGGTTGTGTGATTTATTTTCATGCAGACGAACTGATTTGTTTACTTACGTTGTAAAGTAATAAACTCAAGGTGCTTATAAACGTGCCGTTGCTGTCCTTAACAGATATTGCTGCAGCTGACCTTAACAAGAAAAACAGGAGTTACAGACCTCTTAATACATTTTATTGGGTAGAAATAGACATCCACAACAGGACTGGAAAATGATCTTCATTTGGGAGGGTATTGATTATGAAATGATGCAGTTTTTAGAGTCTTAGAAAAAGAGCAGATCCTTTCAGTGAGGAGTACGTGAAGACGTTGTGGCCAGATACGGTGCAGAACTCACGACGCGAGCTGAGTATTGTTGACCAGGTATTCGAGAGGATAGCTACAGCTGAATTTGTACAACAGCCCAGGCAGGTAGCTAATAATGGTGGGTGGGTCTGGGGTGTCGATGTAGCCCGATATGTTCCCGATCTGCACCAGGGAGAGGTTCCCGTAGGCGTTGGCCCCGTGTGCTGTGGTCACCTGCAGCAGGGATACATCATGGATGACCTGTGACACACTCCCCGATTAACCTGAAATCCCGTCATAGTGCAGACCTGCTCCTGATAGCATCTCACGTGCCATTACACTAATGTACTGGCGTCACGCTAATCCCTCGCCCCAATCTGCTAATTATACACAGCCCAATTTACCCAAACCCAGCTTAGAGCCGCCTCGTCATTCATCACTCTTGAAAGGAGCCCCGAGTTAATAGTGGTAAAGATTTCCCTCTATTTTGCCCTTGCAGAAAGTTCCAGACACCATCAAAACGCTAAACAATCTGTTGCATTTACTTTAGATTCAAACCAATAGGGCTTGTTCATTTTGGATTTTCCAGCAATGTGTGCACTGAACCGCACTTGTGTGTGTGTGTGTGTGTGGGAGGGGGGTCAGATATACAATACATTGTGGGGACATAGAAATGATTATGGAAGGGCCCCATAAAGATATGAGTACAGGTCTGTGTGTGTGTGTGTGTGTGTGTGTGTGTGTGTGTGTGTGTGTGTGTGTGTGTGTGCGTGTGTGTGTGTGTGAAACCTCACCACCAGGGAGTTTCCGCAGGACTCCAATGTGCTCAGGCTGATGCTAAAGAGCACCACTGTGGGGAAGGTGTTGTTGTTGATGAAGCCTCGGCAGTGGGCATCGCCATGGCGACCGTTGAGGGCCAGGTCGATGTCCGTGTAGCCAGAGAACAGCACAGGGCAGAAGTTGATCTTAAGGGTGATGGTTTGCACCCCGCAGTACACACTGATGTCCCGCTCCGCTGCGTTGTGTGGACAGCACTCTTGTTAAATTCTCACTGACAGATATAGTGGCACCACTTGAACATGTTACACATCAATTAGCGGGAAATTAGCAAAAACGCACAGGGCATCACTTAACATTCTTAGAGTTAAATTAATACTGTCACTTTTCCTGTTGACTTTTCTGTGTGGCCTCCCAAGCATGAAAATGGCGATATTTCACATGTCAAATTGAGCATTTCTCCATGTTGATAAACGAATAAATGTACAGACGTGCAAATAAAGTCAGTGTGTTTTCTTTCTCACCAGGAAATCTGCTGTGGTAGTTCGCATCACAGTTGTATCCGTTGAACTGTGCCGTGACTGAGAGAGCCTTACTCATAAGCACAAGAACCAAACATGTTCGTTCCATTTCAGCACCTGGAACAAATTAAATCGTTAATCATCTCACCCGTCAAAAAAAACAGATTCACTGTCTGGACAAGCTGCGCACAGCAAACTTCAAAATGTCTATGTAAATATGAGGTGAGTAGATAACTAACATACTTCCAGCTACTCTGAATTTTCGAGCAACATTACCAGGAATCTATTGAAAAGTTAGATCTCATTTTTATTTCAGACTGATATTTACATCTGCTCTACAGAGCCAGAACATGCACAAAAATTCAGGCATCCCTCTGAATTTGTTAGGAGTGCTTTTCTATATTCTCCTCTGAGGGAATCTGAGGGAACATATGTATAATTAATTTGCAGATCCACACACATACGTCTCTGCTCTGCAAGTCTGTTTGAGAACAGGAACAACACATGGACGAGATTTGTTTGGCTGAAATATTAATTCCATCCTCAACTTGTCCTGCTTCAGAACCACAAAAACGAGCCTCTTTTTGCAAACAGCCTGGCATTTGTCTGTTTGCCCATTTGTTTTTTAATCCTTGTAGGAAATCATGTAGTTTTCATCATTTATTCTTACCAATACATTGTTACACTCCTTTTACATATTTTGCACACTGCTTTTCTCCCTCACGCGTGTCCAGTTGTCTCCACACTTTATGACCTTCGACATGGACTGACTGTTTTTCCCATATGACCCCATAAGGTTTGCTAGGTCTTCTGGAAAAAAAACTTTGGGATGTGTCCTTGGCTAAGAACATCTTATCTTTGTGGAGGTTCAGACACTGAGACAAACACATCAACTTCTCACAGATCTTCTCATTTTCTTTTGTTTCATACTTCTCCTGTTTAACCTATTACATGATCAAGTTAATCACCATAGAACTCAACCGTCTCTGGAGATGGTAATTCCCAGCAAAATCCAACATCCTTCTCCCTCCCCTATGAAAATCACCAACATCACCAGTAACAGCTGGTATTTATTTAAAAGCAAACTGGTCATCAGATGGCCCACAGTCAGACATCCAATAGCTACATTATTTGCAGACGCCCTCCTCACCATCAGATAAGCATGTAAGGTGCCTGGTTGAGGAGGACAGGCCTCGCCCACCATTAAATCGCCGCCAGGCTGCTGTGCTGCCCCCAAACACTGGGCAGCTGTTCCACTTACCCTAGTCCCTTCGAGAGACGGCGAGTCAGCGGTACTCCATGTGCTCCGGCGCGTCGCAAGCGATCAAATGGTCAGCACCGTGTCCCAGAGAAACCACTAGGAACGGGCCCCCCCCCCCCACATTGGGGAGGGGGGGGCCACATAGAGATTCATTATTTGAACGCATCAACAAAAAGGGCTGTGTTGCTGGGGGGGGCAGACATGGGAAAGTCCATCAAACCTGAATGTATTGTACAAATCTTTTCACGGGCCCCGAAACCTGAGCGTGTTTTCAAGGTTCCCACTCAGATCCCGGCTGCTTGATCTTCCTCTGTCAGCATGCACAAACGTTGGGGCTCTCCATGAGGTCCATTCTGGCCCGGGGGGGGGGTTATCTTTTCATCAGCGTCTGGAGCGGTCCAAACCGTTGACTGAGGTGCCCTTTCTCCTCTCGTGGGTGGCGGGGCCATCTGGGCGCCCTTTTGGTGCTTTGTGTCCGATGGCTTCATCAGAACTTCCCCAACCCCCCCTTTACTGGGACGTGTTGCGGAGAAGCATCTTCACTCCACAGCATGTATCATACACGCCGGGACCCCCCATCACCTCCCTGCCATCTGACAGCCCCTACGGTGAGTCACAGCAGGAGGGACAAGTATGAGGTTCCTGGAAATACAAGGAACATTTAAGATCTTTATGCATAATATGATCAGAGGTAAAACTGGTTGCCCTTTCTGGTCAATTCATTGTATTGATGTTTGGATGCATCAGTTTTCATGGGACTCATAAAGGGCTGTTTTATTATCAAAAAAAAAACTTCTAAAATCATATTCACAACATAGAACCACATAAATCAATAAAAATATTACGAAATGATACTGAAAGACACCAATGGATATATCTATTGGATACGCATGGGGGGTGGGTGAATGGACAGATGGATGGATGGATGGATGGATGGATGGAAAGGTGAATGAATGAAAGGATGGATGATTATTATCCTAAAATGCACCATCTTAAGATATAGCTAATACCTTTAATATTAAATTCTTTATAAACAAAGACGTATAACTTTACCCCCAGCTATCATATATTAACTCCAAATTTTGTATGTGAATGATTATCAACAAAATATATTATTTATATAGACACAGGAGATGATGTTTAAAGAAGGCATTTTTTCTCAAATCCAAAGCCAAGCCAGTGAGCCACAATGGCCACCATTGCATAGTGCATTTGGCTCTAGAACGTACTCACGCAGTCAACATGCCAGCAGACCGGCGATGGCCTCCTCTGTCTCCTGCCCCATCATTTGTCAAATCTGCGCTGGCTCAGCACGAGCCGAGGCATGTGTCCGTCTCCCTCGGGTTACACGAGTCCCTCTGCCCTCCCGATCTGGGATGGAGAAGCCATGACGTTGGACAGCAAAAAAGAAGAATGTCGTTTAAAAATCTGTAGTGTACTTTTTAAAGGCCATATTGACACATTTGCCCTATACTCAAGTTCTTCAAGTGAATCTCTTCAGCAAAGGCAATTGTGCCATATTATCTAAGTTGTAAAGTACGGAGAGGTTGTTATGAAGGTCAGAGCTCAGAAAAATGCCCCTGTTCCTTTCCAGACCCCATACAGAACTCCTGGGTCCATTTGTACAGACTGCTTAAAAGTGTCACGATTGTAAACCAGAGCTTAGATGGCCTCAAACAAATGAGCCCCGAGAAGCTACTGGTTAAAGCTGAGGAGAACATATTGTGTGGCAGTTCAGCAAGCCTGATAGCTATCTCCATGTGAATGGGTCCAGCTCACGTGGTTCTTTCCTATTTCATGACTGTATTTCTCCATATACCAGTCAGTTCGAATCCTTATCAGCTGGAGACAATCTCAAGTTATGGAGTGGGAACAAACAAGGACTGTCATCCAAGCCAAAGGCCCCTGGGTGGTTTTCATCATCTCGATAACCCAAGACTGTCTGCCTTGACTTTGTTCTGCTTTCAGGAGAGCCAGAAGAATTTTGCAAAGAAGAAAGAGCAGTGCACATTTTTTTAACCTATGACTAAAAGATTAACCCAAAGATCTCCAGCGCTGATCACACAAAAGTGTGTTTGATGTCAGACGAAAAAAAAAAATCAAGAGATGACACTCATATAATCCAAGATCTTAAACTGATGCATGAATGGGTTGAAGGAAATTAGCTTTTTGGGCTGTGTAAACTATTTCTTCATAACATCTACGAACATCAGGAGGTAAATCATATAAAGGAAAAGGAAAGGTTAGGGTTTAACTTGACCAAGTGCCTCAAGAGTGAATCAAGATATAGGAAGTCTTGCATAACTCCTAAATGTGAGTCATGAAACTGTATTATAACCTGGACAAGCATGGTGTAGAACTGCAGGAAATAAAACTGCACCTACTTCACATCTTTTGTCTGAATGGAAAGATGGTGCAATTAGTTTTGGTTCACTTTTTTTGTGCATGACATTAATGCCTTTTTGTCACCAGCAACTAAAATAGTACGTGGGTCAAAACGAGAGAACGGTGTCCTGTTTACGATGTCATCTTATAAACAAATGACCCAGATAGGGACAGTGACAATTACCTCATTTCAGTTAGTAAATAGGATAATCCATCAATTAAAATAGATATGATATGATCATGCTTTCTCTGAGACTAATAAAAGTCTATTAAACCTTCCAGAAAAATATCTCTAATTAAATAGTGAAACCCAATCACTTGCTGAGTGAAATGGCACTTTGCTCCTGTACTATTGTGTGAAATTTTATCTCTTGATTTTTGTCTAAGCATCCAATCATCCCTACATTTTCACATAGCCACTTATCCAGTACCAGGTGATCATGACCCGGCAGCCAGTTCCTGGAGACAAAATGCAAGCGTGCAATAGGATGTGTGTGTTACTTGCACTTCTCAGCTGCTTTCTGTCCCTACTGAGGCGCTACGAGTGAAGAAGCACTATTGCCCACCCCTTCATCCATCTGTGCATCAATTTTTAATATGTGTTTAAGCAAAGAAAGCTGAGTGTCCCAATTAACCAGAATACATTGACATAAATAGACATTCACACACATAGGGCACAAGTAAGGCCCCAAATTTATATGTATGTCATTGGACAGTGACACAGAAACCAGAACTCTTGTAGGAAACCAACATCAACAACAGATAAAGAAATTTAAACCCATCATTACATCACATAAAACTTAAATAAACTCATAGACCATTACTGCTGAAAACTTTGGTGCTATGATTAATATTACGTTATAACCAATGCTTTGGTTAGTGAATACAATCATAAAAACTCTCAAAGATACTAAAATACTCTGTCTTAATTCAGAAGACAGATGGTAGGGAGTGCATCTGGGGGAGAGGGAGCAGGGTGACAGATATAGAGGGAGAGACAATTCACAAGGCACCCTTAATTTGTTTTCGCCCTGGTTCTTTGCAGAGTGCACTCATGTATGTGAATGAGAGCCCTCCAGTAGATTATTCAACAGATTGTCCATCACTGTAAAAGGCTCCTGTTACACTCAAGTGCAGAATTCAGCACCAGTTTCAGAGGATATGGGCCTGTATGACATCACTGAGCAATCAGCCCCTGCTAAGGCTAAATGTGTGTGTGTGTGTGTGTGTGTGTGTATATTGCCCGGGTCAGTGCCCATCCATCTCTGTCCTACGTGTTCAGTCCCCCTTTGACCAGCAGGTGTTGCTGACCAACCTGTTGCCTCAGCAATGAGCTGATTATGTGGCAGAGACACTGTAACCCTGTGGTCATGGGTTTGAGGCCAGTCTCACCTGTTTTGCGTCTTTATTGGTCTTCTGTTTTCCCTATTGTTTACTAGTCCTTTGCTTCCGTTTTGCTTTAACCTACTTGTGTCTAGTTTAATTCTGTTTTGCTTGTGTTTGTGTCCCTGGTCTTTCCTGGTGTTAGCCCTCACTGTTTGTCAGTGTTCCCTAGTTCCTGTGTTTGTAATTTATGTCACTTTGTTGTCCTGTGCCTTAACTGATTGGATTGTCCTCACCTGCTCCCATTGCCCCTAGTCCTGTATAGCTACTCCTTGTAAGTTGTTGCATTCAGTGTATTTCACTGCCTGCCTTTGCCCTGCTATTCAGTCAGTCATTGTGCTTTGTTGGTACCCTGGGTCTCCTAGCTCTGGTCCTGATGGTGCCTGGTTTCCCTTGTATGTTTGCTCTTTGGTTTTGTTTTGTTTTTCCTCATGTTTATTTCTGGCCCCATGTGGTCCTTTTGTTTTGTACTCTTCCCCAGTGTGTTCAGTTTCTCTAATAAACCCTTTTGCCCATTGTGTCTTGGAGCAGCCAGTGAAGTCACCTTCTTTTCCCCACCGGCACCAGGCTATAAATAACAAAAACCAGTTATTTTGACGTTGTAGTGAAACTTAATATTAAAAAACAAAAACAACTACAATCAAAAAAACTAATGTCAAAAGCCTTATTTTGTTTGGTTACTTATGGTTAAGGTTGTCATTGTATGGAGTAGGGTTTTTCCCATACAAATGAATGTATGGTTCCCTCATTCCTTGAGAGCAGGTAAACACTGAGTACATAAACATTTAACCTCTAACGTAATCAGTAATGTGTTCACTATGTATCTTACAGTATGTAACAAAAAAATCCAGCAATGCAAACAGTCTGATTTTACTCCCACAGTGCGGTATGACGTGACCAATATAACTATGGGCTCTTTTGTGCCACTTTTGAGATGCAGTCGGTGGTTTTCTAAGCGCGGGGTGGGACCCGTTTCTGCAGCCTCGTATGCGAATGGAGGCGCATTATCAGCGCCGGGCCTTTTGTGCATGAGAGAGAGGGGCCTTTTTGAGCAGCTCAGACAGGAACACCATGGTAGAAGTCCCAGGTGGCAGAAATTAACAGGATGCCTCATTGTTTACGTTCGAAACACAAGCCTCCTACATAGAAAATGAGGCATTCAGAGCCGAGAAACACGCCTTTGAGCGAACGAACGGCAGCGACCAAGCCAAACTGTAACTACCGGTGTACCCTTCCCGAAACAAGTTCGCTGATGTTTTCATAAACGTCGGTGTACAAAAGACTACGATTCATAATGAATAATAAACAAGCAAATAAACAAGTCATGACATTTATAAATAATAACATTTCAAGTTGCGGTGAATAATTTAAACGACAAATATCCTACCGACTAAAGACGAAGCATTCGATACCTTATCTGGGTTGCATACTTTGGTCAGCTGGCTGGAGTGAGTTTCAATTCAGGACAAGTCTGCACATACATGCACATGCATTTACATGTATGTACCAGTTTTACTACCTTGTAAATAGTTTGTGGGGTTTGCAAACTACCCCCAACGATTTTGATGTAGCTAATTTTAGGTTTATAACGGAATAATACAGATTTGCCTTAATATTTCTAGCGGGAGCGTGAGAGTCTGACAGTGTGAATGTTACGCCAGATGCGTGAGAGTTGGCAACCCTGTCTTATTTTAACCTGCCAGCTAAGACCGCGGTCCAGCACCGACGAATTATTGTACCTGTAATGGGGTGTAAAACTTCATGCATACATTCAAGTGTAGGTCATGCAGTAAGTGTATGCCAAATTGCTAAGTCTGACTAACACAACTTGTGACAGGTTTTTTTTTCCATAGAAAGGATGTTAGTTTTATATAGTGAATACGAAGTTTACACTGCGGTATGCAACATTTACCATCACTGTTTCTCCGGAATCTTTGATGCATTATGTATGCCCGTGATATTCGGTGCTCTTCCTGGATGATTAGAGAGACTTGCTTAACGCTGACAATAAAGCCAGAGTCTCGTTGCCATGAACCAAAAAAATCAAGGCATCAAAAACGGGTTGCATTCATTTATTTAAATCAAAATTCACCCTAAGCATTTTTTGGCTGTGAATCCAATACTGCTTGCAGACGCTCCTCTGATCTCGGGAAGGTTTGCTAGTTGTTCGTGATCGATGGAAAAGCGTTTAGGCGGGGAGTGAAATGTGCGCGGAGGGGGTTCTTTAATGCCAGATACGGTTAACTCTGATGTAGGTAAGTCATAAATTATGGTTCATCTACGTGTGCAGCTCTTAGTTGCATTAATAATAGTTCTGTTTAATTGCCTTATTAGAATTGTACTTCTCAATGAAAATCAGTCGTTAACTGAATGGTATGTCAAAAATTTTCACTGTGGCTGACTGGAAGAGGAGCCTGAACCCTGTAATAAATACTGAAAACTGTATCGCTTAAGCTAACACTGAGCATAAACACAAACACGGAGAAATGTCCCCCTCTGCCTCCTGTCTGTTATAATCTTTGTCCGCTGGAGTCTGTTGTTTCTGACTTGCCCCATAAATTGCCATGAATCTTCTGCATTCACCACTGCGCCGTGTCCTGCTTGGGAGTCCACACGGCGTCATTCCAAGTGCACCATTAGATAACCTTTCTTAGATCCTGCCATCCAGATCTAGAGTTCTAGACATCAAATGTTAAAATAAATGTCCACCCGTTCATTCATTTCCAAACTCCCTTTCCAGATCTGGATCGCAGGGGGTCTGTAGTCTATCCTAGGCACCAGAGTACGCGAGGCAGAGGTACCTCCTTGAACAAAACGTGTTAACCTAAATGTCACAATAAAACACCGGAATTCTGTTGGTGATACATTTCGCCAAAGGTTGTCCCGTATCCATCACAATGGAACAAATAAGCCAAAATATTTCTGAAATTCCAGTAGAAGTCAACATAACCTTTTCGTTCATGCCTTTCGTCTTCCGTGGAATTATATTTTAGTCTTATTAAGAAGTTAACAATATCGACAAAGGGACTATATTGCCCTCTAATGGAAATGAGAAGAATATAGTTTGTTTTGAAGCAAGCTAAAATAAAGCCCATTTGGAATACAATTAAAAAAAATAGAAACTGGAAAAAATAATTCTTATTAATACGAATAATTTGCCAGTATGTCTATTTAAGAAAAAAAAAACTTAAACAATACAGCATATCATTTCCATCTGAGTCAGAATGGTATGTTGTATGATTCAGGAAATCTACCCATCCTTATTTCAGCTACTTATCCAGAACATGGCTGTGGATCTCATCTAACCTACCTGGGAAGTACAAGGCACAGGAATAGAAACCTGTATGTGAAAGCAATTCATCCATCACAGATTCAAACATTTAAATGCATTTTTAAGAGATAGGGGTATAACTTGTAAGGAATAATCTCTAAACTCTTGTTTTTGCCAATAATATACAGAGTCTCACATTAGATCTTTGTATGAACTGTAGAGGACAGTCCATCAGTCAGTTACAGATCTCTGGAGACATACAGGATAATTCACTTTTTTGTTTTGCACTCCGAATGATTAGCTAAGTGCTCAGAGACAAGACTAGCACATGGTCAAAATTATGACCTAGTCAACAGTAAGACCACCAGTGACACCTTCAATCAATCAGCCTGGGATAGACCCCCCCCCCCCACCCACTGAACCCCAAATGAAGATAAGCAGGATGGATGGAATTGTCACGCTTGTCACACGTATAACCCCACGTTGGAATGTCTACACTTTTTGTATAAAAGGTAAAAGAAAGATGCTTATTATTCTCATGAAGCAATCAGGTTATATGCTTGCAACCAGGTGTGCTGCCTGAGATTTTGGGTCCCCCCACTCAGACCAATACAATTATGTCAGACAGGAGCCCTTGAAAACAATGAAAAGTTTCATTGTTATACATTCTCAGAAAAAATGGGTAAAAAAGTGTACTTTTGCTTGTTCCTGGAGCTATACCCTTGTAATTGCACATTTAAGGCACAGAAATGGACTCTGAGGAACATCTCAAAGCTACAAACAGTATTAATGTACCATCAATGGTTCCTCACAGTCAATTTCTGTGCCTTAAAATATACAATTACCTACAGATAAGGGTACAATTCGCAGACCCTTGAGGGTACAGCCCCAGTGACAAGCAAAGGTACAAATTTTTACCCTTTTTTTCTGACAGTGTCTGTACAAAGTACAATGAAATTCTTGCTTGAATGTCTTGTCCACAGACCACAGACAATTAAGAGAGCAGTGCAACATTGCAATACAATAAATACTAAATTTGAAATTTTCCTCCTTTACGGTGACCATGCTTACAACTGCATAATGAAATAATAGGTCAGACTGCTTCGCTACTTAGCACATGCCCTTAATCAAAAAGCACCTTCAATATTTTATACTTGAGTCGTTCTGAAATCTTTGATATTTAAGTTTCACTCTCAAATGGTATAGCAGCCTGGCCACTTGAATCAACATCTTGTGATTATGAGTTCGAGTTCTTCAGCATTGCATTATATGACTTAAAGTGTTCACTCCATTCAAAGAAATACATGAGTTAAGATTTCCCTGAAAGGTCAGTCTTTGAATTTCCCAACTAATCACTTAACCACCCAAGTAAAATAACAATGCTTTGTTTTTGTGATTGATCACACAGTATTCGTTAAGGTAGGGATGAAGGTAAATGCAATTAAGGATACTGAAATTACATTGCCTCTTTATATATTTTTTATCCCAACTGGGTCATATTGCCTACAGCCCATATTTCATAGCATGAAGTAGACTGCAGTGTTTGAGCAAGGTCTTTTACAGACTAATACGTTTGACAAATAAATATAACAGAAAAGACTGTTTATGCAAAGAATGTTCTCTGTAAATATATGATTCTGTGAAAATATTTCAGTTATGTTAGAAATACATACGAGTGATAGACCCGCCTGCTTGTAATCATCTGGACTGTTGCATAAATCATGCTGTAATTACAGCTATTTGTCACTAGATGGCCTCCTAGTAAACAGCGTGGTGTTTCAAAATATAACGGTGGGACTTTGAACAAGAATTTAAGGGGAAATATTGGGTTATGTAATACAACATTTCTTTTTCAGAATACTAACAATTCCTGCATAACGTTCTGTAGCGTAATGTAGAGCTTAATGTGGCTACAATAAGCCACCAATAAAATGGTTTCATTTTTCATCACCAATTAACTGTCAAGGTAAAAATGTAATGGTTAAAATGCTGACGTTAGTATGAAAAGTGACATTTAGATTACCTGTCGTGCATTTCTTATGCAAAAGAATAAACATTGCACAAAAATTTGACCTGTGAATTACCTTAAGACATTTGAAACGTGAGATTATTTAAGATTCTTTATTGACCAATTTATTCCTAAACTCTGTAGCAGCTGCAATTTCTATAGTAAATCAAGACAAATGCGACACAAAGAAAAGGTATAATTCATCATGTCAAATGGTTTAAACATTTTTAAATTTCCTCCAATTAATGTAGGAAGACTGGCACATAATCTACCTATTACAGTGTGATAATATAGTCAAACAATAAATTAATCGTAACTACAATCCCATAAATTGACACCACAGTTTTCAGTACCAAATAATGAGGATACCTTATGCTTTTTTTTATATTTTTGCAGCACATGAGAAAAATATGAACATAGCACAGAACAGATCTGCCTTGGGCACAGGTGACAACTAAACTTAGTAACATTACAAATTATGTTATAAAATCATACAGTATAGTTCCAGTAGTCCTGACTACACATGCAAGCAAAGCGTAACGACAACCTGCACATACCGTGATCACTATACTATAAAGCTTACATTTATGGATTTATTTAGAATTTAGTATTACATCAGCTTCCACCTATTACTACATGTTTGGTTGTGTGGAATAATACACATAAAGTCTGGCAGCCAAACCAGACGGCTCTCGCAATCAGCCCACCATCAGCCCAGGATGGTGTCGCCTTTGTATTACCAAGAGGCACCAAAGTGTGCATTCAGCTAGCAAACAGTCCCACAATTCTTCAAATGCAGCCAGACTGGGAAAAAATGTAGACTAGGACCTACAAATGTAACAGAGTTCTATTATAAAAACAGTATTTAGGAACTGAAACGAAACACCATCTTGTGAATTGAGTTTGATGCTTACCTAACTTCCAAACTGCCATGTCTGTTCAATGGAAGGGTATTCAAAGAAGGGGATTTCCATTTTTTCTCCAAATTACAACGTGGATTATATGATAGACTGACAGCTGTATATAATTTATAATTTATTTATGCTCACACTGTATGTGTGAAGAAACCACCTGCGATTTAGTTTGTATGTTAAAGGTGTCCTGAGAAAATGCATTTCGCACGCTGCTTATTTAATTATTTTAATATTTTTGTACGCTGCTTCTTTGTTATATTCTTATAATTAATTCGGTACATGAAAACGAATCTGTTATTATATACAATACGTACTGGATACCAATGACGCTCAGAAATAAATACCCACTAAAAATAGGAAAATGCATTAAAACTCATTTATTACGTTTAAAATATTCACACATCTCTGAGGTTGTGCCTGAGCACTTTAAAATAGTTTATGTATGGTATTCCGTAGAATAACAGTTTCTCACCATAATCTAACACACTGTTAGATCCTTTATTTTTTACACTGTTAGCTTTGCCTGTAATGAGCACACAGTGGATATTGTACAACTGACGGCAGCGGGATTAATGTCGTTTTCTCTGTAATTGGGAATGCATTCGCTTTATTTCCTCAGATACAAAAAGTCACGTGAGACGAAACGATAGCGCGGCGGCAGCTAGGTCACTGTGGTGCTGTGGCCGCCATCTTGGCTCCAACGGCTGAGCCGAACGGACGTCGATCCGAAATTATGCTAGAGCCACAATGGCGTCACTTTCCCGAAGCGCCGACTGTGCGGTGCGCGTAGCGAACGCCACCACATCCCCACGAACCTTGGGAGGCTCCGGTCGGGAAAGGAAGCAGACCCGCCATTTTCCTGCAAGCCTCCAGTCCATTTAAACCCAGTAGGGGGAGGCGAAAGAGAGAGAGAGAAAAAGAGCGGAGCGACAGAAGGAAAGAGCGAGTGAGGGGGGAAAGAGTGAGAGAGTGTGTGGTATAGGGTGAGGGAGTGAGAAAGAGAGGATCTCTATTGTCACAAAATAAAACAAAAAAGGCGGTGGATTTCTATCTCGTTTCTCAGCCCGACGCTCAAGCACGTTATCCACATTGGTGCTCTGTGGACCAAGCCGTGGATACAAACTAGCTAAATTGTGTGTTTTTCCCCCCTTCTTATCCTGCTGGCGGCCGGTGCGGTGTGCGTGTGGGGTTTTATTTTCCCGTCCACTTCCCCGTCCTCCGTCTTGTTTGCTGCCAGGTGTTGGACGCCCCTAACGACAGCCGCTCCGTCTGGGGAGAGCCGCTCTTGCCTCTTTTGTTGCCCCCCCCCCCCCTCCACGAAAACGGCGAGAAGATGTCCGGACAGAGCATAACGGACAGGATAACGGCGGCCCAGCACAGCGTCACCGGCTCGGCCGTGTCCAAGACCGTGTGCAAGGCGACCACGCACGAAATCATGGGTCCGAAAAAGAAACACTTGGACTGTAAGTAACGGGAGGGGGGCCGCCGTCGGTAATGTTTTCCCGTTAGCCTGGGCGATGATGGGACGAGGGCTGCGGCCTAAGACGGCCGCGATATGAAATTGTGCTCTCAGTTGCAATAAAAATAAAATGAAAATACAAAAGAAAGGAAACAACTCCGCAGTGTTGTTTTTGTGCGTCAGATGGGTAGCTTGGAAATTAACAGTGACCCGTTGCCCGTCAGTAATTTACAGACACGTAAACAACTCGATTAACCAGATTATGGCAGAAGTACCGGCCATTTAAATGATTTAAGTATTACCGTGGCCAAAGTGAAATGCCTGTGCTGTAGTGCCTTGACGTTTTGTCCTCCTGGCTTCTGTAATATAATATCACATATCTCATTTTAGCATTGAAGCGACCTATGAGACACCAGTGAAAGGTTGCATTGGGCTTATTGGACGATGTGTACTATTGGGTTGAATTTAATTGTGTAAGCTGTATTGGAAGGAGCTATATTGGAGGTTTTTCGTGAGGCATAGGTAGATAAATGTTTCCAGATATTTTTTTTTTATAACGACTTGCTACATTTCTGAGCTATTTATTGTTAAGGGCATTTAGGGCCTCTTCGGGTACTTGACGTGGTATTTATAACTCGGTGGGGCTAGCGGAGCATATTTGTTTCGATAGCCCACCTAACGTGGTGGGCTAATTAAAGTCCCTGTTTTTGGCAAAGATGGGCGAGTTTATGATGCGATTTAACACGTCACCGCACAGAAATATCCAAAGGGCATGTCCCCTTTACTCGCATCTATTTAAGAAGCTCTTGAGTTTGCCTCCATCACACCTGAATAAGGCCAAATAGCTGAAATGTATTGACCTTCGGACATTTTATACTGAGGAGCCTTGCTGCCCTAACAATACTAAGTACTGATCGAGCTGGAAGTACCAAAGGTTAATTGTACTTTAGCACCATTGCTGTACCTGTTACACGCTAACTTGTCAGTCATTAAACATTCACACTGAAAAAAAGGACCTTTTCCTCCCACTATAGCCATGGGCTTCATTCATCTTAAAATAGTCTTTCCACAAAGGGGTTTAGGCTGCTTATAACAGTACTGTCATTGTAAAGGTTCATGACTCTGTGACATGGTGCTGTGCTATGCAGGTTTGAATGAACCAGTGCTAGTATCACTTAAGTGTGACAGAACTGTTCACATGATATTACAGAAATTTGTAAAATGTCTAGTGGTTTTCTTCCATCTATTATGTACCTTCTACGCATCTTCTGGAATCGGAATGATTTTTGTTGGCCCTTTTCAGAATGTATGACATCTCAAATGTTTAATTGCCCCATACTATCTCAAAGAAATTTCAGTGTGTTAAAAGGGAAGGACGGATGTTTAGACTACTGATAAACTTATCTTGTCCTGTCATACCAGTCACTGTAAGGTCTTGGCACCCCCTCCCAAGTTGCTGAAATTTGAATGATGATTTCTTAAAACCAAATTCAATCACTAACTGGATCATGCTGATCTCTTCTGAAACAGGTTATTCTAGTGCTTGGGCTAGCTCTTTCGTGGTTAAGAGCCCTGTGAAGATATTGCATGTCATAGCAAAGGCTCCTCCTTTAACACCTGGGAACTGAACTTTTTGTTATTTTAAATTAAGCAGCTGTTTTTGTTTGTCTATGACATACTTTGGCAATGACATCATGACTTAACTGCAGTATAAAAAGCCAATGCCAGATTTTTTCTGTGCTAATTCTTCCTGACTTGGCTAGCAGTTATGATCATGGGCTGGTTCCTGAGATGTTCAGGTTGGGTAATGACTTTGTGAAATGACTTGCCCTCTAGAATCATATGAACTGTACTTGTGCTGCCGAATTTGCTTCTGCTTGCCCAGAAGGCTGAGGCTACTCGATGTGGGTAACCTGTGGATACGCAATATGAAATGAATGTCTCTGGATTTCAGATGGTCTTTTTTACTATATGTTTGTTGTATAAGACCTCCCCACATTGAAATGGCTTTTGTTGAAGTAATCGGAATGATATTCTACTTTCTATCCTTGTGTTTTCTTCATTTCTTTTTTTCATGTTTCCTAGTTACATTTCTTTTCTTTCATATTATAGCTGTACAGGAAGAGTATATTTAATTACTTAATATATCAACCTGTAATTTGTCGTGAAAGCGGGTGTTTCTTTTTCATCTTGACATCTATTTTCATCTTGACTATGATGGGTATTCCCAAGTTGCAGTGTACCCAGCTGAACTATAATTTAGGTAGTGGGGTCCTTTTGGTAATTGTGTACCACTGAATTTTTCACAAAAGCAGTGCATGATGAAGGGATTTAACAGCTACAATGGAAAACCGTTTTAGCAGACAGGTTTGTGTAGGCTGTGCAAATATGAACCTTGCCCTTTGCCTATTAAGGCCAAACCCTGGTAGTTATATAGTGGGATATAGTGGGTGTAAACGAGTCCCATTTTGTTGTCTTGGATAGTTTTTATCTTGGGGTTTTTTCCTGGTATTTAGACCAGTGGTGGTGTGTGCACACTAACACGAGGTTACTCTCGTGCAGTCTATTTTTTTTTTCTGGGCCATCTTCTCTGCTCTAGTATCAATGTTGGAGGAGGGAGACTAGCCCTTGCCACATCAAGAGCTGTTCAGCCCCCAGTGCTTATTAGCATACAGACTCTTGGTTTTGTGGTGAGAGACCCATACAGCTAATTTCCTGTGAAAAGCTATTTTTAGATTTTGCTCTATAAGGAAACCATAGACTGTTAGTCTAGTTTAAGGGTAAGCCTAAAATTCATATGTAACAGTGCTGTTAGTTGGTGTGCGTCAGTACCCCCCCCCCCCCCCCCCCCCCCCCCCCCCCCCCCCCCCCCC
>JAODJU010000108.1:17945290-17961648 GCA_026776725.1 Gnathonemus echidnorhynchus
TTGGAGTAGCTTACTGACAGCTGCTTTTTTAGCTATGAACAAGGAAGGTGTCCTAGGTATTACGGAGTGTTTGTATTGGAGTTTCCTTTGTGTCAGAAATAGTCAAGTCAACCCCACCCCCACTATGATTTAGAAATTGATAGTCTTTCTCTACCCATTGCTTTAAATGCAGGCTTTATGGCACACCCAGCCTTCCAAATTATATTTGGTAAAGACTTGTAATTACCAGATATGAAAATACAGAACTTGTCAATTCGAACTGAAGCTTAATCACATCATACAACATGTAATGGAGAATGCTTGCAGTTTAAAGATTTCTCCTCATAATTGTGTGTCCCAACTGTGCTTAACCTTCTGATCTTAACCATTCTTATTGGCGTTGTTCTTGTTAGGATAAAACATCTAACAACTGAGCAACAACAAGCAACAACTAAGCAGCATATGGTACATCTTGTGTTAGACTATGATGTTGCCTTGTATATTTGTGAAGTGTTAGTTCCTCTCTGTCTGTCTATGAGAGAAAGAGAGTGGGATTCAGTCCTGATGTAAAGCAACAGTAAACTGCTCTCCAAAGCTAGCCTTTCTGTATAGGTGTACAATTGGTTGATTTTGTTTGGCTTTTCTTTGGTCTCTGCAATATAATGTGAGACAGAAATTCCCTTTGAACTCTCCTGGGTGGGGTTGCCTCAACTATGTGGAAGTTTTTTTTTTCTTAATTCAACAGTAGGAAAGGTTACTTGATTAAATGAACAACACCATGTTTTAATTAAGCCATGCGAAACAATGCTGTTTGTGTAGTGACTAAGAATGGAAAGCTGAGCTTACTATTGTATAGTTCTTGAAATGTAATGAAGTCTTATTCAGTTTTAGGATATTGAGCCCACATATTTTAATTAAGTCTGTATGGATTTTAAGTACTGATCTAGCATACTTTTAACTTGACATTTTGTAAAATTAGTGACACATTAACAAAAGGGTGGATTTGTGATTCTGCATCATATTCATAGCTTACATATGGATGTTTATTGCCTTCAGCTATAAATTCAGATGTGCAAAATCCTGCCTTAGGGGTGTTAATGATAATGCTGTTTTAGCTACACAGCTGTTCACAGGTGGGGAATTCTGTGTACATTCTGTTTGTTTGCGATTTCACCTGGCACGCATTTAACATGCTGGGATCAGTTTTATGTGGGTATAAGTATTTTTTTGATATCTCAAAACTATTACCAGTGATGTCCCAAGGCGATATCAAAGATCGGTATTGGGTCCGATCCAGGTATTTTTCAATTGATTGGTATTGGCTACCGCAGCTCGATCCAAAACCTGATCCATTTAATTTCCTGCATGCACCTAATTTACGTCAGTTGTACAGATTGTAAGGTTCTGTCACAGGCTGCAGTAAGCCTGAGGCATGATGCTTGAAACTACAAACTCAAGATGTCAGCCATGTGGAAATTCTTTAAATTGCAAACTGAAAGTAGCCCAACAGCTACCTGCAATGTTTGCGATGCCATCCTTTCAGGAGGAGGTAGCAACAGTGTGTCCCTCTTCTTTTTTTATTTATTTATTTATTTTTAAATATATAATTTCCTTCCAGAGCTTAGGTTGGTGTGTGACTGATAGGCCTCAGTATCACCTTACCTTGTAGAAGTAGGTTGCTGTAGGTCCATGTGTGAGTGGCATGGGGATTTGAGACTTGCTACCAATTTTCCCACTTTGCCATTCTAGTGTGTTGAATGGCTCCCTCCCCACATGGGTAACAGATGCTGGAAACAACACTGAACTGCACAACAGAGCATCCACATAGCCGTCTGGCTCATTGATGTCACTTATGCCAAAATGAGTGTGGGGAAGGGTGGACAGGGGAGTCCTTTTGAAACCCCTGGCTCAAGCGGGCCATTAGAGAGTATGATTAGCTAGCCTGGTGGTCTTGGACGACATTGCCGCGCCTGTGGGGGCGTTAATGTTGAGTGTTGGCCGGGCTTCCCTTTCCTAGCATGGCTGTGTACTCATGTTGAATGGGATCAAAGCTTATTCCTGGCACCAAATTCATATGAGTCAGTTCTCCGACATGGTCACACACTTGCAGGCGTCAGCTGAGAAGGAGTCTCTTGCATTTGGAGATTGGTTTGACTTGTCACAGACCAGGGAGATTAACACCCTGCAAATAGTAAAACTTATTTTACTTTTTTGGTTATTTAGGTAAGAGTCTTCAGCTACTTGCATAGCTTAGTTACATACTAACTTGGAACTGCTTCAGCTGTATATAAAATGATTTTATTGCCTTTTCTTAATAGTGCCTAGTAGGGATGTAAAGATGCATCGATGCACCGTGATGAATTGATCAAGGTGGTGATGCAATGTATGTATGTCAGAATTTACTTTTTGGGTGCAGAATCCTCCTGAAAGACACTCCTACTTCTGGGTTGTGTGTTCTCACACAACTCTCACGTGCTTCAGGTAAATGTACAAGGTGGCAGAGCCGGCATTCAGATTTCTGAAACACAGGATGACTGGGGTAAATTTCAGTAATATTAATAAAGCAAGTGCTCTGGTGATTACTTTAGAGAAGCTCGCCTTTTTCTGCAGCACAATGGTTGATATTTTGGAAACGCCCCTCTTTTGTAGTGCAAAAAACGCATTTTATTTGCCAGGTATTATAGCAATTGTTATGACTCTAAGTAAAAAGTAATGTTAGCCTTCGATACATGGTATATTGTTAACATATCAGTATCGGCTGTTAATCATTAAAAATTAAGATTAATGGTCCGATGCATCAGTCCTGGCTGATGTTTGAGCTTTATCAGTGTCAAAATTAGTAGCACCAGAGCTAAAGACACAACTACTAAAATACTGTAAATGATTGCATTGGACGAAGGGCTGTTTTCTGGAGCAGAGGATGAGGAATTTCATCAGCTCATTCACCACTTAGTTGTGGTCTCAAAGTACCAGCCTGCAACAATTTATTATTAAATTTGGCTCGCAGATCGATCTTTTGTTTTCCACAGAATGGAAAAAAATATATTTAATTCCACTAATCTGCGCCGGCAAGCTCCACTGCCAGCAACCCCAATCAGGTAGCATTTCTTTTAATGGCTTTTTTTTTCGGTACAGTTCAGTTGTTGGCCTTTTGATAATTTTTCACTGGCTTGTTATCCCTATTTAAACGATAATACAAATTTATGTATTTATGAAATTCTGCTTCCTCTGTGTTCCATGAATGGTGTGTACTTAAGTTCCCATGATAAAGAAAAATAAATCTCCAAATATTATCAGTGAAGTTAAAAAGGTTTGAATTTGGGTCATCATAATAATTGAATAATTGAATCATGATAAAAATGAAAGATTTCCGGTGCATCGAGTTGTTCCCTCAGTATTCATAATCAAATTGACCCGCCTTGGTGCCAATAGTGTCTAGACTTGTTCCTTTTAATTCTTTAATCACAAGTACTATTCATAAAGCACAGTGCTACCTGCTCCTCTTATCTGACAGTTGGTTTTGTTGAGCACCTTTTAGCTGTAAAGAGTGACATGGCATTTCATTTTGAAGCTGTTCATAAAATTGCTGCTGAAACATCCAGGTGCGTAATGTAATCTAGGCTGCCAAATATGTTTACCCCTGTACCTGCTTTAGGGTGTAGTGGAGATGTAGCAGTTTGTAGATTTTGTATAAATAATTTACTGTTGCATAAAGCCTCTCTTTTCTCTAGAAAATGCAGCTCAGTGCTCTGAATTTTAACGACCCCGTATGTTGATCGGGTGTTATCACCCACTTTCTTGCTATAGTTTTCTTCAAGTAGGTTTTTTTTGTTCCCAGTCATTCTTTGATATGGCACCGTATAGTTCATTAGTGCCTTGTAATTACTAACCTTATTTTAGAATAAGATTTCCTTGTTTGCTAAAGGGGGCTGATTTGCATTAGTCTTCAGCAGCAGGTGTGGCTCATTTTATTGAACTTGATAAACATCTCTGGGTTTTAAATTCATTTTTGTCTAGGTTGCTTTAAACAGGCAGTGGTGTTTTAAATATGCAAGGTTAAAAGCCTATGGCTCACTTCACTTAGGTTGGTAAAATGGCCTTACGTAAGATCAAGGTGTCTCTTGTCCTTCAAGTTTCCACCTTTCCACACATCCTTCCATCCATCCATCCATTGTCCAAACCGCTTACCCTTCTGGGTTGCGGGGGGTCCGGAGCCTATCCTGGAAGCAGCAGGCACAAGGCGGGTTACAACCCAGGACAGGAGGCCAGCCCATCGCAACCTTTCCACACATAGCATTGTTAATTGTATAATAACAATTATTGTCAATTATTAATGCTCATCAGCTGTATCAAAAATCAGTACTTGGTGGGTCACAGTAGTTAAGTTTTGTTTGTTCCTTTTAAGAAACAAAGTTAAAACACTGCAATGTGATTTTTAAGACGATTCTTATGAAGTGAAATATTTTTGAAAACAAGTTCATTGAAAGTCTAAAAGCCTGCTGTCATTATCACTTTAAGGAATGTTTTGTAGTTTTTAGTGTGTGTACTTTATTTTCTGTAGTAGGTAATATTATGTAATATTTCATAATTCAAAGTCTTCTGCAAACAGTTAAGTATGGCTATATACTGTTATTAGACTTGCTTCTGAGAAATCGCTAAAACTTTATGCAAATCCATAAATATTTTTTATTTTAGTAAAATGTGCTTTGGAAGATTTTTGTGGGGTTTTAAGTTTTATTGCCGCCTTGCCATTAATAAATGGTCAAATTATCAGCCTTTAAACAAGGACGCTGTTTTGATCTGTGGAATGTGATCACTTGCTGTGGTGTGTAGCCGGTTGTAGCCTAAATGTGCTGTGATGTCTCTGTCCTCTGAGGTGTGTCTGTCACTTCACTTTGGGCCCACGTAGGCCTGGCATCAGACTAGAAACGTGACCACAGTGGCATCAGATGACAGTCATTCAGCCAAAGTCCCAGCTCGTTACTGGCTGACAGGGCACAGTGTGTCTTTTAAGCTCCTTAGACAAACTGAAATGAACCGGCAACTGTGAACCCAGGGTCATCATCCTCATGCGCTCCTATTCAGTCTGTAAATTTAAGTTTTAAGGTGTTGAGCTGTAGATATCTTTATCTTGATCAGGGTTTACTTTTCTCCTGGTCCTACTTTGGAGGGAATCTAAACCTTTTATATAAAATTTTAATGAATGTTTTAAGTAACATCCTTGTGAACAGTGGGAATGTCTTTAAGAAGCTGAGAGAAGGCTTAAGGTTTTCAGACAACATTCCACTCACTGATCAGTAGCTACCAGAAAATGTCACTCTTTGTCACCATGCTCAGGCATTGTTAGTTGTCGTTGTCAGTTTTAGCAGTGCTTGATGCATTGACCCTGCCTTTTAACGAACATTAAAATACCTCTATGGTAGTTATGATTGATATCCCTCATAGCTACAAGTGGCGCTGAAAAGCTATGTTTAGAATGCTTATTTAGATTTAGTTTTGTTTGTGTGATTATGGCAAAAGTCGGTATAATTTGAAAACCAAGCTGAAGGCATATTAAACCTCTATGATGTTGAACTTGCAACAATTTGTCGTATTTTTTATTCAGTCAAATTTAACATCCAGCTATCCTAACATTAGCAAGAATAGCATGAAAAATGCTGTATGCCAGCACTGCAACACGGATGAACAATTATTCATTGCCATGGCTAACTTTGTAGGTTTGTGGGTGAGGCAGAAGTCGGCTCATTGGCAATTCTGTTGAAATGCTTCTGTTTGCGGGGGCAAATAATCTCCCACTATTTCTGAGGAACAATCTCAGTCCATACAATCAGCAAATGAGCCTCCCTTACTTGCCCTTAAATTTAACATGAATTGCAGCTGCCTGTTAGGCTTAAAGCATCATGGTGTGTTCTTGGGCTTCATTAAACCTTTGTTCTCGTTTTAACCCTGAAGTTGGAGGACAATGGTTTGTATGTTCCTTCACTTTTATCCTTTTAACACCTCCTTGGTTTCACTTTGTCAAAATTCAGTGAAATATTGTTTATTCATGGTATTGTCCACTGTCTGTATTACAGTCAAAGTACAGATGTAATTTTAATTCAGCAAAAATTTTTATTATAAACCAAAGAGCAGTGTATATTTTTTAATTGATGTAGCTTGTTCAGTTCAGTTGCAGTTTCATCTTTTTTTTTTTTTTAAAGGTTTTTTTTTTCATTAAGCCCAGTTCCCCCATTTCCCTATTAACTTGTTGCACTGTTAAGCTCCATCCATATTTTTAAGATGAAGTCTTCTCTATGCAATGTGATATAACAAACAACAAGCTAGTTTTGGAGTTGGCATATTGGTGCCCTTTCTGTGTATTTTTCATTTATTGACCTATTTATAGACACTAGCTTCCTCATCTGAGCTGAAATCATCCCTAAAGCCTGCTATCATAAACATACTTTACAATATACACCTGAAATGTCTCGATACAGGCATTTTCAAAGCAATATGTCTCCAAATGATTGTGTGTTTAATGTTGCTGTGCATTATGGGATTGAGCTTTGATTTGTGCTTCCTGTGTTAATGCAATATGTAATGCAATACCTTCACCCTTGGTTCTACTGTTTCTCTGAGGACTTAGAGCTGTCCCTAGACAACACAGCCAATGAGACTGAATGCTGCAGCTCAGTAAGGTTATGCTGTCCTAGTTTTTTTTTCATTTTTCCCCTCCTGCTCATGATAACTGTAATATATAGGCCATAAAGCAAGGCCTTCCTTGACAAGAAAGCCAGCATGGTTCAGATTTTGTTGCCTGTCTGAACTGGAGAAGTGGGGAGGTCTGGCTCAGAACTCTAGGTTTTCTGTTCAAGGTGAAATAGCGGGCTTGAAGAAAAGCATTTCTGACATTCCTGTAGTCCTCAGATTGTTTCAAATGTAAACGGTGAACAGGATGTTGTGCAGATTCACAATGGTGATGTAGATGATCAAATGAGACTGTACAGTGCTATTTGGGATCTAAATTTCCTGTTTTTTGTCAGAAAACCCAAATTGTGCTTACACTTGAAGACTAAAATGTTTGGTTTGCAGGACATGTTTCCACATGTACCAAGTGCCTGCTTTTTGGGATGAATGTGTAAAGTTAAATGAATAACACCTGTATTGCAACAATGTGGGTGATGCAGATTACTTGTATTTTGGCAAATGATGATTGGACCGAATACAAATTTAACATATTTGGTATTGTGATATTGCTCTTGGATCTGCTTGGTCAGGCTTGTCTTTGAAAGTGTGATTTGTAGCTGGTTTTGGCTGGTGATATTTTACACTATAAAAGTAGATGCATGTTTTCTAACCTGTTTGAATTTTTAAGCTGTGGTGCTCTTTTCTGGTTTGTGTTTAATAGTGTTCATGGGTTCTTTTATACTTTTTAAGTTTATAAAGATTTGGATTATACAGTATTGCTTACCCTTGATAATATATGGCCATGAACAAAGCATTACACTCTATCTGAAATACAATGGGTACAGCATTGACTGATAGAGTCAGTGATCTTTAGTTTAAACTTTACTTCTCAAGGATTTAGTATATTTAAATTAGAGGTGTGAATCAAGGGGAAAGGTTCTTTGTGTTTGAGGTCCATTTTTATTTTGATCTGAGCTTCATTTTACAGAAGGTTCTTATATGTTGTTAAAATCGTATAAATGCGTCTCTGCCTGAAAGACTGGCACTGTGGTCAATAGAGAGCTCCGTTTTGTGAAGGTTGACACTAGTGGAGAGCATGGATTTCATTTTCTGTGCCTTTATATGAACTTGTCTGAACCCATAGCCTGCGTGAATTCCCAGGTGCCTCATTGTCACCCTCTTGGCAACCAATTGCATCATCAGTGGCCACAGAAGTCTCTGTACTATACCGGAATCCAGCCAGTCGGCTCTTGCTTTAACTTCCTTTGCTCTCAGGTTTCTGGAGCGGGATCCAAATTCTTTACATTTGCAGCTGCAGCCCTTGCCAGAAGATGTGTAGTTTTCACCACTGATGTGAAGAGCAGAATGTGACCACTGTATTACTGCCATTTCATGCAGCCAGCTGAGTCCATGCAGAGAGGAGGGACACTCTCTTATTTGGGGGTTTCTTTAAATAAATTGTTGACTTTTCCAGCCTTTTTGGGCCTTAAATATTTGGATGGAGGTGGGTTAAAAATGGCATCTGCATGGGCAGAAATGTCTCCTTCCTGGGTTTGTGTGGTAAGACTTGTTGCACTGCCTCTTAATCTCTGAAGTACTAACCATTCATTTCTTAAAACTGTCATGATTTTTGCTCAGTGGACATAAAAAATTGGAAGAATACCTAGGGCTTTTTTTTTCCCTTTTTAATAGATGATTGAACTTGTCCTAGCTGCTTTGGTATTAAGTGGGGGAGAAAAGGTTCCAGTTTTACCCTTGCACGCACAGCTTTAACCCTCTCAAGGCAGGCGTTGCTGATTTGCAACAGTTAAAAACTAACTACTTTATTACCCCACATACATATTTTATGAGTTTTTTTTACTCGTGATAATTTTCCCCAAATATCAGATTTTTCCTGTTACTAAAACTTAATTTGAGCCTGAAAGGGTTAATGTGTTGAGTTAATGTCGCCAGATAGTTATCAAGTGACCCGTCTACTGGTTTATTTTTTAAAAATGTGGGATATGCTGCTTTGACTGTTTCTTTGATGTTTCAGCATTTATCTCAACATTTATGTTTGCTAGTGTTTAATGGAAGTTGTACAGCTTAAGCAATTATACTTAATCACACACAGTTCAGAGAGCAGAAAAATCCTCTCCCTTTGCTTCAGAGAGTCGAGTTCATTTCGCCTGTAAGAATGTGTACATTTGTAGTCACTAACTATTGCATACATCTGGATTTTCCCTTAATGATGGGCATGACTAAAATGCAAGATTTAGCGGAACATGTTTAATTAAACTTTTTAATGAATATTTTCTAAAGAAGTCTGCTATTGTTTCCTATGCTGTTGATTGGTGTGCACTCTGCCAAAGTGTGATTGTTATTTTTGCTCTGTCTGGGAACATAGTAACCTCTAGGCATGTTGATGTTTGTGTTTTAATGACCCTCAGGGATGCCGTGGTAGTCATAACTAGAGCTGTCACTATCAGTTATATTAATAATCGAGTAACCTTCTGATTGTTTTATATATAATATATACAAACCGACCATGGATGTATCTATATGCATGATATGCACACATGCTGTTGTCACATCAGAAGAATTGCGATAGCGAAGTTAAAATGAGTACGGAGGAATAAAGTGGTCACCAGAAGACATTTGTCTTCTATTCACTGGAAATGTTTTGTATTCTATCGAGAACATATTGATGGAAAAGCAAGTGATTTTGTCGCTGTAAGAATGCTTCACCTCCCTGGGAGTGTAGTGAGGTGTAACATACAACATCGCTGCCCCTTTGCTTCGTGTCCACCAGCTTATTTGACAGACTGATAACTTGTTCTCTTTTGCTCCAGTTTATTTTAGGTACAGTTTTTTTTTTTTTTTAAATATATATTTTGTAGTCACAATATCACAAAAACATGATGAAATAAGTCGTTCATGTTTGTTTTTGAAAAACTGTTCAGTGTGAGCTATCAATGTGGCGGGTGAGGACGTGTGGTAGTGACGCGTTATAACCACCCATCGAAGTTTACGGGAAGTTTGGAAACATCGGTATGAGGACATAAAAGATCATGATATCTATGATTCACGTGAAACGTAGATCAGTCTTCAAGATCAGTCGCGATATAAAATCATCCCTAGTTATTAGCATTCTGTGGTTATTATGCACCATAATAGCTAAGATGGTGCAGCTAAGCAGTGGGGGTTGCATTTGTTTGAGCAGAGATTATCTGGGATATAGCAATTATAGAAGGGAAATTAACCCTAGTAATTTATGTGAAAATGAAGGCAAAGGCTAGGCTACTCCAAGAGGGCAAATAGCTTATAGTTATCTGTGGGTAAGTTAACATTATTGGGTGAGTTTGTGGATGTCGTCTTTTAAGGTGTGGTTGCATTGCAGTCATGCTGTTGTGATATTTAAGTTCTGCCTTTCAGTATTGAGATGAATGCATCGTTATTCACATTTAATGTGCTCCCGCACAACCGAGGCTTTCCCTCTTATTCTCCAATTTTAATCTAGGACTTTTAAAAATTGAGTAATCAAGTAATCGTGACAGCTGTAATCATAACGCATGTGTGTTCTGTGGACGAATCAAAACCTTCAACAAGAAGATTAAAATCTTTTGCAATTTTTAAACAACTGTCGGGTTCTCTGCGCCTTGTATGTACAGTAAGGGAGCTTGTTTTGCACTAGACTCCTTGCTGTAACTTTTTCTGTTTCCTCACTGATAACCTACTTTCATTTATAAGTATGTATCCGAACGGGTCTTACAAGAATGTAATGCTCTCATTATGGTGCCAAGTCTGCCCCTGTGACGGGTCGATCAGTGTAGCTGGTGGCATTGAAAAGGCCTTGTACCCCTGGTAAGGTATTGTGCCATTTGAAGTATCCTGATGTAAAATGGAGTAAACACGACTAAGGATGCACCAATCGATTTAACTAGTGATTTGAAAAAGCCAGATTTTCACCCTAATCACGCTGACTGGCAATAGGCCAATCAGTCTAAATATGGCCAATTTTGTGAGCCAATCAAGTAGTTTTACCAGGTAACGTTTTTTTTGTCCCAAATCGGTTTCCATTCATAGATGTTTCCCCCATGCCTCACCTTCCCTCCTTCCACTAATGTTGCGTGATAGGTGAGGTAAAACGCTTATTGTTTGACATGAAAAGGTTATTTTAAAATATTTTGCTTGGAGAAAGCTTATTGGATTATAGAAGTGCTTTAAAAAGTTTTAGTCTGCTAATTATTAAATTAAAAAAGCCTGGAACGGTATAGGCAGGTCAGGCTTATAAATATCGGCAGTCAGGACTTGCCATCCCTGAATACAACTAAATCATGAAAATCAAATTTTTTTTCCCATCAGATTTGTATATTTGTTTTGTAAGGGTTATCACACAGTATAAAATATATTGTGTTATCAGTGAACAATTGTTTTTGGGGTGCATGAAACTAATGAAATATTTCTGTCGTGCATCTGCCAAGTGCCAGCTTGGCATGTAATGGATTTAAATATTCTATCAGGGCAGCATTAGCCTGCAGTTATATCAAATTGCATGTCTGTCCTACAGCTGAGCCATGCGTATCACGCTGCTGAGGAATGTCTGACTTCCAAGATCTTCAGCTTTGGTGTCCCTTTTTTTTCCCGGCAGATCAGCCCGAGGCTGCAAGTTGTGCTAGTTTTCAGAATTGTTCACATTTTGTTTTCTGTTGCTTTTTCTTTTCCTTTTTACTCTTGGGGCAAGCAGAGATGTGGGGTATGTGTGGGTTTGGTAAATGGCATTTTAACTTCTGACTGCACCACAGTTGTGTTGTTGAAACGCTGGATGTAATGTCCCTGATTCTGATTGGTCAGAGGCTTCACACCTGGCTCACAGGTAAAGGAAGGCTGGAAAACCAGCAGTACTCAGACCTCGAGGACCGTGATTTGAATAATAGGGTTCTAGAGAGTGAGGACCTTCTCTATACATGTGCTGCTTTCCAACTTGGTTACTCACTCACCGGTTAGACACGTCTGCTTTTCTTTGTGTTCCTCCTGACTATGTGAGAGGGATTGGAACAGAAATTCACTGTGCTCTTTGGCACTTTGTTGAGCCAGAAGGAGCTTTCGAAACAATTACATGTGCACTTCTATAAGTACTAAACCATGTTTAGTTCAGCTTTGCCTTAAGCGCTCCCTGTGTAGTTGTATTTTGTTTAAGAATATTACCTTCGATTTGGTTGGTAATCCATATTTCTCAGTGCTTGTGTCACTGGTTTATAAGCTTTTTAGTGCTACGTGACAGGAAATGGTCACGTCAAACTTGATATTTGTTTAATGCTCCGGTTACTTCATATTTTCACTTCTACCAGTATGCACTGCCAAGTGGTTTGTTCATTTACAATTTTTTTTTAAGCGAAAAAAGGTGGAGCAACATTCATCAGCAGTGTACAAGTCCCCATTCTGTCTGTCTTAAAGGTTTTTTTTTATTGGCAGATGTGTGTTAACTGCAGTTCATTATTATAATGTTCACAAGACTCAACCGTGCTCTGTAAATAAACAAACCTGTCAGAAATGTCACAAGTTCCTTTGGGTGTTTCCCCAATTTATGCAAAATGCAAATTCTATGCAGCTGCAAAAAAAAAAAAAAAACATATGAAAGCAGTATTGTTTGGATGTGTTCTGTTGCCATGTAACAAGTGAAAGAACATGCAAACCTTTGTGTTCCAGCTTCAGGGCTAAAAAGCACAGACTATATATTCAGTTCATTCTCGAAGGACTCCCGCATTTATTGGGAATTAGCACTTACTATCACGTGTATGTGTAATGCTTAGTTAAACTGTGGATGAAATGATGCTGCCCAGTGCATTAATGGATAGCATAAATAAACCAGTAATGGCCATGGAGGCATTAAAATTTAAAAATGAATTGGGTATATGTGCTCTAAGAGCCAGGGAACAGCTTGTTAGTCAGCATTGTGCTTAGAGCTTTCATGTTACAATATGTTAACAAAAGGGCACAAAGAAATTGTTGGTCATGAAAGGGAGATTTTGTTCGTTTTAACTGTATGATCTTTGTGTGAGCATCCTATTGATATTTGTCAGACTTTGGGATCACCCTGTACTTGTCATTTGCAGAAGGTGTGGTGTCATACATGCAGATGCAGACGAGGGTGATAAGTGGGTTGGGTTTTGGGATTGGAGCAGTTCATGAAGTACAACCCTTTTGTTACTCTGCCAATATAATTGCCTGCTGAGTGTTTCTATAATGCGGCCTTCTGCTGTATTAGTTCAAAGTTCTTGTTTTGATGCACATTTTTCAAGTCCTGTCTACACTGTTGTTGTAATTAAAAGTAGATTTATCCAAGGGTAGATCTAGAGTTCCTATATTGGGGTTTGCAGACGTCAGGCTTAGGATGTGGCATAGACCAAGGCCAGCCTCACGGTGGGGGGGGGGGAGTCAGCCGTGAGGCATCTACTTTCACTCCAGGCCAGATGGTGGTGGAAACCTGCCAAGGGGAAACGAGGCTCAGAATTTCTTTACCCTACAGATAGCGGCTGTAGTTATGGCCTGCATACAAACTTGTGAAACCATACACACGAAGAACTCTGCGTCCTCTGGTTTGGAATCACTCTGCTCAGATGTACTGTACCTTTCAGGGCCTTCAGTTTTTCTGGTGTTTAGCTTTTTTTTTTCTGTGTTCTGCCAGTAATCTTTCTCCAATGTCTCTCCCCAGACCTGATCCAGTGCACCAATGAGATGAATGTGAACATCCCCCAGCTGGCGGACACCTTGTTCGAGAGGACCACCAACACCAGCTGGGTTGTGGTCTTCAAGTCCCTCATCACTACCCACCACCTCATGGTCTACGGCAATGAGGTGAGCCGCATGCAGCTGGCGTTGGGCTACACTCTGAATTCAGAGATGATCTTTAATGGGTACATCTGGTCTTGGTGGGGCTCTGGGATAGAACAGCATGAGTGTTTCCCCGTCACTTCCCTTTGTGTACTTCTCTTTGCTCTTAATGAGATGTTACTTGGGTTTCTTAGAGTTTTATGTATGCTGATCTTGTTAAACTTGCATTAACTTCTGCCTTGTATTGAGTGGGAGTGATTATTAGCTTGTGAATAGCCAGGGTTATGCTTTATAGAAGACCAATGCTAAACATGTTCTCTCTTTACACTGCACACTACTGTACTTGCCTAGATAATCTCAGTGTTTGCTTGTTTATAGTGGTGGATTTACCTGTTTCTGTGCAGTGTGAGACAGCTGAGATTTTCAATGTAATGGCCATCGTAATGGTCTCTTGAAGGCTGACTTGTTCGCATCTGCTCAATCGGATTTATTGTGGGGATAAAACCCCATTATGTTGAACTTTGCTCTATGTTCTGTGGAGTTCTAATCATTTTTCTTTTTTCTTTTTTAATTGCAGCGATTTATACAGTACTTGGCTTCAAGGAACACTTTATTCAACCTGAGCAATTTTTTGGACAAAAGTGGGTTACAGGGTGAGTGATACTGGTTCAACAGTGGGTTTCGCATTTGACATTTCCCACATGCTAGCAGAAGATGTGCTAGACCACATGAAATGAATATGCAAATCGCAGCATTTAGAAGCCCGTATTCTGGTTCTGTCAGACATGACTGGTTCACTGCTCCTCCAGCTGGCGTGTCATGTCTGGGGGGGGCGGAGCCTTCTGGAAGGTGACGTGTGCAGTGTGATAGCTGAAGGTCTTTAAAGCCTGATCAATGCCCAGCATAGGATTGTGGGTGATATTAGGGCCTCCCTCCTTCCAGAGTGTACATGATTATCTGCTTTATTGTTTACATGTGGCCTTCTGGGGCAGAGTTAGCAAGACATGTTTTGGTTTCCTTTGCAGGGTCTTCCTATGCAAATGAGCTGCCCAGCAGTTGTTTTCTAAGCCGAGGGAAAGGGAAATGTGTGTATGTTAATACCAGGGAGCACTGTCCTGGCAGCCTGCTTCAGACAGAGCTGTCTTTGGGAAGGCAGGGTCTCTAGAGCCCTACAGCCCCCACACCCCCTTCCTTTTTTTTTTTTTTTTTTTAAATCAACGGCAGTATGATGTGACGTGGCAGCCACGTCAGTGCCATCAGAGTGCTGGAGCTGCCGGGCAGCCCTGACGGCAGCTTCTCGTCGGCTCTGCCTCCCAAACTGCTGGGAGACACTGAATCCGCTTACTGAAGACTCTGTTGCCAGACAGCTCACTGTTTAAAATGAATAACTCCCACTCTCAGACTCCTCATGCTTTGCCTTGCATTTGCAGTCGATTTCTCTATTAACCTGTAGCGATATTTGTGTTAAGTCCCCCTTCTGGTTTTACAGAATGTTACTCTCCAACATCGCATTTACATTTATTCATCTGCCAGACATTTTTCCAAAACGATTCCTAACAAGAAATGTTTCTGTGTTGAGGCCTTTGAGGGCACGCATGTCTGTGCTAAGGCAAAGAGGGCTTTAAATATAAAAGGCCACCTAGTTAAATGAAGTGCCCTTGATCAGGCTCTCGTACAGGGATGAACGGCACAGTTTCTCACTGCGTGTCTCTGTGTGGTTTCATTTCATGTTGGGAAAGTGATTTCTACCTGTGCAGAGAGACTGAAATTGCGGTGCCCAGGCCACAGGAGCTGAGGCTGGCACCTGTTAGCAGATGTGCAGCAATTTGTCACAGGCCAAAATCCATGTATACTTTATCTGATGTCGTTCCCTTACCAGGTTATGACATGTCGACTTTCATCAGAAGGTATAGCCGTTACCTGAATGAGAAAGCAGTTTCTTACAGACAAGTCGCTTTTGACTTCACAAAAGTAAAACGAGGGTAAGTTCGCTTTCCTTTTTTTTTTTTCTTCCTTCCTTCCCCCAGCTGTTCAGTACAGTGATACCTCAGAACTCGAACTTAATCCGTTCAGAACTCTGGATCGAATCCTAAAAAGTTCGAGTTCTGATCGAATTTTCCCCATAAGAAATAATGGAAAACCAATTAATTGGTTCCTGCCCCCCAAAAATTACACCGAAATATGATTTTTTAGCTTTTAAACACAAAATAAACCAGACAAAACCAGAAAAGCATATACTGTACTAAACACATCTAAACACATTTATCAAAACAGTCATTTTAAAGTAAGAAAATAAATGTATCCAAACAATGTGTCCTGCCCTGATCGCCCGCTCCTTACGTGTGCCACGCCCCCTCGTTAACCCCGTGTGGAATCCCCATGTGATCAGCTGTTTCTGGTTGTTGTCATTAGTCCTCTGTATTTAGTCCACGTTTCAGTTTGTTTCCCCAGTCCAGTCATTGTGTTGTCCGTCTGCGTTTTGCCTGTCTTACCTATAATTAAACCCGTATTCCCCGATACCCTGATGTCTGCGCCTTTGTCTCTGCTCCGTCCCCGCTGGGCACGACAATATTATTATAATTAAATGTATTAATGGTTTATTATTAATATTAAAATTAATAAGAAATCTTTATTTTTAAATGTATTTTATTATATAATAATCACTGTTACTGCCTATCATTGTCTAAATGTATTTTTACTGTAAATATATGTATTCAGCTAGTGTAAACATGCACGATGCTATCACAGCGAACGCGAGGCTGAGACTGAAGCATTACCCTTTGTTTCCGCTGAGAGACGTGCTGCGTGACTCTTTCCCGCGTGTACAAGTTATCTTAGGTCGGCGTTCATGGTTTGACTTCTGAGATTCAGATCGAGTTCTAGGTAATTTTTTTTCGAAC
>JAODJU010000108.1:17965775-18015890 GCA_026776725.1 Gnathonemus echidnorhynchus
TTATATCTTGTCCTTTTATTAAACAAACTAAATAGCCTTATGTTATTTATCTTATTTACAGTTCATCACTGTAGTATACTATGCTGTAGTATGACACGTTTTAAAACAAAATTTGCCGCCTGCCGTTCACGGGTTTTTCGTCACCAATCGTCTTATTTGCGTCGCTCAGTAATTTTTAGCGTAAGATGCGGAAAAGGCTTTTTCTTCGCAATAAATGTTTACTTTATTTGTCCGTAATAAATGCAGACAGACTCGCTGGCGTGCTCTCTCCCCCTGTCATATATGTGTATCAACATTAAATAACATTAGACAATTATTTAATAATATTCTTAGTGGCAGCAGCGGTAGTCTGTGCTTTTACATTAAAAAACTGTAGTACTGAATACATTATCTAAAGCACCATGCTGGTTGCACTTTATAAAACAAGATTTTGTGTATTTCATTACGTTGATTCAGCTGCTACAAATTATATTTTTTTTTGTATACTCTTAATGTAGCATACATTTGTTTTTTATGTGAGTTGCTGGAAACAACCTTTGTATAAAGACAGACTGGGTTATTAAAAATTGCTGGAAATCAAATTGTTTTTTGCCCCACCCCACCCGATTAATCGATTAATCGAAAACGTAATCGACAGATTAATCGATTATCAAAATAATCGTTAGTTGCAGCCCTAATTGTCATCTTCCACATCGGGCTGAAGTGATAATTTTTTCTGTTTTGTTCGAATTAAATATATGGACAGTGTTGGGCAGACGTGAACTCCGCAGGAACTTACTGGTTACGCATGGGTTCAAGTCCTTCAGGCCATGCCCAGTCACTCTCCATGTGCAATGCTCTGTAACTGTGCAGCCATCTGAGGTGGTCGTGGATGGTTCCTGGTGTTGACTGAACCTGGTGTTGACTTTTTCCTTCTCGCCCAGCACTTCCAAGGTGCAGAGTGACTTGCTTGACCTGCAGCCAACATTTCAGCCACCGATGCCAATCTCCACAGGCCTGCCTGTAGCAAACACATGGGCAGGTAAGCAGCCCCGATGCTTAGCTATACATTATTTACACTTGACTGCAAGTCAAGTGCTGCTCTATCAGGTGTTGAGTTAAAGGTGATAAGTAGTTTTAATATTTATATAATGATTGGCAGAATATTATGATTTAAACATTTTAAATATGATAGAGTACAAATGTCACTGCATTAATTGTGATCTTTTGGCAACTCTAATTTTTAATCATGATATAGTGTGGTACAGTCTTTCAAAGGAGTACTCTGAGATTAGGTTGCTTGAACGCTAAGGAGGGGTCGCAGACTTGAAAAGACATGCTCTTGTAAGGGGCTAAGTTCCAGTATATTCAAGTATAATCATATGCAGGTCCTATCACTGTGTGCTTGATGTGGAGGTCAATAGCTGTAAAAAAGTTAAACAATGATAAGCTGAAACTGATTACCTTAGCTTAAATGCTTACTTAACCATGATGGGTAAACTTATTCTCTAATGATGCATTTAGAAATGCATATCCCTCATTTCACTTGTATAGTTTCTACAAGCATTGTTCTTCAGTGTTGTCAGGTGACACGTTGAGGTACTGTTGTGTTGTATTGGGTTTTTACTTAAGTACTAAAAATGCGTTTCTGCAGGGTGTAGTTTATGATCTAGCAGGACACTGGTGATTGGCTATCTTTCTCATGATGTCATATCTGCATGGTCTGAAGGAAACTAGTGTGCTCAGACAACAGCACTGAAATCCAGTGCATCTCTTCAATTTAAAAAATCGAACGTTTTATTGATGTTCACTCATCTTGAGTTTTTATCTCTACTGGCATATGATTGTGACTAGAAGTGATATCATAGAAAGACTGGTTTGTACGTTTTTGTTTTTGAGTTTGGACGTTCCATCAGTAATTTGAATGTGCACCTCCGGTAAATCGCACAGATAGGTGATCCATTCGGCTTTGATTTCATCCGTTTATGTAGGAAAACGCGTTATTTGGAGGTAGCCGCATTCTTTGGGAGATATCAGCCTTCTGCGTGTGTTGTATTGGTTCCCGCCTGCATCCAGGTGTCCCCTTTTGTTCTTCAGTCCACATAACTCCGCAGTTATGGTGGATCTTTAAGGTGGATGTTGTAGAAAAGCCTGAAGGTGACACACATAAAATTTAAAGAGGGACTGTAAATTTTAAGTGAAAATATGAGGGTTGTTTTTTGTGCAAATTTTTTTGTTGCATGATCTGTTGTATTTGTCACATCTTCCTCTAACATCTCCCTGTTCTCTTGTTTTCTTTCCTTTTGCCTGCATATAGATCCTTTCACTTCTACTGAAGCTGTCGATGACTCCATTCCAAACTTAAACCCTTTCCTTACAAAACCTGTTGTCGATGCTGTCCATCTTCCTGTTGTGTCCTCAGACGGTGTTAGTTTTTCTTCTAGGACACCCAGTCATGAAATGTTTGGTGGTAAATGACTTTATTTTCTCACTCTTACTGTGTTTAGTTCCCTGTTCTTTCTTGTTGGGTTCAGAAGTCAGTGACCTTCCATGCCCTGCATGCTCTGTTGTACTTAACCGATTCATTAGACATGTTTGTCTGTTTTTCTTTTCTTTTGTCCGTATGTGTTTTATAAGGTTTTTTTCCTTTTCAAATAGTCCCCCTTCCCATTTAAACAATGCTTTGAACGATATGAATTATTTGATTCTTGGCCAGAGGAATGAGTTGATTTGTGTTCCCTGAGGGAAATGAGGTAAGGGGGGGCTGTAAACACACAGAAGAATGTGCAGACCAGTTGCTCTTGTACTCTGTTACTCTTTGAGTAAGGGATGGGTGATTTAGGGCTCTGCATGTTGGTTTGCGGGTGATGAGAAACCCGTGAGAATGAGCCCACCCCCTCGGCTCCCCTTGCCTTATCTGTGGCCGCTGTAGTTGTTGGCAGAAGGGGTGGTGCAGATTCTGTCTGGTTGAGGATTTGAGGTCATGTCCACACACCAGTAGGTAGAAATGGCAAGCAGGCAGGCGAGGTGCAGTGGTTTTGTTTTTGTGAATATATTCACATCCATTTCGAGTGTACATCCAACTCCAGGAAGTTCTTATCTGCTGAAAAACATTACGCTTTTAAGGTAGTTATGCAGTAGTTAAGTGTTTCTGTCTTGTTTAAAGAGATACTTTCTTTTGCCTTTATATAGTTTTATTTTATTCCTGAATGTTAATCTATTTTAACTTTCTAGATCATTACAATTACAATCCCATTGCTTATTCAAGCATTTCTGAATAAACAACTAACTTATTAAACAACTAATCATGAACACACACAGCTTGGATAGAGCAGTTTATCTCAGGTACAGCTGATGAACCATCATGCCTATGTTTCCTGGGTCCTAGGAAACATAATCATCTTGTCGGTTTCCTGTTCACTCTCCAGTTGCCCCCCTCCCTCCCCCCCAGGTGGTGGCTCTCTAAGGGGATGGACTGTCCTAGTCTTAAAGCTACTGGGTCTGTTGACTTTCCTTCCATCTCAGGAAATCGGTCATTGACAAAGGAAGGCGAATTGCCAGACAGTTAAGGGTTAAATCTTATAATAGCCTCCAGCTCTGCTTCTGCTTGGCCTCAGTCTGGCTCATCTCATATTGATCGTATCTGATCGAGTCTATTTGAGCTTCCCAGGATGAAGACTGCAGAGTCTTGCTTTAAAACCTACCAGCCGTAGTTGCTTCAAGACTTGAATTGACCGTCCCTGCTTTTTTTTTTATACTAACATGTCACCTGTTTTGGTTTTGACTTAACTTCTTAAAAACAGAAAACCCCTAGATTTATTACACTGGTGTAGACTTTGTGCTGTTGTGCTGTCTTTTCTGCGTCGTGCTCTAAACCCCCCTCTCTCGCTCCCCGTCTCTGTGCCTTCCTCACTGGCTTTCAGATTCCTTCTGTGGTCCAGCACCCTACCCTAATGCCTCTCTCTTCCACTCTGAGCCCTCTGCTGTAGCTGGCCTATTTGGAGGTAGGTATTCCACGCTGGTGTGCATGTTTTTTTTTCCCCCTCCCTCTCTGCTCTCGTCCTTTGTGTTTAGTGTCTGTCCTTTATATTCTGTCGCTAATATCTGGTAAATCAGGGGAAGGTGGAAGCCAGTAAAGGCATGGAAGGGCTTGGTGTCGCATTCGTGCTCAGCGCATATCAGTGTTATAGGATGCAACGCAAATACACTTAAAAGGCCAGAAGGGGACACTGGTCCTCGCTCTCCCTTTCTCAAACACGAGAGTAAAAGTAAGGACAGCACTGGTCAGTAAGAGACAGGAACGGCGTCCTCTGACTTTGCCATGAATCTGTTGCACGAGTACCCTGTTAATGGTCTTCCTGCCTTGCGGTTCAACACCCAGATCACATGACCCGGAAATCCATTTAAAAAGGACAGAGGAATCTAAGTGCAGGAATGTAAGTGAAGTTACTGTCCATCATAGAGCTTTTACAGTAACAGTGTTCCATTTGGAGGAACACGTTGATGCAGGGTGGGGGGAGATCGCAGCCCCAGCTGCCCCAGCTCAGTCTGCTACAGTCAGGTGCCCTGAGTATTGATCCACTGCTATGGTGTGACCTCAGACGCTGGTCATTTTCATCAGTGAGCCAACCTGTGAAATCAGTGGCCTTTTTGGAAATGGTCATGGTTCCCGAAATACGTACTCCGCAGCTGTGCCAGGTAAATACTTTAACATGTAGGGCACCTTAAGTAACTTAACATCAGAAGAGGGGATCTGGATGAGTGTGTTAGGAAATGCTATTCGGAAACGTAGGTTTTGGCACACTATGGTTTAATGTCATGCATTTCTTCTCCATTGCTTCAGAATTTTAGGTATTTAAGGGAAAATTCTTTGTGCATGTTTGAGTTATCTGCCACGTGGTGTTGTGCTGGTTATAATTTGGGGATATGGAGCAGGGCTGGTTTGTTTCTCAGCTTGTGCTTTTGGTTCCTCCATGTTTTTCCTGTGCTTGCTGCAGGTGTGCTGGGTGTGCAAGGTGAACAGGTTCGGGTTCAGCAACCAAGCTTTAAGCTTGCTATATCACCCCCCTCCATATCATCTCCTCCCCAGGGTTCACGGCGTCTCCAGCACCCCAGTCGCAGACCTCAAGAGGCCTTAACGTCGACTTTGACTCTGTGTTTGGCAATAAGTCGGCCTCTTCTAACAACCCGGACTCTGCTGGTAAGAATGGTTGTGCAGCTTGAGGCCTTGATTGTGCTATGAACTGCCTGGAGTGGGGGGGATTGCCTTCCTGTGCAGGGCTGGGGGTGTAAAGCTATGGAATCTCCTCTGAAGTGTGGCAGCCTGCCTGCATTTAGCGGCGTGCCGCGGCTGGCCTATGGCATGTATCATCCCAGATCAGGATCCGCTGTTGTCGCGCCCTGTCCACCTCACCTCTCCTGGCTCTTGCTTCCTGACCTCTCTCCTCAATGCTGATTGGCCCGCTGCACTGGGAGCTTGTGCCAGTGACTTTGGGACAGTGCTTGTGCGTTTTGATGATCTAGTCCCCGTCATCTTGAGCGACATTAGCCCAATGCCCATCCTTATCATTTTTACTGTGCTTAAGCTCTTACTGTTTAGAAGTAACTATGACAGCTTAGTTTCAATGCTCCTAAATGAACAGGCAGTTTTCTCTCCCCTGTGACATTTTGGATACTTTGCTCACGATCTGCCTTGTTCTGTTTTTGTGTCGTTCCCTCTTTTTGTCCTTCGGTAAATGCTCTCTGGGCCTTGGCTTTGCATGGCTTGCATGAATGGGTGAGTTGACTTTTTTTGTGCATTTCCCCTTCCTGCCTAGTGGCAGTTTGATAAACCTCACCTCCACCCACCCACTCTACCCCGTTAAACGTCCTTTTTATGTTCTGTGTCCCCTCTTCCCTGCCCACCCCTCCCACTATCCTTTTTGCTTCTCTTACTTTAAGATGATGTTCTAGGTGGCATCCTGAAACCCACAGTGGCCTCCCCCAATCAGGGTCTTCCCCCCAACAGTCAGCAGCCGGGGAAGCTGGTGTCAGACGACCTGGACTCCTCCCTGGCCAACCTCGTGGGCAGTACGTGCCATTGATGTTCAGATACAGTAGGAGATGCTGTTGTGGTCGTTGTTCTTGATAGCTTGTGAGAGATGTTTGGATGCTAGATCATTCTGGCCTGTTTTGTAAACCTGGTTATAAAAAATGTTTTTTTTTTCCGTTTGTTTGCAGACCTGGGAATCGGGAATGGCACAACAAAAAAGTAAGTTGGTGCCTCTATTTTAATGAATGATCAAAGAGTTGTGTGTGCGCATGTGATATTAACTATTAACCAAATTCCCAGTGACATTCATTGGAGTCAGCCTGGGGAGAAAAAGTTAACTGGTGGAACCAACTGGCAACCAAAGACTGCCCCCACCACCACATGGAACCCCGCTACCATGGTGAGTGTCACTCTGCTGTGTTGAGTAGTATTACACTTTTTGTAGGTCTATGAAGTGTCAGCAACTGTTGGTCATCCCCCATTGTGATAACGAATCATAGATTAATGATGAAAACACGGGCAACATGGACTCGGGGTTGATATTGATACAAAACGTCTGATATTGCACGTAATCTTTGGGAGGTTTTAATAACTCGTATGAATAAATTAAACATTATGATAACCAGCTTGTAACTTTTGTTAAGGTATTTGTTTTCTATTAGCTGTCTGGGCTCACTCACTTTCGGAACTATGTATGGTTTATCTTTTTGTAAGTCCTTCAAATGCTTTGTAATACATGTGAACTAAACTTGTTTCGACTGTTTGTTACAACATCTAACCTGGTGTTTATTGCATTGTATGATTGTTCTCCTGGGGGGAAAACAGAATGGCATGCATTTCCCACAATACGTAAGTCAACCGGTTGAACCATTTGCTGCTTTTGAGAAGCTGGCATGCCTTATATTAACCACAACCTTTCATCCTCGTCACTGTCTCTAATCTGTTTGCTGAACGGCCTGCCTCAAAATCCGATTTCCGGCCATTCTGCGGGCCTAACTGTCACCTGCTGATCTTATGGATGGCAGTGCAATGGCATGACAAACAAGTGTCCTTTTGTCTTTCTTTGTGACTATATATATTACACCTTGCTCCCCAAATGGCCATGAGTATGTATGGGGATGGTTCTCTGTTTCTTTTTTAAACTGATGGTTTCCATTTGAATGTTTATGGCTTTATGCCTTGGGTTCCATGAACCACAGCCATTTGACCAAACTCGTTTTCTGCAGGTGTTGCTTGATAACTGCTTTGGTGGTATGGCCTTGGGCTTTTTATGGGGGGGGAGTAGGGGTCAGTGGAGGTACAGAGATTCCTATGCCATGGAAGAATTTATGGCGATGAAAAGGCCAGCTAATGCCAGGCCATTAACTTTGCACATACTTCCTGTTTCCATGGTATTTAAATACCGGTTCAGTTTGGATACTTTCACTTTAATGGAAACATCTAGCCTTGTGTTTTTGTTTGTACTCACATTCTGAGAGGAAGGAAGCAAGAAATGCAGGTAATTCATGTATCTGCATGGTTACTCACGTGTTTTGACTTTTGTTCTGCTTTTATTTTTACACTGGCATTTGATGAGCTGACATAATCCATCACTTACCGAAGGTCATAATGTTCTTACTGCTCTGGAAACTTTGGAATTCCTACATATGTCCCTGAGTTACGTTGTCTTGAATTGAACTCGTGCTAGAATAGGCTAGAGGTTGTGGAACATTTGAACAAAGTATGTGAGTTTAAGAATTTAGTGGCTCTCTGAAAGCTTCACTTTAATATTGAATTTACGTATTTGATAAGTAGTTTTTGTCGTTATGCTCACTGGTTAAAAATAGCAGCTATTCTGTCTGGCATGGCACCCTGTTGTATCAAAGAGTTAGTTGCTTTCCCAGTGGTCACCAGTCGTGTGACAGTTTTATGCATTTGGCTCTGTCTGGTTACTCCCATTAGCTTACAGATGTCAAATTTTGACCTGAAGTGAGCTCGAGAGGAATGCAAACAACCTCTGTTTCCAGGGAAATGTCAAATACTGTGAAATACACAGAGTTTCTTAGGATGAATCTAAGGGCAAAGGTATCATTCTTGGTAGTGAAGATTGGGCGTTGAAAAAAGTCTTTCATTTTTAAAAGATCTGACACATTTGGTAAAAATGCTAATGGCAGTAGGTTGGCTTGGGCTTCTCTCTGAGATCCTCGTTGATTTGACTGCACCTGGTTTCCACAAGTTGTACAGGAAGTGCTCCATTAATCAGCAGATATGCAAATCTTGGTGAAGGATTTTCCTGCCTGGTCATGTAATAGTCGCTGAATTGATAGCGTGTAATAGATCTTCATTAGAAATGGGAAGGTTCTTTTGAATTTCACACTTGGATTTTAAGTAGGCCTTCAGTGTTGGGGCAGTGGGGTTCAAACGGATCCCTCATTCAGCTCAGAAACAAATGAGCACTATGTACAGAAACAAACATTTGCTCTGTATACATCCACTTTTTTTTCCCACTGTGACACTCAAGCAGCTGAATTGGTAATCAAAGATTTCCTTCCCGGGGGCCTTTCACGTAACTGAATGGCCGAAATGACAGAGAAACAGACCTCTGTCTGTCACAGACAGGAGAGGCGTGCTCAGCTCAGCTCTGCCTTTCACTGACTTTCCGCAGCTGCCGGCTATGTCCCTGGCTGTGAGGGTGGCCCCCACCCACGCATGCAAAAAACACATGGGGACTTCTGGCTGGCCCCTACTGTAAAAAGTAGGACGCCTGAGGAAATGCGGTGCCCCGCCAGAGGCATGGACAAAGAGGGGTCTGTACAGGTAAAATATATTTGGAAAGCGGTGAAACAAGGGAGCAGCTGTGCTGGGTGCCATCACCATCATGCCGACTGTGTTTTAGCAAAGGTGGAGTCAGGGCGGTGTTTGGTCAGTAGGGGAAACGGGCATGGAGGCAACGGACTCACCCCTCTCCTTCTCTTCTTTCAGGCCCCCTCGGTCATGGCCTTCCCTGCCACAACACCGACTGGAATGATGGCATACGGCGTGGTAAGTGCCAAGCAAGCGTTGTCCATGGAAATGTGCCGCTCGCTATGGTGGACCGGTGGATTCTCAGCCTGGTCCTTGGGGACTCCCCAGTGTCTACTTTTTTGCTTCCTCCCAACATACCTGTACCAGGTATTCGGTGTCCTTGATTGCTTGTTTGGTTTAAGTGTGCTGGGAGCTGGGAGGAAGTAAAAATGTGGACTGACTGGGGGCCCTGAGGACCGGGCTGAGAAATGCTTTGTTAGACAAAACATTGGGGGAGTGTTTATGATCTGATAGTGTGTGAGCCTCCGCTCCATCCCCTCCATGACAAATGGACCGAGGAACGTTCATGGAGATATGATGGCTATCCAGAGGTCTGAAATCACGGGCGGCCTGAGCTTTTTATTTTTTCTGCCCCAGTGCATTGCCTCTAATAGCTGTTTTTTTGTATCTTAATTAAAACAAATATGAAAGCTACCAGTACTGCTAAGCGTCTGTAATACATTTCGTCTTGGGAGCTAAGGCACAGACTTGGGGCTCGTTGAGTTCTTAAGGATTACACAGCTCGCTGGTCTACAAGCCCATTTTGTCCTGGGATGAGCTTATCCTGACTGATATGGGGGGGTTGGTTGGTGATACAGTGAGTCGGCAGCCAGGACAGCCACATAGTATCTTGCGTAATGTCTGTCCGCTTTTTGCTTGGCTTTGAGGTGCATGGACCCATTCCAGAAACACTTCCTGAATATCTTACTCTTCACTCTTCCATGCCTTGCTGCCACAACTATTGAGTCATGATGGAAACATGTAGGCTCTTCCAAAAGAGGCCTTTTGGCTCTGCAGATCACGTCTCGAGTCCCAGCCCCACCACACCGCACATAGCAGAGCAACTCCCAGTGGCAGGCTGAATTTCATACTGAGGATAAACTAAAGATGTCCTCGACTGTGTCCATACTTTGGTCATGATTTTATGGTTTTGGCAGGGATATCGTAGGGCTGAATGACGCCACCGTCCTTTTGTGCAGTTCTGGTTCCAGAGGAAAGGGAATATTGGATACAGACTTTGTGAAGGAAGAGCTGACTTTCTCTTTGATGCCATATGCAAATGTTACGGGGAGGTTTGATGGTCATTGGCTGGTGAGAAAGTAGCGGATGGAGCGTAAGGCCTGCGCTGTTAAATTATCAGTTAAAAATGTAGCCATGAAAGGCAACCACCAGGTTTAAAGATAAAAAAATAAAAAATAAAAATACGCATAGTCATCTTATCTTCCTGGGCTCCTGGTGGGCTGAGCTGAGGGATTCAGTCCCTTTGACTCAACCTGGAACATTTTACTGATGCCATAAATGAGTAATGTTGAGTAACCAATGACTATGTGGAGAAAGGTTAATAAATAACCAGAGACAATGGGGGGTGGAGGAAGAGACTGAATTTATATTTTCAGTCCCACAGAATCTGACATTTTCTGACACTGCCGTACTTAAGAGGCATCTGAGAGCCTTTAGGATTGTTCTTTCGTAGAATATATGAAGACATCAACATTGTGCTTTTTTATCCTCTCCTGTTTATATGTCTTTACTTCATAGTAACATTGTGTCCCTCTGTAGCCACCACAGATGGGCTCCATGGCCATGATGACCCAGCCCACTATGATGTACACGCAGCCGGTCCTGAGGCCGCCCAACCCCTTTGGCCCAGTCCCCGGCGCGCAGGTGTGTGTCCCCACCCACGGTACCGGTGACCCGGTGAGACCCGCCACACGGCTACATCCACACTGATGTTTGGCAGCTGATTCGTTCTCTCATTGGCGCACATAGTCGACCATCGTGAGCTCTGCGTTGACTTTCGTTAGATTTAGAATTTGAAGACACTTAGATCTGACTTCTGTCTGCAAAGTTTCGTCAGTTTCTTTGAATTCTGTTGAGCACAATATGAATTCTGACGTAGGGCTTCAGAGCGCACTGAATAAGACCACATCCATCCTCATGTACCATTTCAGCGGCATTAATATGTCTGGCATGATAACATGGGTCTTGGGAAAGGATACACATTCTGCTTCTGTCTCTCACTCCTGATGGAATATGTATCCTAGCCGCTTCCATAATGGTACCTGTGGACAGACCTGGTGAGATTGTGAGTGAGCGTTGCATTGCGAAGCAGGGTTTCTTTTCTGAAGGCTTTCCTCTGAACATACTGTGCTCAGTGTCATCTCTCTCTTCCTGAAACCAGACCGACACAACTTCCTCCTGACTGTCTGCCATCACTCTCCCTGTGAACCCCAACCCCCCCCCCCCTGTAATTTTTTCCCCTTCGCTCTTCCTGGACCCTCTCCCTCTCTCGTTCTCTTAACCAGCCCTCCACAGCTTCTAGTCCCTCCAGTCAAAGTCCTCTCAGAGCTCCTGGAAAGGACCCCTTTGCTCAACTCTCTCTCAAGGATTTCTTGTAGAACATCTTTAGGTACAGCATGTCCTGTGTGTCCGTGTGCATTGTGGGCGTGATGCATGGCCTGCGTGACCCGTTCTGCATGCAAGTCGCACCCCGTACAGCTTCCTGAACATTTAACCTCCGCCTGTAGTGTCATTGAGTCACGCCTGAAGGACCTCCCGCTCTCCACTTTACGCTGCAGTACCTTTGGCCGTAGCTTGGCACTTGGGAAACGTTGGACAGATTTTCCCCCTTGCCTAAGCAACATTCTCCAGCTTCCATGCTTCGGTTTAACCTTTTTGTGTGTCAGCCAACTACATGCAGGAGGCTTGTGCAGATTTAATCAGTCACTAATCTCCCATTCACTGTGTAGTTATAAGCGTTTTACGGTACTCTTACTGTCTCATGTGCTGCATTTAGTAGTAACTTTCAGGCATCTCTGAAGATTAGGGACTCATGATGTACCCATGATGGACTTACCACAGTCACATACATAACACCTAACTTACCCATCCATTCTAAACCATGGAGGCAGGTGATAAGAACATTATTATTGCGTCGCATTTAATGCATCATAAAGGTTTGCAGGGGTCTTAAAAACTGGGTCTCAGGGAAAACCAGTATGAAGCACAGTAGAGGGTGTACTTCAGGCATCGCAATGCAAACCCAGGCCTTGACACTACCTCTTGGCCTCAATGGCATTATTTTTAACACCCCCCCCACACACACACACAGACATATTTTATCCCCCCCCTTCCTGCTTTTGAAGCGTTGTCTCTCTGACTCTGTGACTCACACAGCCATGGAAAGAAATTACGCCGCTTTAATTTCTGTGGAATAGGATTGTTGCTGTGCCATGGGGGGAGACAGCCTCTATTTTCTTCTCATTGTTCCCCCCCCCCCATTTAAAAGCACGGTGTGCTGTGCAGGGTCCTGGGACAGAAGCTGGTGGTGACTCCTATCTCTCTTCTTGTTGCCAGATGCAATTCATGTAATCTGAAGGGGAGTCGTCGCTTTCTGAAGATGAAGCACTAAGCAGCAAGACCACCTCCTTTTAAGCAAAATCCACTTTGCTGTTTTACTCTTCATTGAGAATATCAGCCCAATAAGGACTTGTGAAGGAATCAGAGGGGTAATGAATAGGGGGATCCAGGCTGAAATGGCATCAAAGAGGACACAGCGCTTTTGTAATTTGTCTAACAAGGTAACGGCTTGTGCTGCTGTTATTACCCTCCTGTGGGATCACTCATCATGTTTGACGTCTGTTAATGATGCATATGGGTGCCGAAACGGGGCAATTTAGACTTTTGCTGTTATGTATCAGAAAATAGTTTGTTGTAATACAAACACCTTGATGTTTTTCCTGGGAGGGGGGAGGGGGAGATGGGGGTGGGGAGGAGAAGGAGGAATCATCAGCTCTAGATTTGATCATCAATTATGCATTACCTAATTTAACTGTCACCAATTAGAGATGCTAACTACAGTTTATACAATGATTTATTTTCATTTTTTTAAACTTGCGTTTGCAGTAGACATTCCTTGTGTATTGTTTGTATTTATTTATGATTATCTGTTGAATACATTGAGAGGAAAAAAAAGACTAATTACATTGAGCCCTTGCTTGTGAGAGTGATTCTGGATTATACATTGGTATGGTTGATTGTATAATTGGAATATGAGTGACTGAGTAAAAAAATAAATGATAAAAATGGACACATTTGACTGATAGAGCACTAAATATTCTCTGAAGCAGTTTTGTCAAGTCCAATTCTTTGTAGCTCAGAGGTTCACAGCCCTACATTTGTAAGGGTTATGGGGGTATACACTTTATTAATCCACATAGTTAACTCTGTGCCTAGGGTTTTTGCAAGGGAACATTTATCGGACTAGCAAAGCACTACATTTGTGATTCTGCAGCATTGCATTGGGAAGGATCTGTATTGCTTTATGCTTGGCATGTCATTATTTTACATTGACAACTGTATGGCTGCCTTTCCAAACTGAATGTGAAGTTGCCTTCATGTTCCAACTGTCTTTTTCCAAAGACCATCACGTGGGGGATCCTGAACTGAGGGGTGAGAGGAGAGGCCGGCCTGCCTTTGGTGGGCGTGGCTGGGAGATGGGGACGGCGGAGGGAGCGGTAGCATCTTTGTAAATTAGTAGTTAAGAGGCGCATGTTACACAGGAAAGGGGAGCACTGTTGATCGGTGCTTTGTGTATATATGATGGACCCTGAACATTCGGGGCGTGTGAAGGATGGTCGGAATTATGAAGGCAATTCTGTTCATTAATTTAGCATATTTGCTGCATTGTTCATGCAGATTCTATTTTTGTTTATATATTAAAATGTATGTAAGCAGAAATTGGTTGATTTTCAAATAAAGTGCAGCTTCCACAAAGTCATCAGTTCTCCCTCCAGGTCGCCTCAAGTTCTACGGCAAGCGATTTGGTGCGGAGTCTTTGAAGTTATTTGCCGAGTGATGAATCGAGAGCTTTATGGGACGTTCCTGGACCTTTTTGAAATGTGTTCTGCGTGGGGGGGGGAAAGAATCCAGTGATTAAATTTCAGTTCCAACCACAATATGTATCTTTATTGCATTTATTCTAATGAATGGATCTTAAAACGCTACGGTTTTCAAAAGGGCATCACCCTTTGATTTGCACTGAGTGTTTTGGAGTCAGTGTGAACGGGGCATCTGAAGCAGGCTGCTTAAACCTGCCTTGGATCGTGTGGGCGGTCAGTGGCCAGTCCGCAGGGTCCTGCTGCACCCCCGGGCTGCCTTGCATGAGTGGGAGGGGGTGCAGGGGGGCCGCCTGACCCACCACGGTCAACAGTTTTAGTTCCAGGGGTCCCAGGTGTGTGGGATGCTGCTGTGAAGAGGGAGCAGGGAGTCTCACACTGGGGGCAGCTGCTTTTTTTGGCTGGGGTTCAGCCAGCCTGTTCACCACAACAAGGACCGGGATTGTTTCTTTAAGATATCACCCAGCCACTAGTATTCCAAGCATCGCCAGTTGTGATTGGCAGAGGGGGGGGAGCTCACGCTGGAGTTTGTACAGTGATGATCTTGATGACTATAATGGAGAGATTAGGCAAGACTTGATTTGAAGCTTATATGTTGTGGCTTTAGGAAATGGCTCCGTTAAATGTCCATGTAATCTGACTCAAGAATTTTTGACCATTTTGCCAAATATGAAGTTATGTTTGGTTTGGCTGACCACTGTTACCCAGCTCGGGTGCTATTTTCATGTTAGTCTTAGTCGTCCCCCCCAAACTGACAATTTTGATAAACAGGGTAAATTCACCTGCCTCTGATATTTGGCTGGGCAGTACAGTAACATTTGTGGGTATAGGTTTCTGTTTCTTGGTGATCCATTTGTGCCAAGCAAAAGTCTAAAATTTTAGTTTTTTGGCACAGAAATATTGGTTTCTGGATACATAAAATATTTGCACACTGCTGAGTCCACATCAACTGGTCCAATTTTTGGATGTGATGGTTCTTTTGGGCTTGTGTTTGACAGGGTTTTTGTGAGGGGGAATTTGGAGAATTTTCTTAAATGGAGTTCAAGAGGAAATCCTGTATATCACCAGTGTGTATATGTTTTCCTTGGATGAGATGTAAATGTCACAATAAATGTACCTTCAAGTTTCTGAATCTAACTGAAGTTCTTTTAGTGCAGAATATTCATGCCAGTTTCTTCCTTATGGCTTGATTTCGAACATGCAGAAATTCTGGACCTGAATCATGTGCCTTTGCACTGAGGCTCATGGCTCACATATTTCAGCATTTGTACTAAGGTATCACGTATTTCATTTGATCAGTGTTTCTCAACCCAGTCCTCAGGAAACCACAGGCAGTCCATGTTTTGCTCCCTCGCAGCTCCCAGCACACCTGTACCAGGTATTTGGTGTTCTTGATTGGCTGGGAGCTGCACCAAAGCAAGGACTGGGTTGCGAAACATTGCATCAGATTATTGAAATGGACATTGAGTGGCAGTATTGGCTTTCACAATACAGAAATTCAGAGTGCGGAGCTCCTTTGTCCTGACCTCTCATCCACAATGCACTGGTCAGCTGTTCCTTACCTGAATGTTGGTCTGGCTTCCATGCATTATGACACTCCGGTCTGGGCTAGGAGGCTGCTGGGCTGACTGGCTGCAGCTACTGGGCGTCTCATCTCTCTCCAGCTCCATGAGGTAGCCCAGAACCATCTCCGCTTCCGCCGTTGGGCTCAGGGGAGTTGAGGGTCCGCCTGTGTTGTCTACAGGGGCAATGCCACAGACGTGACAATATTGGCAGACTATCATGAGAGGTCCCTTCAGATCCCCAGCACGGAATGCACAGCAGTTGTGTTTTTTAATCTCTGTTCAGCTCATTAGCACAGAGATGCCACTCTGTCTCGCACGGAAATGGGTGAGCCTGCTGTGCTCCCTAGAGGATGTGACTCATTGCCTTCCTCTGCTCAGGCCTCCATTACCTGATACCGATCACAGAACACGGCTGCATTTCTCGCAAGGGCTTGCCGTGATGCCAGCTGAATGGGACCCCTCCCCAAATGAGCATGTGAGCCAGCATAGGCCAACTCTTTATGCAGGGGCAATACAAGCCAGTTGTGAACCTGCAAGATTCTGAACCTGAATACTGTGCCTTTGCACTGGGACTGTGTTGCCCTTAGGTTGCTCTGCTTGAAGTAATCTGTTCGGGGCTGTAATTGGGTAACAGAACATTCTAGAAGAGTTTCCAAATCCAGTCCCCGGGGACCCACAGACAGTCCACGTCCAAATGTGGACTGTCTGGCAGGAAGCTCAGAGGGAGCAAAAACACGGACAGACTGTGGGTCCCCGAGGACCTGATCAGGAAACACTGTTCTAGAAGCATCGTGTCACCCTTTGAGGACATTGACATCTAATCGAGTTACGCCCAGAATAAAACAAACATGAGTACAAATATGCTAGAGACTGATTGCGATCACGATCTAAACAACACCAGCAACCTGGTTCTGGGAATGTGAACATATAAAAAATGAAAAGCATGGCCAGTTACTAAATATAAGCTAGAAATCTATATATTTTAGACCACACTGCAGTATATAGGTTGAGGGAAGAAGCTCGGTGTAGAAAATGGGGGAAAAAACTATAATTCTCCTCAGCGTATGGGTTCTCGCTGCGATTCAGAAAGTTTTTTCCTTGTACAATAGCTACCACTGTAAATTCAATAATTTTGAAAATGGAAAAAAAGTGTTATGCTAGCCTCAGAAACAGTCTTAATTTTACAAACAACCAAATGACCTTTTTTGTTCTCCTTTAGTACAGTGGCAAGTTGGACTCTAATTCTGTCATTTATAATTTCAAACATTTTCTACTTTTCAAACATTTAATAAGAGCTATATCAACTTTTAATATTAACAATGTATGAATATTATCAATGTTGTCAATATTTAATGCACTGAATTTATTACACTTTTACTGTTCTGGTCTTGTATATTGTTCTGGCTTATTCAGTCTGTCACGTGAATTAAGTGTAAATGTAGCTGTACTTTACTTCAGGAGTCGGACAGTGAAACTGAAACACCTGGTTTTAGACCACAATAATTTATTAATATGATGTCAAGCCTCCTTTTGCAGCCAATACAGTATCAATTCATCTTGGAAATGACAGATACAAGCCCTGCACATTCCTCTTGCAGAACAGTGGCCAGGTCACTACATGAAGCTGATGCAGGAAAATGTTTCCTGACTCGCCGCTCCAAAACTCCCCAAAGTGGTTCAATAACATTCCGATCAGGTGACTGCAGGGCCATAGGAGATGTTCAGCTTCACTTTCATGTTCATCAGATCACTCTGTCACAAGTTTAGCTGTGTGTATTGGTGCATTATCATCCTGATACATGACACCACCTTCAGGGTACAATGTTTGAACCATTGGGTGAACATGGTCCTCCAGAATGGTTCAGTAATCCTTGGCAGTGACCCGCTCATCTAGAAGAGCAGGCTTAGGGAATGCCATGATATTCCATGATATTGCAGCCCAAACCGTCACTGGTCCACCCCTGTGCTGCACTCTCCAAACCAGTGTGGGTGATAAACCTCTTTGGGGCTTCTCCACACCGTAACTCACTTGGATGTGGAAACGACAGTGAAAGTGGACTCAACAGAGAACAATACATGTTTCTCATTGTCCACAGCCCAATATTTGTGCAGCACCATTGAAATCAACATTTGGCAATGGTACAAGGGACCAAAGGTTTGGCTATAGCAGCCCTTATGGAACTCCCAATGAACGGTTTTGGTGGAAATAGGAGATCTGAGGTGCACATTTAATTCTGCAGTGAGTCAGGCAGCTATCGTTTTATGTTTTTTGGATACAATCCGGGTTAGTGCCCGGACATTCCTTGTGGTGTTATGCCAACATTACCCAGGATACCATGGCTCTTAATACACCACAAAGACTTGCTGTCCTGGTCTCAGATGTGCCAGCGAGACACACACCAACAATGTGTCCTCTTTTGATCTCTGATATGTCTCCCATTATGTTGTGTGGATTGCAATATTTTACGTACAGCTGTGCTATTGCTCTGCTAATTCAACCTTCTCACTCTGCCCTTACTGATTGTATGTGCAATCAGTGACGATTGGCCACCAGGCCGCACATATATAGGCATGAATTGTCAAACACAATAGGAGCCAGTGTTTCATTGTCCAACCCCTGAATGTTTTAATTGCACCATCTCTTAACAAAGCACACAGGGTGCCCCCTAGTGGCCATTGTTAGAACAGCTGTGGAGTTGTACTGGTTTAAGCTGATAGAGTGCTGTTAAATTGTTCTATGTTTTACCTCTTCACGGGAGTTACCTGGCTGGTATCTACAGTCTACCCTCTCCATCGTCTCCACCCCATTCCCTATGTCAGAAGCCAGCGGACTGGAAGTCTGGGTGAGGAAGACATTTCTGCTGGAGACAGCCAGACAAATATGGTATGACAGGTGAAAAAACCAAAAAAGGAACCATGAACGGTTTGGAAGCTGACCATAGAATACCTGGAAATGTGCAGGTCACTGAGCTGATTCTCCAACATGTCATTTATGTGCTCCAGGTTCTCCTTTTCCAGACTCTCAATGTCCAGCTCCAGAGTAGATGCTTCCTTCCTGTACACAGCAAGCTGGAACACAACAACTGTCCCTGGGATCTTTCTAGTCAGCAAATTCCAGACATAACTGACATACTGATAAAACACTCTAGTCAGACCAAGGGAATCTTAAGACTTCCCTCATTTATTACAACAACCAAATTGTCTTGCGTAAGCTGCGTAATAGTGGCAAAAAAAAATCAATTAGAATACCTCTCTTTTCAGCCATTCATTCTCTGTGAATTCCTGTTTAGTGTGCTCATCAAGCTCTTTCATCGCCCTCTGAGGAATGACAATGGAATTGTTCATTTAAATGTCTATATAACTCTCTCATAGATCAGCTGATATTGACACCTCGTACCTCTATGGCCAGTCGCTTTTCCTCCTCTATAAGCAGAGCTGTTCTTTTGTCAACATCACTGTGAGCATCATCCAAGGAACTCTGAATGTGATCTACAGGAAGCAGGGCACATGTTCACTCAATTATCTGTCAGCAGAAATGAACCATTTAATGCTTTTGTCATGAAATATATTTGCACAAGTGATTTTACACCCAAAAATAAAATCATTGCATTGAATTTTTAGTGTTGTTCTCTCCTAATAGTTAAATAAAGCATATGGATCATATCATATCATACCTATCAGATGTTTTTAACATTCTTTTTGTTTCTTGCATGAACGTGCAACACAGATTTTAAGAGTAGGGTGACATCTCCTGAGCTTGTGCCCCCATATGAGGGCAGTCTGTGGCTCTGCCATGAGAATGACACCTACCTGACATCTTAGCAAAGACCTTCTGCATGTGTGAGAGCCTGTTCTCCAGTTGAAGGATCTGCTGCTGCTGCTCCTGGAATCTTACAGTCTTGAACTCGATGTAGACCTCCTCCTCCGCCTGCAAAGGCAGCAGGTCCTCTTCCAAACTGAGGAGCTTGCTGCAGAGCTCTCTCACCAACACACACATCACAGTTACCACCTGGTGCTACCTCCTGGAACTCCCCTCTATGAACAGTATAGTTTAAAGCCTGCAAAAGACAAGCTACTGTTTGTGATAAGTGCCACACAACATCTGCAGGTGCCAGCATGTGATTAATTTCTCATACAGTGCCACATAGGTACTGAGTAAAGTAGTGGTCCTCTCTGATCCTTGAAAGGCACTCTGTATACCTGCCAGTTCCTCCTCCCGACTGCTGGCCAGCTCCCGGTCACAGCGTAGGATTTCCTCCACCTGCTCCTTGTTCTGCAGCTCACTCTTCTCCAGCTTAAGCAGTAGCTCTCGCTCCTGTTTCAGCAGCGCTTTGATTTGGCTGATCTGCTCTACTTTCAGCTGTTCTCCCTGGGGGTCGAGGTTGATGTCACATTGTGAAAAAACATGAAATGCATTTTAAAACACGCAGCATAGGTGGTAATACTCCTACAGTGAGGCACTGCATAATATTGCTGAAGTAAGGTGAGTATTGTTAAAACGGGACGCTGAAAATATTCTTTCTGGAAAAATCATCTCTGTGTCTTGAATCCCAACTTGATACCATTCTAAATACATTAATGCCCCTTGAACACTATATAGAAGAAAAAATAAAGTATTACTAAACACATATATTAACTGCAAAGTTTAACTGTCCCATTTTGCCAGGTGTCCCATTTTCACAATACTCACCCTGTCTGTATTTTGGATGTCTTAGATATTATGTAGTGAGAGAAAACTGCATCTATGGGAAATTAGTTTATTGTGTAAATATCTTAACCTTGAAAAGTCATCTTACCACTTGAATGTGTCTTTGTTTTTTTTCCTCAAGTTGTTTCACTTCCACCTGGTAGTCCTGTATTTCCTTCCTTTTCACTTGCATTCTAAAACCATTAGAAATATGACTCAGAGTCTGGGAAACCTCACAAAAATGCACCTGTAATTGCAGTGGTCAGTGTGTTGGAAATGACCTTTTTTTCCTCTGAAAAAGAACAATTTCTGGAAACAGGAGTCATGGTCTGATAATGTCTGCGCAAACCATTGAACATAGTATATTTAAATAATAATAAAGATAAGGTTAAAAAAAACAATGACATCCTAGAAACAAGTGTGGTCAGTTTGCTTAGTAATAATGATGATTTGATTATAAAATTGAAATTTGCCAGATTTTGCTTGTATTTCTGACTGTCTGCAGTTTATCTGCACTTCAGTGAAACACGTAGCTGCAGGTTAACGGTCTACATACGGCGAAATGGGAGAAATGTTACTTGACTGGGCACAAACACTTAGTAATAACTCAGTTACTACTGAAGTACAAATTATGAACAGATCATGAACAAATATAGTTGCTACTTGAGATAAAAGATGCGTCACGATTCATTAATGATGAACAAACATGAGATCATTATTTCACTTGTGTTATTCATAACTTCTTCCTTCCGTAGTTCTTTTAGTAGTTCACAAAGGTTTACAGAATGAACAGATGGAGTAACAAATATAGCAACTGCTTAATTGGGATAAAACATGAATCACTATTCATTGATGTTGAATAAACACGAGATCATTATGTAACTATGTGACTTAGTTTGTGGTTAATTAACACATAAGTAATAGCAAAATACTATATTATTTGTGCCCCGTCAATTAAAGTGTTACTGCAAAATGCCCTGTCATTTTCTACCGCTAATCGGATCTCCTCGATTAATTTTCATATCTAGCTCCTCAACAACACTTAGTTTGAAATAAATCCAAAAGAGTAATTAAAAAGATTGCTTACTGGCAATTAATGAAGGCCTCCGCTAGTGTAATTTTACCTTCTGTCGTCGATTTATTACTCATGGTTTGTATTTAGCAGTCCAGCTAACAAGATAGATAAACGGGAAAGTTTTCAAATCATTAAACAATGGTTTGTATCAGTGTTAATTTATTGCTATTTATTTTCATCAATAAAAGGGAAACATAAAAAAACTCAACCCTAGCTAACTAAGTTACCGACTGGCAAGCTTCATCAGGCTCGCGTTTACTTGCTCCCATGGAAACCAACCAACCCGGCTTACTCTAGGTCGCCACCTATCTGGTTATTCGTGGTATTGCGGTGAGCATTGAAACGGCGCAAGGGGCAAATGCAAATATGAACGTTTACCAAATTCATCATGTAATATTCTAAATTATTTTCAATGTCTTTTGTTAAAGTCTCAGTTAAGCTCACCTTTTAAGTGAAACCCATAACGGACTACCAGCATTGCACCTGTTTTTCCTCATTGTTACTGATATTTTCTGAGGTAAAAATATCCAGTTAATTTATCTGAATTTTCTGGTGACTTCTTGAATTATTTATAGCCGCAGAATTTACAAATGCAACTTATATACGTACTTTAATGTTTCTACTCTTAAGACAAAGTGTATGTCTCATGCTATACAAAATTAGGCCTTTAAGCTGGTATCATTTTTTTTTATTGTAAACCAGAAAAACAGAATCAGTGGTCATTCAAAATTATGTTTATAGGCCTATATTACATACTTTACCTTCCCTTTTAATCCAAAATCGGTCTACGTTTTGTTCTTGTTTTTGTTACTTAAATGTAATCGCTCAGACATTTCCAAGTCTTGTATTCATTATAGCACGTCGATTGTAATAAACTTTGAATAGTATACATCATGGATATTTTGATTGTGACTTGACTTGTGAATTGATTGTGACATGTTTTACTCAGACAAAATTATGAAAAGTGAACTTGCAAACAGGTCCGCATAACCCCAGTGATAAGCACACACTCTCTGGTGACTACACTCCATCTGGGGTGTTCTGAGAGAAGACTCCCCCTGTGCCCTGCTGTCCAACAGGCCCATCCCTCTTCCTCCCTCCCACCACCCTTCTAGCTAATAATGCTTGCAAAGAGCCATTTGGAAACTGTAATAGTGTCTGTTATATTTAGGGTTCGTTTAAAACGAGAGAAAGATGCAGACTGGGGTTTATTAAGTCATATTGGCTTCAACCGAGCATTTCTGACCATGCCAAGTTCAGAGCTCCGTCAAAGGTTCAAAGAAAATGTCACCACAATCACTTTGTGATCCATTCGCTAAAATCAAGAGACAACATCTTGAAATATTATGTTTTACATTAAGTATTAGATTACAATAAAATGTCTTCATTTGAAACTGAACATGTCATACATACACTGCAGTTTCACTCCGATTCGGCAATTACTACATTTGTCGAAAGACACTTGTTTTCAACCAGTTTAATTCCCTGCATGTAGTAATTTGTTTTCTGGTGTGTAGAACTAGGCTATATTTTTTGAACAGGGTTGTGTATAAGCTTATAATGTCACAGAGTTATTTCGGTTTGAAGTTATGGTAACGTCGTACGTGCATCTTGCCCTAACACGCAGTCCGGCATACGACGCTAAAACGTGAAACGCAAACTCGCAGAAGCTTGTATACCTTGGTGTGCAACAGGTAGGTCCGGTACCGACTGCATGGCAAAATAACATGTATATTAATGCAGAGCCAGCGCGACTAGCGCAGATGAAATCACGAAGATAATCTTTACATTTACAGGTTTATTGTATTTTACTGTTATTGAAGTTTACAACTCAAGTACGCGAACAAATTAAGTAAGAATTTATTGTTGGTTAGCAGTCTACAAACACCCTGGCTAGACTTAATTTCAGCGTTACTATACAAATTAACCGTAACCATAATTGTTGTACATTGTTATAAAACATTCCCTATATTATTGTTGTTGTTTTTGTTGTTGTTTCGAAAGTCCTTTTTAGGGGACATTGCGTTAGAGAAGGAATATTGTGCAATTCGAATATTATCGAATAACCGGACTGTAACCAAATATTACGTCCTGCCTAGAATTCGGATGTGCTGGGTAAACGTTTTAAAATCAATTCTCGTGGTGATGATATTGCTATTCTTGATCCTTGGTCCTTCGAAGTTAAAGGTAATATTTTGTTTCAGAATGATATAACGCGTGATCTTTATTGCGTATTTTTTCTGTCCATGGTAAAGAGAAAATATCAGTTCTTTTGAAGATTATGTGCAGTTTTAATTATAGTGCTTACCTCATGCATGTGATCTGTTTTTCTGCCTTATGCAAATCCTGTAGGAAGCATTTATTGGAAGGGATTTGGTACATATAATTCAATATATGTGACATGTTTGGATGGATACGTTAATCTTAAACTCACATGTTACCTATTCAGAATTGTTGTGTTGCTAGATCTGCGCAAGTTAGCCACAGTTTGATATCCACAATCAGTTCTGTTTGATTTTAATGTCTTGTTCAGGAAACGATTTCAGCTTCTTTATGGGAAGCGTTAGTGGAATAAACTTGCGTTTCCGATTGAATTATTAATGGTTTTGTTCTATCACGAACGCGATCGGTTGAAACTTGTCAGCTATTCTTGTCGTCTTAGAGATGAAGACTGTACCACTGTGTGAAGTTTTGCTTCCCTTGTACTTTAGGGCTAGGTGACGCCGCTGCGGAGCAGGGTAGTAAGGGGATATATTTTTTGAAACAGTGGGTGCTGAAAATATACGACTTATAACTTAAAGCCAGCAGCCAGAGTATTTCATGCTTGTGACACATACAGGCGATGGGGATCCAGAGTTGCAAATGTGAATGCAAATTTGCTCAGATGTTTTCAGAAGTATTCTCTACTAGGTCTTCCCTTAACCAGGCCAGGAACTTATGAAGTATAATTACTACACCTAAACACTCTTAAACAGACTTAAACCAAGCATTTCAGATATTTGTGGTTATAGAATTTATGTCTCATTCTTACAAATAAGTTCTGTTTTTAACGTAAATGCAAAGGGTCTACTTGGAACTCACTGTGATTTCAGAACAGGTGGAAAACATCTCTTACCAGCAAATCCATAGTGGCAATATGATATTTAAAGATTTTAAAATGAAAGTCCCGTTCTTTTCCTGCTTTGGTAGGTGTGGTGGTGCTTACACATAGGAATGCAGGCCTGTGGAAACATGCACAGTCTACCCAGGAAAGATAAGACATTCAAAGCTTTTTGAGAGGCATATGATTCTTAGCAAAAGTAGCAGTTTCGGTGGCTCAGGTTAAGGCTTAAAATTGCTTGTAAAAATCTGATATATGTGTATCTTAGTATTAGCATTTAGGATAATTGACAATCTTAAAGACATGTGACCCCTTTAAAAGTAAATAAATACAGAAACATTACCTGTTAAATTGACTTGTATTTTTTGTTTTGGTTTTTGATAATGAGATGCATGTTTTTTAATGCATTTGCTTAGCCGAGTTCCCCACAATCTCTTTGGTATCGTAAGACCATGTGACCTGCAAAAATGACTTATTTCTGTGAGGTTTGTGCACAAGCTGTAACCCACAAGAGAAGAAACTTTGAAAGAGAATGATATTACTCAGGTTTTTTAACCTGCATTACCTTAACTTTACTGAATAGAAAAGTCAGATTGTAAAACCACAAAGAAATGGTGCTGAAGTATAGAAGAGACTCACTAATCTAGGAAAGCTGTATTGATAAAGTAAATTAGGTTAGATGTGCACCTATCAGGTAAGTGAAGGATTTCCATGCTTTCTGAAGAATTGTTAGGAAGGACTGTAATTTTTCCAGTGATTGGTAGCCTATAGGAACTAAACCTTGCAATGTGGTATCATTAAGGAATTTCATAACTTTGAATCAAATATTTTCATATTTGTAAAAATATATTGATTTATTTAGGACTGTAATTTCTAGTGATTTTTAAGACTATTGTTATTGTGACTACATGCATCTTGAACAAATGAGTTAAAAGTATCAAATTTCACATTTTGTTTGTGGATAATTTGAAATATTAGATTACAATGCCATACTATGCTGGGATGCAAATCAAGGATATAGTCAGATATTTAGTTATTCCTACGTATACACACATATGAACTATGTTTCCATTCTTTTAAAAGTTTCACAACAAAGTTTCTAGGGGGGTGTGTTTTCCACTGGAAAGTAACTCTATTTGGAGCCTTGCTGGGAAGTCATTAAAGGAACCAGAGAGCTGTTGCTGTGTTTATGTCATGCAGACTGGAGAGATAATGAGCAAATGATTGTTCAGATTCGCAAGATTGTACAGCTGATATCCTTTGCTGATTACATTACACAGTCTCTTTTGATTGGCAGATACAATGATCCACGCTACATGACTAATCTTGTATTGGAATATTTACATTTTGCAGTATGTTTACTGCATGTCTACTGCTCTACAAATGAGTGTATTTTTAGTAGGAAAACCTTTTGGTGACTCAGTGAAACTTTTACAGTAGTGTATTTGTAGTGTTGATTATTTTCTGTGTTTAGTCTGTTTGTTTAATTTGCCTGTCTGTATATGTTTTTGCTATGTGCAATGAATTCTTTATAGGAATGTCCCTTATTGGTCTGTTTTTGGTTTGGTGAAGTGTTCACCAAGGCACGCCTTACAGCCCCATGTGCATGACAGTTCATACGCTTATAAATCTCATGACTGCTGCCGAGTCCTGCATGTATTCGCTGAGCCCCAGCTCGCTTTGCCGTTTGCCTTCTGAACCGAATGATTATTCTGCATGAGAGCGTTTGCATGTTTGTGCATATTTAAGAATTTGAGAACTATAGCGTTCATGATTAGTCCCGTGATTCTTGAACTGTCTAGAGTAATGAGTACCTGACTGCAATGTAACCTATCTGACAGACACCATAATCTTTATAAATGACTTATCTGGGACGTTCATCTTTCTAGAGATGTCCATTTATTATAGCACAAGTAAAAAAAAAATATTATAAAAAAGACCTAATATTTTTCCTCTAAAACAACCAATAAATTTGCAAATTTGTTTTTGTTAAGTACACTTCATATTGCCCCCCCCCCCCAACCCAGACCAGTCCCATTATGTTCCAAATATTTTAAGGCCCCTATCACTCCGGGGGCCTTGGAATCATCCTGACGTTCCCCCCATTTATGGCGTTCCTGCTTACAGCAGATACAGACTGTACTGCAAAACGCTGTACAAGTAGAGTCAGTTCTTCCTAGTTGTTTATTTTTGTTCAAATTGCTACTATGACATTAAGTCAAACTGGTCCATTGTTCTTGATTCTGGAATGTGGATGCTGCTTAATTCAAATGAAACGCAATTTAATTTGTGAAACATTCTACAGCTCCCAGACACCAAATTCTTTTACAGCCCAAGCCACAAATTATTTGTCATATTTCACAGTGAATGTATGCTTCTAATTGTTAGTTTAGTCTAATTTCATTCACTTTACTTCTTATTTTCAGTTTCTGACCTAGTTTTATTTCACCATGCCAGCTACCCACATATTGTCACGCCCCGCTCCGTTCGATCCTCCTGTGTGCCACGCCCACCTCGTTACCTCGTGTTTTTTGCCTGATTGTTTCCACCTGTGGCTCGTTTACCTCAGCTTTGTCCTGTGTATTTAGTCCGCGTCCGAGTTCGTTTCCCCAGACTTGTCATTGTATTGTTATGTTTTGTCAAGTGCTGTATCCGTCGCCTGCCTCCATCTACCCTCTCCTTCGTATTAAAACCCCGTTTGCCTGCACTTCCGGCTTGGCTTGCCTGCTTGCTCGCTCGCCCTCCTGCACGAACGTGACACATATATTTTATAATAGTAATATTTACTTGTTTGTGATATTTATATGAATGGTACATTAATAAAAAAAAAATCAAAACAGTTGTTAATTTAATTCCTTATGATTGTTTAGTCCTTAAGGAATACAATTCACTATGTTACTTCTACTGGTGGACACACCTACTGATGGTGCAGAATTTTATCACCTTTTGCAGATTATCAGTCCTCTGCTGTGGACCTGCCCTGTCTCTCTTCAAGTCTGGGCGTCCAGTTGAGATGGAGGTGATGTAATGGTCAACACCTGGGACCCGGATGAGTAGCCATCAGAGAGATCTCAGAGATGCAGCCTTTCCGGGGGTAGAACTTCGGAGTTCAAGCCACATCAACATCAGCAGAAGACAATAGGACCTGATACCGCCCGACCCAATACGCCTGGACCCGGCTGGAACGGCACACATTCGCCATGCTAGACCTGAGCTATCTGTCGGTGGAGGAGCAGGAGATGATCATGGCTGTGCTCAAGAGGGACACAGAGCTGAAACAGGCAGAGGATCAGCGTGTCAGGTGGGCACGGCTCCTGCGTGCGGGCTGAGGGGCAGGATTGTTGTTACTGGGGCACCACTCAACCTCACATGTTTCGAAAGCTAAATAGATGGCTAGCGAGTAGAGTTTGAAGATCGTAGCTAGCTAGCTGGTTAGAGCAACATGTTATACTTAGTGTGGAGATTGTTTGTTGTTGACTGGGGACCCGCAAACTTCTGTGTCCCACACAGATGCGTGGTTTGAACAGCCCTGCTGGTTCTGTGCATGCGGTGTCCTCTGTTAGCCCTCCTTCATCCACTCAAAGCTGAGGGGAAAATAAACAAATGACTGTTGGAAGGAGGCTATGCAGAACGCAAGCAGGAAGTAGAACACAAGCTGCCATTGTTTGGTAGTAAAATGCAGTAGTTAGGAGTTACTAAGCTACTGAGTTACTAAGCTACAGAGTTACTAAGCTACTGACAGCACCTGTTTTTAATTTCATTAAAACACCCACATGAAACTTACAAGTAAAGTTCAGGGCCAGTGATGAAGCAACTACATCAAATACTGGGCAATAAGGTAGTGATAGTATGTAAAATAGTATATCTGGATATATCCATCCATCCATCCATCCATCCATCTATTCACTTGGACTGCATGCTTTTGGAAATCAGGTGGAGGACCCAAAAATGGCACATCAACATATGCATGATATAAACTCCAGTGCTTATTTTAAATTGTATTTAAAAGCATTTTTTTCATGTAGGTTTTTGACCTGAATCTGGTCCCAGTTCTGTGTTCTCTGTCTACATGGGCTTTTCACCTGAAGTATTGACTCTTTAATGCTGTGTCTGGACAGATGGATGTACAGGCATGTTTCATTTAATTATATTTCTGTTTAATCAGAAGGGATTCTGCTGGTGTGTCCAGTCGTGGGCAGAGCGAGGTCACAGGGCACAGGGCACAGGGCCTGCTTGTTTTAGTGACAAACCCAGCCTCACCCAACCAATTGAACTCAGAGATGTCATATAAAGTAACAGTAAAGGGATTTTGAGGGTAAAAAGGAATGCTTACCAGAAATGCATCAGCACATTTCAACACCCGAAAAGGGTGAGGTAACCCATTCATGCATCTTTAGGCTTGACTGGTGATTCATCAGATTTGGGACAGGAGCAGCTCTACAGACTTCCTAGGGCCTGACTGATACTTGAGACATGCTGACTTTGCCAGCTCTGCACCGCCCCCATCTGCTCTGAGTCGGTGGCCCCGCCTTACCCACTGACAATGTGGACCAGGAAGTGGGTCTTGCACTGGAGGAGAACACTTCCGGGGGTTCAGCCCCAAACCTAAAGTTCTAAGTCAGAGGCATGTAGCAGCAGATCATCGAGGTAGACAACGCGCTGGGCCGGGGGGGGGGCGGGGGGCAAGGGCCAGGATATACTGCATGCACTCTTGAAAGTGACCAGGACGTTGCACAGGCTAAATGGCATCAACCAGAAGTGCCAGATCTCATGACCGACGGTGAAAGCAGCCCTGGGATGGACTTCTGGGCCAGTTCGACCTGCCAGTCCAGGGAGCTGAACCACGCCAATGATGTAATCTTTCGATGCGTAGAAGCAGAGTTCTTCCTCGTCACTGTATTCAGCCATCGTAATCACTGCAGAAGCCCTACAACCCTCCTTCTTGGTGATGAGGACCGCTGGAGCTGTCCACGGGCTCTCGGACGGCTCGATGACCCCCTCCCCCACCATCTCTCAAATCTGTTATTCTTCCACTTGTTGCTACCCAAGGTACATCAATGGTGGCCCCCAGGTGAACTAATAGGTCCAACACAATGATGCAGTGGTTGAAACCAAACCTCCTGTGCCATCGTGTGTCCTGCCAATGTGATTCACAGCTGCCTCTACCCCCTCATGGCCTTGCACACACCAGTCACTGATGCCAGCTGGATGCTTGGGGGCTCCCAGCCGGCTGGCATAGCCCTGTTGGTGCCTGGCAGCATGCCCGGATGGACTGGGGTGATGGTGGACCCTGTGTCCACTAGGGCTTGGCAGGGCGTTGATGTATAGACCACTAGCTTTGCTGAACTGGCCCACTCTGTGTGCACCTGCAGGGGTTAGACTGACATGCGTTGTGGGTGGTGCCACCTGCACAGTGTGTCCCAGTTGTGGTTTGGGGCGGGGCGAGGGCGAGGTGCTGGGGCAGGGTAGTTGTGAGCGATGTGTTCCTGCTGTCCACACCTCCTCTTATTCAGTGTCCTCTGTAGCGCAGGATCGGCACCAAGGTAGACGCAGGAGTCTTATGAGAACTTCCTCAGCCTCTTCTGCCTGCTTTACGATCGTCTCCAGAGTATCTGGCTTCATCAGGCACACATGCTAGTGCACTTGATGTAGGGAAAGTGGCTGCAGTAGAGCATGGAGGGCTGGGTCGTCCTGCGCCGCCCGGGGAAGTGAGGTAGCCCCACCGGGCGCCATCTTCCAGTACAGTCAGTACAGTGTCCCCGTGTGGTATCGCTCCCGCTACCGCAGGCAGGGGGGCACTAGCATCATAGTGCTGGGCTCTTGGAGGCCTGATCAAGCTTTCCGTGCCACTTTGGTTGGCTCTACAGTGCTCCCCCATATGGACCCCCATTTCTGACACCAGTGTCATAACTGGCAGACCCAGGCATCGCCAAGCAGACGAGGTAGCGTCATGCTAATGTGAGCACTCTTTATTTGCAGCCCTTAAAAGGACCAGACACAAACACCAAACACAACGGCGGCGTATTTATACTGTAACATCCGACACCACTGCAGCTCACCCCACTGGCCCATGAGTAGCCTCAGCACTGCAGTTTTAATAAACTTGCAGATGTTATTTATGTAACTACTGACTATTGTGTAGTCAAATGTTATTTACATGGTACATATTTTCTATTTGTCTGTTTCTTGTTTTACTTGTTGGTTTGAACATAAGATTGGCAGTGGTGTTGCAACAGAAGATATTTTATGTCATATGAGTTAAAAACTGGCCCAGGTTTGAAATGGGATATGTGTTACTTGCTAAGCATGAAAAACATAGTGTGTCCATCCATCCATCCATTTGTTCTCCAAACAATTACAAATGTCTCTTACAAAAAGCAGCAGGCCCATTACAATCAGTTCTTACATAAGTAGATTCTTTGCAGTCATTTTCAGTCTTTCTAGGCTAATTGTAGAAATCAGCTTGCACCTCAGTGAATGTCAGGAATGTCTCTCACAGAAGTTCAAAGAGTCGGCAGTTTAAGTAGTTCAACTTCTAAGTTCAAGGCCAAGATGACAAGAGATTTTTCCTGTTTGACTGGATAAGAGAGAATAGCTTTGATCCAAAAGGCTAGCAGCTTGGCCGTGTATCCTAACTTTTGGACTTTTATGGCTGTACGTTAAATAACGTCTTCCTTCAGGAAGCTGAAAAAGACACTGAAAGACCAGAGCAAGCTGAAGCACATGACGGGAGAGTGGTTTTATGAGTCACGGAGACACCAGGGCAAGGCCCACGGATCTGACATCATCTCAAGGTCCATTATGCAGAAGAAACCCGCAACATTATGTGAGTGTCTGGGAGCTCTGTCTTCCAAAATGTCACTGGGGTAAAATGACTCATTGTCACATTTCATATTCTTATACACTCTAAGACCAATTTGTAAAGTTTACAGGGTTTTGTCTATGTGGCTTATTTTATAACCCTGAAAAAGGGCCTTAATTCAGAATATTAATATTGGTTTGTTTCCTTGATTGAAAGACTCATGCAGCTGTTTCACATTAGTGACATACGCTTGATTATAGGAGACTGACCAATCAGCACACAGCAAGACCTCAGTGCTTAATTAAAAGCCAGGTCCTTCTGAGTGATGGTAGCTTACAAATTCTGTCCTAGCTCAAAGTGTCCTCCCTGACATGGATTACCTGATCACCCTGTGTAACTGCTACCTTTCAACTAGCACGCGATGCAGTATCAGAACAGCGAGTGGTGCAACTTTCAACCCAAAGCCAAGTAACCGGGGAAACCTACAGTGCTTGGGGTATATATAAAAGTGCCCTAGAATGACATTATATACCTTTATTATCTATACATTGCATCTGTATGAGCAAAACATTAACATTCATTAATTGGTATGTCAGCAAGCACAGGAGATTGCATGAGCTTTTCTTTTGAAGTTTATAATACTTTCATATTTTTTCAAGCAGAATGTTGACACCCAGCTTCTGCAGATGTAACAGAAATATATGTTTAGACCATCTAAATCTAACTGTCTGATGGAGAAAAAGGAGCTTATCAGGTGAAAAGAAACTTGCGATTTCCATGCATTTTCTTCTGAATCTCCTACATGGATGATGGTACACTGAAGTAGTGAACTGCAACCAAAGCTTTCATCTCGTGTAGTTAAATCTGCCCAAATGATCTACATTTTTTTTCAGTGCTCATCGAGTCACTTTGAGAGTTTTGGAGTGGCAGTATCGTCAAAGATTAGAGAAAATACCGGCGGAACCTATGTCGTCTTGTGGGTGAACTCAGCGTGAACTACCCTTTGAAAACTTATTTTGAAATGAAGGGTATTTACTTTGTGCGTATCATAGAGTGAGCATTCCAAAGGTGATATTAAAGGTGGAAAATGGCAGCATTCCTTCAACATTCTGGTACAAAGCAAACCTGTAAGTGAAAAGAGGGCAATGAATTAGACTAGAGATTTAATACCTCTGGGCACTGGATTACTGAAGTATTTCTCAAAGTAGACTCTAGGGACAAAGGTAAAAGCTTCACCTGTCTTATAGTTTTGACAAGGCTGTCTTATTAAAGGATGAGAACATTGGCTGAGACAGCAGTGCTCTATACTCAGCATACTTAATGTCTGCAGAAGAAGATTCCTGCATTATCATAACCAGGACGACCTGAGGACCGCAGAATCACAATGCTAATCTCATGAAATACTGATGTGTAATCCACCAAGATTAACGCTGATCTTCTCACGTAACTCTTTCCCGCTGCTCCTCCGTCACAGTGGAGCTCACCCAGAGGTGGGATGTAAACCCCAGCTTTGTGAACAGCAAAAACAAGGAGGTCTTCATTCCAGCAGAGCTGTCTGGACTGATAGAGGAGCTGCCATCTCCGACCAAAGAGCAGAGGTGACTGTTTTATACCTTCGAGCTGATATGATGATGGATATTTTACAAGTTCTGCTCCAGCCTGTGATTTCAGGAGGGTGAAGCAGTGGATGCTACAGGCAGGAGGCCCCACTGTAGAAGAGACTTCATGGTTTTTGAATCTTGAATTGTTGGGGGGGGGGGGGTTATTGTTACCCCCTTAAGCAAGATCTCTTTGGCTAAGTAATAAAAAACAGTGATGCCCTACAAAAGTGATCATTAGCATCCTTAATTGCCAATGATTAGTTATGCCTGGCACTAAAACTATAAATGATTTAGACTATTTCTTCTGAATCACAGGCTGTGTAAAAATGTGAGTTTCATCATTCAGAAGAAAATGTGATTGAAAGGCAGTGTAAGTCACTGACATGTGGGTCAAACAGGTTTTATTTGCATAGCATCCCCTATCAGCCAGCACACCGATAATAAGCAAGGTATTTTCTAGTGTATCTATTTACACTGTGCCTACTCTCAATGTAAATTCATTTTTTTCCCATTTTCCACTCTGTATCAGTTTTACTGGTTTTACAAGTTATGTACTGTAGTTTGTGTCTAGTCTTGTTACTCAGATACACTGCTCTCTTAACGCAGAACATTTTCATTCTTAGAACTTTGTTGTTTACAGGCTGGAAAAAAAGCTATTTCTAAATAGCTATTTCTCAAAACTTGTCTGCAGATGCACTCTTGCAGGCAAACAAATGCCATATCGGCTCATTAAAGCAATTAACCAAAGACCAGCACTGTTAAGATGATGTAAGCGAGCTCACATAGATATTCTGAAAGTTCAACATATTTATACTTGCTTTAGTCCGGGAGCATAATTGCATGTTTATTCATAACCAGCAAGGCAGGATGGGTAATGCACAGTGACTCTGCCACATTATCTAAGTACCTTGTCCAAATTTACTTTAGATGTGGATGAGTCACCTGACTGCACTGATGATGGGGGCTTTCGGATTGTCAGTGATTTCCCTTCACACATACAACCGATTTCACATTTCTCAACATCATATAAAAGACAGTTGCATCATCCCTGTTGAGTTTAAAGCCTTTATTCTCCTGGCACTGCGTTTCAGCTGAGGCGTCTGCGATTTAATACTTTTGGGGCTTTTTCTGTAACCTGATCCTGGCTCAGTGCAGTTTGGGCCTGGACAGGGGCAGGGGCACTTTTGGGGGCATCAGGGGTGGAGATTTCCAAGCTCACCAGTTGAGAGCCCTATTCTCACATGGTCCTATGTGCAGTCAATCAGTCAAAATTCTATTTGTCACATTTGTATGTCTGTTTTAAAAATCTTTTTTTCCAAAAATCTTTTATTAAAATGTACCAAAATCTCAGTGGAGAATATATCATTACATATGTCATGTGGTTTTATTTTTTCAGAGGAAAGAAGCATTTTGTTTTAGAAGATACAGCTGATAAAAAGAAGCTCACGGCTCCCCTTTCTGCAGAGGTGTGTGTATGTGTGTGTGTGTGTGTGTGTGTGTGTGATTATGTTTATGTTACATTGTGGGAACCAAATGTCCCCCCAGCGTGATAAAAACTTGCTATTTTGATAGTGTGGGGGCCATTTTTCAGTCAATTTTATAAAAATCTGTGGCTGCAATCATTATTTATGGTTAAGGTTAGGGCTGGGTAGGGGTTATGGTTGTCATTGTTGGGATTAGGGTTTTAGCCATAGAAATTAATGGATGGTCCCTGCAAAGGTATGGGTACAGGTCTGTGTGTTTGTGACTGTGTCTGTTTGTGTGTGTGTGTGTGTGTGTGTGTGTGTGTGTGTGTTTGTGAGAGTGTGTATGCATGCATGTGTTGGTGTGTGTGTGTGTGTGTGTGTTTGGGAGGGGGGTTAATTATTACAATGTGGGGATCATATTAACCCTAATGCTAACATATATTTTGTGGGTATTCTTGTTTTTATATTTAATTCTTCATGAATCTGTTGCTTTTTATCATCAAGGATGATGACCCACAGTGTGAAACAGTGGCACAAATACTAATTTCCATTCTTTTGTTTCTAAAGCAAAAACAGAACCTGATGAACACGACCCAGGTGGGAGCAGAGGCTTTGGTGGAGAGAGACGGCCAGCTGACCAGCGGAGCAGTGGATAAAGTTGACGAGGGTCAGTATGGCAGCCTGCCAGCCAGCTTTAAGGCACGAAGGTCCAGAATTTTCTCCTCCGGATAATAACCTATCTATCAATTTCCATGTTTAGTCTTGTCCAGTCCTATACTGCAGACAGTATTCTTCCAGAACAACGAAACTTGGTTATAACTGGGTTTCTGGTCCAAACATTGCTGTTAGATAACCAGCAACCTTACTTACTGGCCATACTCAGTATTCATGTAATCTGATCTTAATTCCATTAAATTACTTTTATTTATTGCCACTGAATTTGCCAAAAGCACTCTGTGTGTATTATGTCAAGAACATGCATGCCACAATGATTCATCATTCATCAAGGCAAAAAAACAATCCATATTAGTCATCTGTAGGAACTCTTGTCCTCAGTGTGTGTATCAGTGTTCCAGTGACATTCCATTGTTTGCTCCTTTATGGCTTGAAAACAATGTATAAAGTTGGATTTCGGGAATACAATGTATGGTATTATACACCGATGTGCCAAAACATTATGGCATGTGAATAACGTTGACTGTCTTGTAAAAACAGCACATGTCAAGTTCTGGGATATATTAGATGGTAAGTCAGCATTTGGTAGCCAGAGTCAATCTGAATGTGAAAATTGAATGCAGAAGATATGGGCGGGGATAGAGATCTGAATGACTTTGATAGAGGCCAGACGATTGGGTCAGGGCATCTCTGACACGGCAAGGCTTGTGGGGTGCTCTCGGTCAGCCGTGACACACTGGCAGTGGTCGGAAGAGGGAAAAACCATGATCTGCCATCAGGGTGTTAGGTGGCCAGGACTCATAAATGAGGGATGTGAATTAGGGCTATCCCATGTGGTATGAACCAACCAGAGTTGGGTAATTCAGATCCACAAAGTAAAAGTCCAGACCAGGATTTTGCTTCCACCAACCATTTGAATACTCTGTGACTGACTCTTTATGCTCTACTGGTTGGTTGAAAAAAAACCTTAGTCTGGACTTTTACTTTCTGGACCTGAATTACCCAACTCTGGAACCAACTGAAAGACACCAATGGCAGGTCATTTTGATGATGGTCATGGGAGTAGCATGTCACGACACAGAGCTTCAAGCCCTACTGCATATGGGGCTGCTTAGTCATAGGCCAGTCAGAGTGTCCATGCTGACCTCCATCTGCCATCCTGGATTTTGGACCAATAGATGAAGGTCGCCTGGGCTGAAGAGTCCTGTTTTCTGTCTCATCTTGTGGACGGCTGGGTACGTGTCAAGTATCTGTGTGATGGGTTGGATCGACAAGTTTGATCCACAGCTATGCAGCCCCATATGCAGCAGGGCTCCATGACATATTAATCCTGTAAGCATCATTTGAATGGTTATCCTTCATTCACATCTCAAATCGACAAGTCTTAGCCGCCCAATATATGTGTATGCATGTGTGAGCGCTTACACTTTTACTCCTTTAGGAGATGCCCTGACCCAGTCATGATCATAATGATTTATCCCTTGTCAGAGTCACGGAGATCTTTATCCCTGCCCGTTTCATCTTCATTCAACACGTTGACTATGAGTACCAAATCTTACCTTACTGTCTAATATATCCCAGACCTTGACATGTGCCGTTTTTACAAGAAAGTAACCATGTGAGCAACAAGAGAATAATCATGTGGGGCTGATCGTTATCTTCAGTGCTGTATTTGTTGCATCTATACAGTGCTCTGTCCGACATGACTTGGTACTAATGCAAAGCATTAAAGAGATCACCTGTCATAATTTGATGTGCCTGAATTAGTGCAGATTATTTCTGAAATTGGGGCTGAATCGTATTCATTAATGCAACAGTTAAATAAAGTCCAGGGTAAAGTGAAATATTTGGAAGCTGGCTTTATTTTTTCATATTGTATTATGCATGTAGTATGATTTTCATATGTTGCTGTGTGAAAGCATGCATGAAAGTGATTAATGTCACTAATGATTCAGTCTTTAGGGTCCCATTTAGGTAGCAGAATGTATAGTCTTTGTAAATGAACGGCCAGCCCTGAGGAGATGCTATCAAAACCTTTCCTTGCGAGCACAAGTAAGTCTAGTGAACTGGTCCCATTTGAAAGCTGTGCATCTGGCCTTTTGGTTTTGCTGTGGCTCGCTGCATCTTGCATGAGTATTATTTACATGCATGACTGTGTTTTTGCATGTTTTGTCACTGCAACATGACCCTGTCAGCCTGTTTAACAGGCTGAATTGGACTAGGCTGGAAAGGTGTGGTCACTGAACACGTCTCCTCTTGAATCCCCTTTGTGCGTTTTGTGTGTTGATGTTTGTCTTCAGTTTGTATTGCTATGGCCACTAACTGGAGTCATGCAGAAATGTAATTGTTTAGCATTCACTTCCAACGATAGCATATCTATTGTGTATCTTCAGTTCTTTGGATCAAATTATTAGTTAGTTGCCGGATTTTCTGTATGTAGCTGCCTGCTAAAGCTGTAAATTGTCAGATATGACTGGTTTGCACACAACATACTTCAATGAAGATCTTACATAAAAAGTCTGACATTCCTGCAGTTAGGCGTTGGGCTCTTAATTTAATGAAAGATAATGAGTGTTCAGTTAAATTTGAAAAGCATTATTAAAGTGTGTTTTTATTATGCTAGATTACGTAATGCATTTAAGGGGGGGTTTCAACTGCCCTTCTCATTTTTACATTTGTATGTATAACTTGGGGAAAGCATTTTATAAATCCATTATCGGTTCCATATTGTTGCCTATTATTTTTTGCACAGAATTGTTAGAAACACCTGAAAGTGACATAGCCTGCTGTGCTATTTTAAATTCACAAGGTTATGACACTCCGCTGGCTGTTTCCAGAAAGCGAACCGTCATTTTACACACATCACGGGCCCACTCCCACAAAACAAGGAAGGGATAAGGTTGCCTAGCAACTCTGGAATTCTCAGGGGCAACATCTGGCAGAGTTCCAGCTGCAGCTCCAGGTCGTCTGGCCTGTGGCTAAGCTCCCTGACTGCTGAGCCTCCCAGCAGCAGTCCAGGTACAGGGACTCACCGCAGAGAGAAGGTCCACCGATTCACTAGACATGTTTGGCCGTGGGCGACAGCGCCGGAGAGTTAGAGACAAATGACAGTTGTAACCCCTGGGAGCACCAATTACAGGTTCTTGAAAGTTTTAGCACCATGTGACCATGAAGGAATGAGCACATACAACAAAAATAGCTCACAGACCAAAGGAAGCAATAACGTAATCCTCAGCAGAATGCTGCTTTCGGGACTGACAGAGGGTGAACGTACCAGTGCTGCTTCAGCTCTTAGCAGGCATCCTCCATCCCTATCAATCTGGGCACCAGCGGGAGCCCCCAGAGGAAGCACCACACCTGATCATGTCTTTGAGGTTCCATAAGAACATTGTGAAATAATTACCTCTTTAAAATGAGTTCAAAAAAGTCAACCGATGAATCAGTTCAAATCAAAATATCAGTTGAGTGCAACTTTGTTAATCTGTAATAAACTACGAAAAACAGTGAATTTGAAGGCCAGCGTCCAACTACTGATTTTATTTAGCAAAAAATGCTGCAACTCGTTACATACTGAAAAGAACGCCTGAGTCAGTATTCCATAGTATTCTCATTTTTCTCTGTTTTGCTATTACTAATTAATGTTTGTTGTGCATGATGTATATCGGGGCTGGGCAAAATAATGGAATGCATAACAGTGTATTTATATCAAGACTCTATTGAGGAGTAGGGCCATACTTTGTCTTCAGAACAGCTTCAGTCCTTCTTGGAATATTGTCATGGAAATCCTACCCTCTGTGTTGGAGAATTCTGCAAGAAATAAATCATAAAGGTCTTTAAGGAGGTGGAAATGTACTTTTCACTCTGTGCACCAAAAGCTACCATAAAGGTTCAGGGATGGTTAGATCTGATGACTGAGGAGGCCACAGAGAGAGTTTGACTTAGGTTCCTTGTACTGGGGGTAATACCATCTTGGAGTATGGGATCATCATGAGGGAACAATGTTCGCACCATCGGGTACACCTGGTAGAGAAATGGCCTCAAATTCCTTACTCATTATGTGAACATCTAAGACAACCATGTGACCTAATTGGGGGGCGGAGGGGCTGAATAAGCCATTCTGCACATTCCTTTATTAGTTATAATGTCTTTATGATCACAGTCTTAAAGACATAATATGTTCATTTGTTGGCATGTTGTGTTACTGCAGTACAAAATAAACAAAAAAGTGATCAAAAGTTTTTATCTGATATGGATATTGTACATATCATGTGGTTAAAAAGTACTTGGATTATTTGAAACTATTTGAAATTATTGAATTTTTGAAATTTAAAAATGCAACAAAATGGCTTATCAGTGCAAGTAACACTTTCTGTGAATGCCATGTCTATAAGAATCTATGTACACATTCTTAACACATTATAATGGATTCATAAAGTGTTATAAATATGACTAAATGTTTATAAAAATCTCACAACACATTATAGCCATGTTTATTATGCATTATGAATGCTTTATGTATTGTACTATAGGTACCTTCGTAATGCATAATAATTGTCAGTATAAGAGTTAAGGATGCTTTGTACTGCATGAAGTGTTTCCATTATTTTGTCCACGCCCCATACGGACTGTATATGAATATTTTACATATGCATATACATCATTCACTGATAGTGGTCAGTGAATTGGACTGCAAGGAGTATGCTACTCTTGTAACAGGGGTTTTGAATGTTAAGAAAGCATTGGGTTACAACTGGTTTGATTAAGTATAATGTTAATGCCCTCTGGAATGCAACAAACAAAAAATGTTTTTTTTTGTCTCTTGCAGGTAATCTTGGTTGTCATGTCCACTCCTGTCTGGTTGGTCCAGGTAAGTCAAGTCATACAAGGCCTTCCGAACTGGAGGTATAGAACCCCAGAACTGGAAGTGTAGGACACAGAAAAAGGCAAATTCCATTGCCTTCAACATTAGCTCTAATAATTGCTACAGACAAAATCAAGACACACTGCAAGCTAAGAAACTATCAAGGATCCATGTTGGTGACACAAGAAATTTTGAGCTTTCAGAAGAAAACGACATCACCACCTAATGACATCACTTACGGAGTCGAGTGATCAGTCAGGAACAAACTACAGCCGAAGAAAAGTTTCAAAGACAAATGTACGGAAGCAGTATATGCTTACAAAGTGTTACCAAGAACTTTTTTTTCTCTTGAATGCAACCTTTATGGCTCTTGTTCACCCCTTACTGTGTCACTACATAGAGAAGATCTATGAGCTTAAGATGTTTATTCACGCTGCTGGAGCACAAGAGGGAATAACTGAAGCAAAGCTGATTTCAAAACAGATGTTAAATGTTGAAGACACAACTGCCATTCTTTCCCAAGTAATGAAGGACAGAGAGACATACAGGTAGCTGCCCAGAAACCTAGCAAGTTGGTCTCAACCTCCTTGGGAAAGTTTGCTGTTTCTTTTGCTGTTAAAGATACGGCAGACTTTCATGGTAGCATGGTAGTTTCATGGTGTTCAGTATGTTCACCCAAGTCGCTAACCGTACAAATACAGTGATATAAAGACATCTCTATGCTGAAAGAACAGCAAAAAGCGAACCAACTTTGAGAAGTGCCTGCATATAATGTATATACACCTCAAAAACTATTGACCCCAGGGGGGATATGTATGGAGGATCTGGTAGTTGACTCAGGGTAGTTCCACCATGGAAGAAATGCTTTTTAAGATGATGTCACTGTCTCAAGGCAGCTCACTCATGATACAGAGCCCAGGACCAGGCAGGATACTTAAGTTAAGAATGCAACCTGATATGCAATATAACCAACCTCAAGTCCTTCTGGGAGGAAGAGAATAGGGGGTCTGCAGTAACTGTTGACAAACTAGGTAAAGTTTCATTTTCCAGATCAATAATTACAAGCCTTTCTGGTTCTCAAAGTAAAACATGTGTTACCTCTGAGTCTGACAAAGTTGTAGATAGTGGTTATAACAAATTGCTCTTAGTTTGCAAACAGGTCCATGGTTACAGATTTAATAACCTATTCTGGCAATGTCTTCACATCTAATGGGCAACTTGTGGATAAACAGAAATTGCCACCATTTAGGAACAATTGATATGAAATTTTGCTTCCAGAGTCTGACATAATCAAACCAGTTGAAACGGAAGCTGTTTTGTCACATTTCTGGACTGTAAGGCTTGATTCATCTAGACATCCTTTGCCACAGAGGAATGAGGAACAATCTACAATGAGAGGTGAAACATCTGTTTCCCACAATATCAATGGGATACAAAAATATCATTCTCACCAAGAGACAAGTAAGCCTACAGGGCTTAAACAGACATAGACAGAGCACCTGTACAAATCCAGACAGCTTGAATGATGAAAACTCCTCAAGAGCCTTTCAGGAAACAGTAGGACTGAAGCCAAAGTGAAGAAATTACGGCCTATAGAAATGTGAATGGGAAAAAAATCATCAAGGTCTTCAGATGAGGGAAGGTCCCAGGGCAAGGCATTTCATCCCAGCTGCACATCAACAATACCTAGGGATTCCCAATAACATAATTACTTCAGACACGAAGAAAAGAAAGGAGTGATATTTGAGTTTAGTGCCTGGATCTGTTCTAGTCAGGCATGCCAGTTATCTCAGGAGAGCGCCAATAAAATTAGAAGAGTGAGGAAAAGAGCTTTGAAGATATTTATTGTGCTGCAGATAATATGGATCCTTGCAGTTGTGGTGTGTTGTACCCGACACCTGATCGCATTCTGTGCCAAGTCCAGCCGGGGAGCTGTGAATTTGAGCTCTTGGCTTGGGCCTCATTTCAAATGACCTGCTCTGATGATAATGCTGGGTCTGATTTTTGGTGGAAGCAGAGTAATAGGGTATAATATAAATACAATGGTGCAATCCTCATATTTCTAGGTTAATCATATTTACTTTTACATTGATAAAGACAGTCATTTTTTTTATTAATGTTGTTTATTTGTATTGCAAGGAAATTGACCCTGCTTCTACATTTTAATCCTACTGAAAAAACATCAATTCTGCTGATTTTGATTATTACTAGCATGCTTAAATAGGGCTTTAAAACCCTGTATGAAAAAACACATCATTGTATAAGCATATCTAGTTTCTTATGTATAAAATATATGTTACAGCTCTAAAAAGAGAGACAATGATTTTTTGGTAAGGGTGTGACTGGTAGGAGAGGTTCTGTGTGGGAGATGGTCCTTCTGATGTTCCTGGTTGTTTTGGTGTTATTAGTGAAGATGGTTTCCACTTTTGGGCTTCTGCTCCCAATTTGTCGCAGGAAATGGTGAATACCCTAAACGAGGAAACATGGCTGTGAGACAAGCAGCTTTCAGACCGATGTCCATCTCCAAAAGTCTTATGGACATTACATCTTTGCCGACACGTGAGCATGACACCTCCTCCTCCTTTGTGGACAGTCCAGATGATTGAATCTAAGAGTGGAACCACAGACCCAAATTCGTTTCTCTTTCTTAAAGTAGCAAATATAAGAACAATGGAGAATACCATCTATTGATTGGTTTGATACTTATGTAGCACTCAAGAATTATCATTACATCTATTTGTGCCATTAAAACAGACATGACCTTGTGTTAGACTTGGTGCTGTGTGTTGTTCTTCTCCTGGATTCAACATATCACTTTAAAGCCAGCTTTCCAATATTCACAGAATGAAAGTGCCTGATGGCTCTCTTCCTGATGACATTTGGTCTTTTGCCTCCCAATAAAGATATTAACATGTATTCTAACAGGTTTCAGCAAGTGGAAAAATAACATGGAAACAACTTTTATGAAGATCTCATTGACAATCAGATCTCAGGGTTTACTCCTGGAAAGGACTGGATTGCTTGTACCTTGTCATGTCAAAGAGACTGACCATAAGTCTCTTTTATTTAAAAAATGAGGCCGATTGTGATGTTAAATACATGCCCTGGGTCTTTATGTTTTACTGTAACTGTAGTAATAAAAGAGAAATATTTAATTTTAGCGTTGTAGAATTAAATGAACTACAGTATTTCTGAAAAAGTCTATATATATATTGGATTGTGTTAAACATTTTGTCTGATCTAATCTATCAATCGGGCTGGCATGTTGACTCTAAGGTTGGTCATAACTGCTTATTATAGGACAAATTCTATCATTCATTTAAATTTAAGGAAGAGGAAGGCAGGTGTTTTTTTTTTTTCCCTTTTGAAATGCTATATTTGCATGTGTGTGAAAATCAGATGGGCATTGTGCAACGCATTGAACATTGTCCACAACATTTGGTTAGTATTACTTCTTCTTATGGAAAATAATACACAAGGAAAGTTATGGAAACATAGCAGGATCCATGGTTTACATTCACTTAAAATATCTGAAAGTCAACATAAGAGTTTCGATGGGAAAATGCTACCTGGTCAGAGTGAGTAATGCAGGCTATTTCCCCTGTAGCATGAAAGTCATTTATCTGGTGTTGCAAATGACGACACAACCTGGTTGGGTGATGATTGAGGGGGTGAGTCAGGGGCCTGTAAAACGGCTGTGTTCAGGTCTCCCTTCTGTTCCTCAGCCTCCTCGGTGCCCCCACTCCCTGCCTCCTTCTCAGATCCTGAACAGCTGAAGAACATGTGCAAGTCTGTGCCTGCTTTTGTGCTCGAGGAGGTAAGAGGAGCTAAAGCGGAGATAACAATCCCCAAGGTCACATACACATTCACTTTGCTTTATTTAACCTTGTTTTTGCTGGTACTCTCCCATAAATGACTACAGGGGGGTGTCAAGTAGCCTAATACAGCAGGCTGGAATTTTATGAACCTACAGTCACATTTGCGGGTTTTAAAGTGGAAGACTACAGTACTCATAAGTAACAAGGAACAAAGATATTCACATGAAAAGTACATGTGTGATATCGGATAATATTTCTTTAAATGCTGCAGCGTAAACTCCGTATTAGAAGATAATTAGCAGTAATACAATGAGACTTTGGTAGAATCACAATGTGCTTTTATTGTATGAGCAGCTTTCAGTGTGAATGAATGAATATTGAAGTATATTAATTTACATGAATCATTTTTGTAAATGGACTGTAAAGATAAATATTTTATATCGGAGCTGTGACCATAGGAATCTGAATGAGTGTGACACCATCACTCTTGTCAGTCGGTATGAATTATCAATATAAATTAAATGATTCACTTTGATCTAGAAATATCTGAAATGTATTATTATTATTATTATGGTTAGACTTTGTTCAATAATTCCTTGATTAATTACCTTTAGTATATGTTTTTTATGAATGTATAATGAATTTGTGGTTTTAATTGCATTTTGCTGGTGTCTTGTCAGCCTCTTGATGATTGGTAACCTTGGAAACGGTTTGTGTTTCTGACCCTAACGCAGCCGCGTCTTCTCTGGCCATGCTGGGCATCACGGGGGCCCACAGCTCACCACTCATCCATGTTCGTTCCTGCACTCTCTTCTAGAATGGCGCCCAGAGTCCCAGCCCATACAGGAGGGGCAGCAACTTCACTATGCGTAGTGGCACCTCTGCTGTGACGTCACTCTCCTCTGTATGTTGACGGGGACGACAGGCGCCCATGTCTAACCATGCGGAAATGTGTATCGAGGCTTTGTTTGTGTGGGGTTATCATGACAGTTCTGTTTTAATTAACATGTTATGTCACAATGTTTCAAAAATAATCATCTTAATTGTAAGGAAAGGATATTTTAACGTTCCCGAGTTCACATGAAAGCTAATACTGGGAGACTAGAATTAGTTCTGTGAAACTGGGAGTACTGGGAGATCATAACTGAAATCATCAGGGAAATATGTAAGATTAGTACAAAGTAAATCAGTCTTAATGTCTTTCTGAAAGTATTTCTGGAAACAACAGTAGACATATGTAAGAGTAATGATAGCTGACATAAAGCATTTGATGATACATTCCTAATGTGGACTATTAAAAAATGTAATCAGGGCTGTTGTGCACAGACAAGCCTCATGTGACCCAATGTGACCTCTTTAAAACCTCTGCATGGCCCCTGTGAATGGCAGGTCACTGGCAGTGTGATGAGCATCTACAGCGGGGACTTTGGCAGTGTGGACGTCAAGGGGACCATTAAGTTCGCTATCAGCTATGTGCCGAAGCTGGGCGAGTTCCACATCTTTGTGGTCCAGTGCCACGACTTGGCTGTTGGCGACACCAAGAAGAACCGGTCTGACCCGTAAGTGTTTACATGTACCAGGATTTAACATAAAGACATACAGTGCCAATATCTGATGTAGCATTTTTCATTTTTTTTAATTACATTCTTTCAGTGGTGGAAAGAGTACTCAGTTTTTATATTTAAGTACAAGTACAAATACCACACCAAAATGTTACTCAAGTAAAAATAAAAGTAATCTGGTAAAGTACTACTCAAGTAAAAGTAAATAATTTTAAAGTACTTAGATAAAAAGTACTATATATTCAAATCTATTGAAACAAAAGCCAACCTATCCTTTTGAATTCACTCAGGACAGGTTTAAATGTAGCATTGTAAGTTACAGTGCAACACAAGAAGGAAAACTAAGTCGCATATTTTCTTGTTATTCAGAAAAAGCAGTGAAACTCCCTTTTTTGTTTTTTCACAATGCCTGCCCTCGAGTCTGTTGTGACCCTGAGTTTGCTGGTGCAGATTAATAAAATTATATTTTTATTCCATGGGAAATGAAAAATCAATATACTGGGCAGATTTAATAATGAATTATAAACATTTCATGAGCAGGTACTTGTAGACCTCTTACAAGTAGTGAATGAGCTGACTAAAATCCTCAACGAAGTATTTGTACTTTGTCACTTTACATGTCTGCAATATTTTTATATAAACACTTACAAGTGCTGAAGTGTCAAACGGTGAGATCACACTGCACACAATTTGATCCAGTAACCTTCCAATCACAAGCACAAAGGTCTAACCTGCAGAGTCACACCTTGCCTGAGTTAAATGATGAGCTAATGCTTCCTGTACAGTTGTTTAAAAAAGTATATATTTATATTAGCAGGCTAACCACCTTTTCTTTTTAAAGCATTAGATGAGTAGCTAATTATGCAAACATACTCCAACATGGATATTCCATTTCCTCCGACAGTGATTCCAGTATTAGGAACACAAATCAATAAATATTTAGGCTGCAAACATTCACTATGTCTGTAAACTGACCTACAGCAACAGCGGCAGTTATGTCAATGTTTTATTGCTTATGATATTTTTGTAATTCCAGTTATGTTAAGAGTTACCTGTTACCAGACAAGTCCAGGATGGGAAAAAGGAAAACCTCTGTGAAGAAGAAGACTATTAATCCAACATACAATGAAATACTTCGGGTAAGAGATGTGTTTAGCACTTAAAAACAATTAAGCATTTACTGTAAGTAAACTTACAGTTGGGCGTGGAGCTGGGGTTCGGATTAGACCAGAGGCCCCCCACCCCCTTAATTACCCCTGAGACCAGCCAAAGAACAAAGTAGATTAACTGTCTTTCGCAGTACAAAGTGGATATGGAGACCCTCAAGACGCAGACCCTGAACGTTTCTGTGTGGCACAATGACACCTTTGGGCGGAATAGTTTCCTGGGCGAGGTGGATGTGGATTTGTCCAAGTGGGACTTCAGCAACATGAAGATGAACGACTTTCTCCTGAAACCGAGGGTAATATCCTAACAAAGCATCAGTGTCATTGAACTAACAACCTTTGACTATTTCTAGACTTCTGTACCAAATGATCAAACAGTCTAATGTTAAAGACTTAAACTGGCCACTTCACATTTATGTACTTCATTAATATTTATGAATAGTCCTACTTTGAAGAATGACCCACCCAGGGCCAGGCCAACCCTTTTCGGGGCCCTAAACAAAATATGATTAACTTAGTTGTCATTTGTCATCTTCCTTCACATTCTGACAGGCTGATCAGATGGAGGGGGCCCCCTGGTGGCTGCTGGGCGTGAAGCAGCCGCTTAGTTCACCTGTGCTTTGGGCCATCCCTGCAGTGAAAGATCTGACACCCTGAGTATGGTAGTTAATTGTACTTGCTGATGTCCCTCCACAGAGTACCTCAAGCCAGCAGCCCCTAGACTACAGAGGAGAGATAAGATTGGCCCTTCGTTACCTGCCACATGTCTCTCACAGTAAGCTAATGCTTGGGTCCATTTACATTGACATGAGACAACGCAACACAACATCTTTCAAATAAAGCAAGAACCTAATAAGGCAACTGTTCAAGTCAGCAGAAAGTGTAGCATTAACATGGAGGAAGCATGGAGTGGTGTAGGGTAATAGAGGTATTTAAAACTCAGCATAGCCTTGGTGTTTCCTGGTGGTTCCTACAGATCTGCTATTAACATTTAATTATGACCTCCTCTAGATAAGCAGCCGACCGAAATGGGCGATGTTCAAATCTGGGTGAAGGATTGCAAGGATTTGCCTATTATCAGGGGTGCTGCTATTGACCCTTTTGTTAAGTGGTATGTAAACAAACAATTTCTCTTTCTGTTTTGTGTTTTGAAAGCCAACACGATCCACTAATCCAGTACTTGAATAACTGAAATATGCACTTTCTGGAAAAGTTTAACCAGTTGATTTTCAATATGCGGCACTATATCCTATGAGACCACTGTGTGCACCAAACTAATATTAACTTATTAAAAGAATTCTGAACATTATTAAATGTATATTCATAAAATAACTATCCATCCATCTTCCAGTCACTTATAATGTGCAAGATTACAGGGAGTCCTGGAGTATATTCCAGGTAGCACAGGGCTCAAGGCGGGGGAGGGGGGGACACCAGTCCATCACAGGGCTCAAGGCGGGGGGGAAACTGGACAGGACACCAGTCCATCACAGGGCACAAGGGGGGGGGAGACCCGGGGCCAACAGGGCATGTGTCTGTACACATACTAAAAATTACATGCTTACAATATAGTTTTATTATTATTATTTTGTTAGGTATGCTAAATTAATATAAGCTACTTTTAATTGTGGTCAGGTTATAATTCTTTGTGAGTACCTGTAATTGTACTTATTTGCTTGCACAGAAACTAATAAGCAAAACTGTTGAACATATTCACCATTTACGACATAAAGCTTACAGTCATTACAGACATGCAGGCAGCACTTCTTGAAGGGCACACAGCCTCATTAATATAAATGTGACAGAAAAGTATTTTTCAACAGCTCACACAACTAAATTATTAAGTGGTTCTGGCTAAAAACTGCTGCTCCAGACCTTTTCTCTTATATGAAATATAGATATGTCCACTAGGGGCCACTGTTCGTTTTTCTCTTTCATGTCACCTTTTTTCTTTTACTATAATGGGAAAGAAATGAATAATTAATAGCAATGTGGGGTGAAAAATTACCAGTGCCCCAAATTTCACTCTGTCTACTTTTGTACTCCTGCAGCACGATGCTGCCTGACACTAGCAAGAAGAGTTGTCAGAAGACGCGGGTTTTAAAGGGGACGTCCAACCCAGAGTTTAACCACACCTTGGTGTACAATGGTTTCCGGCCTGAAGACTTAGGGGAAGTCTGCGTGGAGATTACAGTGTGGGACCATGAACGCCTCTCGAACAGCTTCCTAGGGGGGCTGAGGCTTGGCCTTGGTAAAGGTGAGAGCCATGTTTAATCTGTGAAAGCAGGGCTGGTCAATCCTATAGGCGCCATAGGAGGCCGTCTAGGGCGCCAACTTCTCAGGGGGCATCACTTAGGGCCCCACATCGGCTTGGACTCTTGAACCTCACCCTATGCTCCCATAAGACTTGCATATTCAAGTTTGTAATGCAAAGCTAGTGTGGTTTTTATGCTCATGGGAATTTTACTTACACAAAAATGTTCTGAGGGCAGAATGAAATATGATTGGTTCAGAAGGATAACCAATCACACTGTAGAGGAGGTGGGACCAACCTCCTCTAGTTTCTTGGACCCACCTCCTCTCCAATCTGATTGGTTAAACCAATAATTTTTCATTCTGCCCTCAGAACATTTTTTGTGTAAGTAAAACTCCCACAAGCGATTTTTATGCATGAGAAATCTCTGTGCTTATAACCAAGAATTAGGGTAGACAATTCATTTCAACTGGGAATGTATTACTTTATGCAAAAGAACTATTTTAGTTCACAAAAGTACATCTAGATTTGTACATTATTAATGAAACATATGTCACTCTTGCTTGCAGGTACAAGTTATGGAACAGCTGTAGAATGGATGGATTCCAGATCAGATGAAGCAAATCTGTGGGAAAGGATGATGAATCATCATAATGAATGGGTGGAAGATGTGCTTCATTTGCGAATGCTCCTGATGGCTAAAAGTATGTCGAAATAAGAGGACAATTTCTATGTGGTGGCTTAGATAAAACTGACAGTCTTTAGATTTCTTTATTTTAATTTATACCTTAAGTAGCCTATGGTATACTGGTAGAGCTGTTATTTTTGATGATGACATTTTTTATATTTTTAACATTGTGTCATGTATTACGACATTATCTTTGTTTTTTAATATGAATATTGTACATCTAAAATGTGTGTTCAACTGCTTTCTAAAAGCCTTGACATGTTATTCCAGTCAAATATATGTTTTACATGTTCCTTCTTTATATAAAAAAGTGTGGTTCTTTTCTTACAGTGTTGACGTTGTCACTTGAATTTTATTGTCAGTTTTAATGATCTAATCATCATTAAACCATTTATCAAGTACAGAGTCATTGGAATTTTCAAAATGTATGCTAATTAATGAGTTCATTTATAGACAGCAAATGTTCATCTTGGAGGAATCTAACTGTTGTTATATAATATTCTAGTGTACAATAAAGAGGCACACTTTTAAAAACGTGTTGCGTAATCCCTCAACCGATATTAAGTACAGTGGTACCTCAGTTCTCGAACTCATTGGAACTCGAATTTCTTAAAAGTCGAACCAACCAGTTCGAAAAAAAAATTAAAAAAATAACTCGGTCTGAATCTCAGAAATCGAACCGTGAACGCCGACCTAAGATAACTTGTACAGTATGCGCAGGAAAATGAGTCACGCATCATGTCTCTCGGCGGAAACAAAGGGTAAAGATTCAGTCTCAGCCTCGCATTCGCTGTGATAGCATCCTGCATGTTTACACTAGCTGAATACATATATTTAGACAGTAA
>JAODJU010000108.1:18015990-18070142 GCA_026776725.1 Gnathonemus echidnorhynchus
CGATCAGAACTCGAACTTTTTAGGATTCGATCCGGAGTTCTGAACGGATTAAATTCGAGTTCTGAGGTACCACTGTATTTAAAACCATAGAGCTGGCTGTAGATTAGCGTCTATAGTTACAGTTATTTAAGCGACCAGCACACACATGCCAACTGTAATTCACATCGGTCTTTGGTCACGCCCTCGAGATAATGTAGTCAAGATGTCGCGAGATTATAATCATCTCGGGCTGGCGCCATGTTCCCAACGTCAGTTCTTCGTATGAGTTTCAGCTTTGTTCCAGTGTGGTTGGTTCCCAGACAATGTGAAGAATATTTCATATTTTCATTTTTCTTCAACCGAAAGACATTAAGCTCATGTGAACTGCATTAAATCAGATGGTAATAGGTCGCAAATTCTTGTTACGTGGTGAAGAATATATTGGTAAGTTCGTACGCCGTTAGCTAGCTTTTAAAAATGCTGTGTCATCTTCGGTAACAAACTAGTTGCTTATTTTACGTACCGAAATAAAACGCTTCTTCAGTCCCAGTATTAAATCTATGTATCTAACGTTTGCTCTTTTTGTATATTTTGCTTATTATGCACTTAGCTGTGGCGACTAACGGTGAGAATCGAGGACGTCTTTCCAGGTATGTAGCCGAGTTAGCTTGTTAGCCATTTTGCTTTGGGCCCAGTTTGAAATTAAATTGGGCTCAACTTTAGCTATATTGTAGTACAAATATTTACTCAAACAGTGGCTATTTTATATATTTAGGTAATATATATTCTGTTACATATTATCAGCTATTTATAACTATATAACGACATTAAATTTGTTTTTTTTATTGTGGTTAAAGGAGACGTCGGGGACCGTTTGGCGGAAGTACCCCGAAGATAAGTATGATCACCAGGAAACGGGGACGCATCGGCGAAAATGGGAGAAATGGAGCAAGGAGTCCCGCGACTGCAGCGTTCCGGGAGCCCGCAGAGACGACTGACAGCCAGCAGGCATCTGTCTGTCAGCAGTTTTCGTCAGAAAGCGAAGACGCATCCGGCTTGGACCTAGAGGATTTCCTGGGCTTGGACGGCCTGAACTGGACCCTGGACGATGACGCTCTGTCGCCGCTTCTCGACATAACAGGGGCCACCACCACGAATGCCGACGGAGACGATCAGGCGGAAATCGGAGCTTCGCCGTCGCGGATAGAGGAGCTCTCCGCCCCCCTGAAGATCAGAGGTCCTGCTCAGAAGACGCAGAAGCTAGAAGACAGCTTCCCCGGGCGGATCAACAAGAACGCGATTGCTGCGAGAATGAACCGCCTTAAGAAGAAAGAATACGTGAATGGATTGGAGAAAAAAGTTGGCACTTTGGTAACTGAAAACTGTAGCCTTAGGCAGGAAAACTCAAAATTGAACAAAAGAGTGGAGGAACTGGAAGACGAGACAAGGTATCTGAGGGCCGTGCTGGCCAACGAAAGCATGTTAGCCCAGCTGTTATCCAGACTGAGCGATGTGAATGGCATGAAATTGTCTACCTCGCTTTTCCAGGAGTCCAACAAGAATGACCACGACTATGCCCTACCTAGAAAGAGGGTAAAGGTGGACGAGAAGGAGACGGCGGGTGGCATCTGCCTGCACGTCGATACGAACCACGTCTCAGTGGAATTCTGCAGTAAATGCGCGGAGAGCGCAAGCTCCTCACTTAAAATGTAGGGTCAAGTAACTTTAATTCTTCTCTTTATCCCCCCCCCGTCGCGAGACTGAACTTGGAGGAAAAAAGTTAAAAATGAACATTCAGGGGACAGATGTATGAACTTTTAAACGAGAATGAGCAAAATGTTTTTGTTTTAGTTCATTGTAACGATAACAGATGGTATCCAAGGTGGCGCATGTTTTGAGACAATATTGCTCACCAGCTTTCCGTACAAGTTACTGCTAAACCTGTCGATAGTTTTCTTCTAGGTGATCTGCCATGGCGGATTGGTGGGTGACTGCACATCCACGACTTCATGACACCATGGTAAGGATCATATACTGAAAGATAAAGCTTTGAAACACCTCGTGCTGCATAGATTTTTATTTCTGGAGGCCCATGTTGGAGCCATGTTAAGACTGTGTAAAATTAACAATGTTAAGCAGGGACAGAAATTATCAGGTTCCATATAATTGTGAAATGTAAATTTGCAACGGTAAAGGTTTGGTGGAGGAGATGAGAAGCTCTGGGCTTCATATTTTCCATTCATTCTCATAATCTTGGACTATTGTTAATTTCAGTCCCTCCTATAAAAGGCGATTGTGAAAAGTGCACTCAAAAAAACTGTAAACAGACAGAGCTTGTGATGAATCTTCTGTTGTAAAATATTGTAAATATGGTGAGGTTTCACAAAGAGTTTATCCTGCATTATCCACAATAATGACCTGGCTACTAGATTTACATAAGTGAGACTTCACAATTCTCCTAAATTTACCTACATAACTAGAATCGATTGAGCTCTCTTTGTGAAACATCACTTTTTCTCTGAAGAATGTGTTCATTTAGCATCCTTATCTTTCTTTATGCTAAAGTGGATTCTACTCTGGGGAATGCTGAAGAAACGGGACCACCTGCTGGCATCTTGGCCTGATATTTGTTAAAAGGTAGTATAAGAGATGGTGTAAGTTTGTGGGTTTTACTGGCATCTCACAGCACCACAACTTTTGAAATATCAAAGTTAACCCATCATGCCTTGGATTCGTTGGTATATACTGAGGCAGTTTTCTTTTCAATGTACACTTGCAGTTGTACAGAAATGGCCAGGTATTTTTGAAATGGTACAATGCAGAGAAAATCATTTTAAGGCATAAATGCATGATTTTCTGGAAATATTTAGGTGATGTTATACAGGCTTTATTAAGATGTCGCTGGTTTGCATATATAGGTGGGGTTCCTAAGATTGTCACAGAGCAATATTTTGTGGCAGCCAAAGCCTTTGTCCTGAGTTTCTTTTGTTTCTGTTCAAATGTTTAAAATGTAAGCCATGTTTCAATTACTTGAGTTAACACAGAATGATTTCACAATAAATCCCATTTTAACATACACTTATTTGTGAGTTTTAGTGATTTTATTTAGATTTTGCTCACACCAGATTTGGACGGTTTGTTCAGAGAAATTGGAATTAATGATTGTCTCTCTCTCTCTTTAAACAGCAAATTTGATATCTGCAAAGCATCCTCTAATCTTTTTCTTCATCAAAATGGATAAAGCGTGGTAATGGTATTGCTTTCTGTGGGACAGATTTTTGCAGTCCTGATGCTCCACTGCATCTCTGTTGGCGCTTAAACTTTGATAACTAACCTTGACTGAGCTGTTGGTTGGATGGATCCATGAATTCAGATCAAGCTAAACTGAATATATGCAAAGATCTTTTTCCTGTATGATATTTGCTGGTCTGCGATAACTTATGGCAAAAAGTGAAAGTGAATGCTATCACGTATCTCTGCTAGCCCTACACTGTGATCCCTTAGCTAGTTTCTTTTGCTTCCTGGATGGTTATATAGCTTGCTCCAATACAATTTTTAATTAGCCATTGATAAGATGTTCAACTAAGCTGCACTTATGGCTGTTTGACTCCTGACAACCTAGAAACATAGTATACAGCTGTGTGTTGCTTTGGAGGTGGCTGGCAGGTGGATTTTTACTTATTGCCAATATAGGAAAGTAGTAAGGGAAAGTATTTTTATTTAATATATAACTGAAGGCTTGATTACTTCAACCTGTGTAGCTTTTCATGTTTTAATGAGATGGAAAATTTTAAACATCAGCTCAGTCAAGTTTAATTATGAGGCAGAATTTTAATCAGAATATTCCGAGTGGGCTCCCTGGACTGGGAAACTCTGTTCCAGGACAGTGATTATGAACCGTGGTTCTGCTGGTGTGCAGGTTCTGAGCCTTTAACCGCAACACTCAAGTTCAGATGCGATGGTTTTAGTGTCATTTCTATAGATGAGTGTGCACAGGTAGATTAAAAACATGTCTATACTGCAATTTGGAACAGTAATAAAATTTTCTGATATGACGACTGATAGGGTGCATTTAGCTTGATACAGAGAACCAAATCCATCTTGCTCCTTTTAACATGGAATTTGCTAGCTCTTCTATGCAAATGGTGTTTGAGAAAATCACTTTTCTGCATTAAAATGCAAATCCTGATTGACCTTTTTCGTATGAAACTCAAATTTGATAGTTTGACAATGGAGATTAATCATTCCTTTGGCCCAAAATGTTTATTCCTTGAAGACTTGAGCAAACAAAGAAAGCATAGCGGCTAGCGCTGCTGTATCTTTATCAAGTCAACATTGTTGATCCAGTTATTTTGACCAAGAAACAGCAATATTTAAATATCAACTCCAAATATTTAATATACTGTTAAACGTGAAGGAGGATGCTGAACTTCCCATTTAATATGCTGCAGGTCTTGTACATGGTTAATTTTTATGCTTTGTGTGGGTTTAACAAGATTAAGTATACAGGACCAGCGGTTCACAGAAAATGTATGGAATCATTTGAGAAAAGCATTGCTGTATATGCAGTTTATAAGAATAATAATGAACAGAATAAGGTTAAATTTCTTGGTCTCTCCCTTAGGTATAGTATCCCTTTTTAAAATTTTTATGCAGAACTGCCAGCCATTATGTATTTTTACATCAATTTCTAGTTTCACAATGAAACTAGAGTAAGTTGCATTTTCCCTCTGGGATCAACAATCTTTTTTTCTTGCCTCAATTCCATGGGAGGGTAGACTTAAGCTAAATACAGACATGACACAATCTGATGGGTAAAGCTTTGCATTTATTCCTTCAGCTCTTCACTGTCTGTTTCGGGTAGCTTCAGCATTTTAACATAGATGCCATAGTGCTTAGAACTCAAAAAAACCCCAAAGACAGCCTGCAGGATCACCACGAAGGACATCTTCCTCACAATGGGCTGGGTTACGGCCATCCAAAAGCGAAGTATGTTTCCTTTTTCAGGCATAGGTGCTGTATTATACCTGTTAAATTACGGGAATGTTAGATGGTAACAACTTTTGCTGAAATTCTACAATTAAGTTGACAGTTTAGGTCTGGGTTGCATTTTGCTTGAATTTATTCCAGTACCTGTAGTATGATGGGTATATAAATGTGACTGGAGGATTTGGGCGTGTTCTCTACCTACCTGGTTGCAAGACCTGCGTTGACAGGTAAGGCCAACAAGATTGGATACAGGCCACCGCTCACTGCTCCTACAACACCGCCTCTGATCAGTGCGCAGGTTGGACAATTAAGCTCCCCTGGGTACCACATAAACAGTTAGCTGGGCAAATTCATTATTACGGACTTATGTTTCAAAAATCGAATTGGAAATACTTACCGGACATCAATGAATTAGACACAACACCGTTGTACAACGCCACCGTTGTGAGGAAGGGCAGCACGGCCATGGGCAAGCATGACGTGATTCGGCCCTGAGTGACATTCAGGGCCCGCCGAAATAAACTATTGGCAATCAGTCCAGCGAACGCTCCGTTCGCTCCAAGGTAGACGGGGCCAAAGGCAAACAGCTTCCTGTATAAGGATTAAACACATTAGACTCATCGTAATTTTTTGTACGTGATTAATGAACGGCGCAGGGCATAGCTACGTACTTGTCTGTGTCTGGAAGCCGTTCGTACTTTTTCAATAGTAATTCGATGATCAAAGATCTGGGGAGTTTCTCTCCCGATTCCCTTACGGATATGGCATCGTGTGACATCTTGTTATGCATAGAAATATTCAAGTTGACCGCACCTGACGAACGACAGAAAGAAAAAATAAATATTCTAATTTGAATTAAAATTTGTAATACACTGAGACAAACTCGAAATACTTCAACGTATAAACCTTAAGTAACGGAACTACAATTTAACGATAAGAAATTAACCGGCGATTTGTTCGGCACACACCTGTTATATGTCACGATGTGCTAATATTTAAAATCATGAAAACGCGAAGAAGAAAAAGACTTAAACTAGAGGAATCTCTGCTAGACTGACGACAGAAACATGCAATGACCTTGTGGGAAAGCCAATCGAGGCAGCCAACAGCTAGAAAAACAAACCGAAGCTCCACTGTAATTTACACTTACTTATGTTATATCCGCTGCATAATGTCCATCCCTGGAAAGGATTATACAGCCTTTTCTGCTGCTATAACTCAAAAGCTGACGAGCAGAGCCATCTTACATGAGTCATGTGGGACACGCGTTTCAACTCTCAACCCAAAACCAAGGAAGTGTTTTGCGGCTTGCTATTGGTCGATACAAGCAAAGCAGCGGCGGGGTAAAATCGCGCAATGCGATTGGGCGTTGTTACGTCAATCTCAACGGGTGGTAAGCGCCGCCTCTTCGTTGCTAAGGTGAATGGGCTGCTGCTGCTGTTGCTGCTCCTCCCGTTTCGTTGGCAAGGCGCAAGAAATAACATGAAGTGCTGTGACGATGGGACGAGAACAAAGTAAACGCCTTTTTTCCAACGGAAGTCTCGCAGAAAATATCCTACAAGGAAATTACTTGAAGTGTTTAAAATGCTGTAGGTAAATGTAGAGCCACGCTTTTCGGAAGAAACTTGCGCGGCTTGACCGGTAGGTGGCGCACCGACCGGATTAAATGCTCATGCTGGGAAATAGAATAGCTACTTAGCGAGCTGCTAATTTTAAGCAATGTTTAATCAGGTAGCGTCCTACTTGACTCTGCCTACACCGGCTAATTAACTGTATTTAGTAGTCAGTCTCCATTTTGATAACTGACAGTGTCAGGAGCAGATTATGTCAGTAGTCCGTTATCTAGCAAAGAAAAATGAATATGCTGCCAGGATCAGCGAACTAGCAGCAAAACACTATTAATCGGAAACATGCAGGTCTGTAGCTTCATTGCGTGCAGAAGATAATTTTTTTTCACGTAATTTCACATTTTAAAATGTGTTTATGTTGTATCGCAGGGTAGCTACGTCTGTAGTTTCCGTGTCTTGCATATTCTGAAATGGATAGGCTTTCCGCACATTTATTCCGATATTAAAAGTGAATATTTGTCAGCCGGTTCTATAAATGTAAAAGCGTAGCAGGTTAACACCTTACTGACAGAGAAGTAAGGTTCTCTGCCGCCAATGGACAGCAGCCTGAATTATTAGTATAATTCAGTGTTTCCTGGCATGTATCGTTCACGTTGCCAGAATTGTTACTGTGCATCACTGTGCCTTTAATGTTGGTTGGGATTGCGGATCGGGTTTTCCTTTTTTAAATCCCTGGCTCATCACATGGGGAGGGTCACGGACACTATGCCAGCAAGCAGCTTGAGATCGTGAAGAAGCAACGCCTAAGAATCCCCAGGGGGGAATATATCGCTGAGGCCGGGAAGTCCGATAAAGATGGGGAAGTTTTCCTGAAACTGCGTCCCCTTCACTTTTTGCCTACGGAGGAATTTCGCTTTTTGCGCCTGGCGCGTCTGCCCGGTGCCACCTGTGTCTGCCAGTCTGATTTGGGAAATACATGCAGCACAGCTGCTCATCTGCAGTAATACTTTACTTTTCAGCTGGACCAGATGGGAACCTCGTATTACCTGTGTGACCGTTTCAACACCTAACTGTTTTTTTTCCTCCACGTGGCTTCACTCGGGAATGAAAAAAAAAAATATGAAAGACAACAGAGCGGAGTCATATGAGACTTTGTATCGAGGGGATCCTCCGTATGTCCGTGTACTTCAAACAAAATAAACATGCAAAGCCAAACGTTGTATTCCGGCAATCTTTGTTTTTGTAAATGTCGCATTTTGTGTCTCATTGCCAACAACCGAGGATCTGGAACCTGTCATTCATCCTGTCTGACTGAAGTCTTGAGAATATAGCTAGCTATACATGTACATGTCGAGAAGATATATGAAGTTCCGGTTGCCTCTCTTTGTGCCTGCACGTTTTTATTACGACAAACTCGCCAATAAAAATAACGTTTTAAGAAAGGTTTACATAATTGCCTGAGAATTTTATAAGTCTCTAAGTTTCCTAGTTTGCAGCAGAGGACGAGAGGGAACTTTTTATGTTGTTTAGCACTAGAATAAACTGAGGATTGCCAAGAAGCAAGGATGCCTGTAAGAAAAAAAGGTGAGTGGATGAGTCAGGCGCCAGTCGATCCTCTGATTTTATCTATCTGTATACACCTTATACAAATAGGCATAGCACCGTTATCTGTATTTTAGTGTGGCAGTTTCCATAGGTTTTAGGTAGAGCTCCAGGAGAGATGCAAGGGAAAGTACGTAAGAAAGGTAGTGTTAGTTATATATATATATAAATCAAAAGCAATCAAGGGACGAGTATTAATTCGTAATCACAGGCTTAACTTTTCCCAGGCTGCTGGTTAATTTACAGACAGGTGCAGCTTAGGACTTATAACACAAAGAATTAGAATTTCATAACCCTGCGATAGAAGGATAATTGTTTTGTTGTTTCTCCCGCATTTAGGTTGGTATTCGTATGTGTCTAATCTGTGTTTTAATTGTTTGGGTTTAAGTAGTGTTATTGAAATGTTTTGTGTTTGTGTTAAGCCGCACAGATTTAAAACTGGTGTCATTGTGACGATTGACAACTGGCTTGTGCTTTGAAACGCTGTGATTTGTAGGCCTATTTATAAATCTATAAATAGTTCCTTATAAGCTTATATTAGGCTGCTTGTTTGGTAGTTAGGTGAAGATTTTTATTTATTTTTTTAAACTACAATAAATATATATTTAAAAAGAATTCTGAATCAAATATATCATCTTTAACTTTGTAAGTAAATCAGATCTGTTTTGAGGATAGTCCGGAGCTTCACTAGATGAAATCCTTTATTATGTAAAATCTTTTTAAAATAGTGTTTTGTATTAATTTTGACAGATTTGAAAAGTAATGTTCATTTATATGGGGTTATTGAAGGGGATTTCAACAAGTGCCTCTTGTTTGTTTCTCCGTTTGTTTTAATTGCACTGGCCCTTTAGAACAAGGCTGCCCAGTGTCTTGACACTTCACTGGTGACTGGCCAAGCGTGGCCCTGTCTCCCATTTACTGGCTCGTGTGACAGAGTGACATCCCCTGCCTGGCTTCTGCGCAGAGCAGATACTTGATCCAGGCGTAAATCTTTACTTCACAGCAGTGGCACAGTGTCTCTCTGACAATCAGTGGGAATAACTGCTGATTTTATTCCTCCGCTGAACATAAACCTCTCTGTGTCTGTGGCCCTTCACGATAAATGCCAATCGATGCCAGGAGAATGACATGCATTTATTTATCGCTGATGATGCTAAAATACCAAATATTAAATAAAAAATGCTCATTAAATATCAAACACCTTTTTGAAGTTATTTTATTTAGAGCTACTTTCCACTTAATTTTCCCAGTGTTCTGTGGTCAAGATATCCTTGTTAGTGCTTGTGGTCGTGATGTGTGATGGTCCATTAATGTGTGCGTTTCCCTGACCTTTATGTAGATACAGCTCTGGCCTTAGGGCTGTTGGAAGACTACTGCTCCAAACTGAAGACACCAGAGGAACAACAGCTAAAAACTGCCATTCTAAGAGTTATGGGGATCTTCAGAAGCAGCCTTTTTCAAGCACTGCTAGGTAGGTCACAGTGGGAGGCTGATGTCACACCAAAGATGAAGTGCCTGGGCCTTTCTGAGAAAAATATTTACTCTCTTGCACCCAGGAGTGTAGAAATGGCCAAAGTGTGTCAGTATAGGCGCCCAGTCCCCATAACCCCGGCATGAGATATTAATGACCACAGCTAGGATTTTTTTTTGTGAGATGCTATTCTGACCTTAATGCATATAGGTAGAAGGTTGGGTGGAAAAAATTCAAGGTGAGTTCACATGATAAGTCTTCAGTTTACGGGGTCATCTCGGTTGTGCCTATTTTTGTAAGTAAGACCAATTTGGGGGGTGGGTGAGTGGTGGGGAGAGGAGGATGTCGAACTCTAGTTTAATGCAGTGTTTCTCAAACCAATGCTCAGGAACCCTCAGTCGGTCCACGTTTTTTCTCTCTCTCAAAACACACAATTGTCTGGGGGTCCCCAGGGGCTGGTTTGAGAAACACTGCATTCATGTACTCATAATCACAATTGCTGTGGACATGACAAAGCGGGTCATGTGACACATGCCTGAAGGCCAGAGATGTTCAGGTTCATCTCAAGATTTGAACCACTGAGCTTCCTTTAGCGGACTTATGTCAACAAGGATGCTTGTAGCATCATTGGTTCTGATGGTGACTCCACCTGTGAATCGCTCTCTTTGTGTGGCATCTATATGAGGATAACTATCTGATTGAGCTACTTTCAACTTGCCAGTGAAGGTTGTTCCCTGTGTGGTTCTACTGTCATAATGTGTGTTGTCTGTCTGGTCTTTCTGTGGAGTCATTTTTATAATGAGTTACATGAAAGTGTTTCTGTTTAAGGTTTGTATTTGTATCAGTCCTTTATCTAGGTAGCTTGTATTATCAGTTTATTTGTTATGCAAAGGAACAACACAGAGTTGTATGATATAAATAGTAACATATACAATGTTTTGGGTACCTGTATGCATGCTTCTAACCTAATATTTACTGGTAATTATTTTACAGTATGGACAGTATAGCTATAGTTACACCTGTATTTGCATTTTTATGTACAATAGTATAATCCATTATTTTCCTTTAACTCCTTATACTTTGACATTTATGTACTGTAGACCTTTATGTTCTAGCAAAAGGTGCATTGGGACCAGCAGTTATGTTGAGTATATATAAAAACACTCAGAGGTGCATTTCCCAAAAGCTCTCATTAGCAAGTTATGTAGTTGGGACCATGCAACTGAATGGGTTCAACTGTATGTTGCTAATGTAGTTAGTAGTTAGCAGTTAGTAGCTGTGCTTTTGGGAATCGCACCCCAGGTCCTGATTTGCTATGGATGTGGTTTGAAATTTTGGGTATATATTGTGATGGCTGTATAATTAGTATATAACTTAAAACATTGACTTATAACAATAACCTTTGATACACAAGACATAAGAAGTATAACTCTTTGATCACATGTATCAGAAACCAGCTCTGATAGGCGTAAAAAGCTTTCTTTTGTTAATGATGTCTGTGAATGTGCTGTGCAGGATTGTGTCTTCTGGGTAATTTTAAAATGGAAATGTGACAAACAGTTTATGTTTTTAGATTTTAAGAATTGAGGTTTAATCTACTAAGTTAGCGAGTAGTGTCTTTTGGACACATTCTATCTTGGACACAGACCCCTCTAAGGTGTGGCCATTCGTTTTAGGAATCTGTATTTATTTTACAATAAATACACAACCAGCATAAAAGTAGGCCATAATAAGCAGTTTTAAAAGTGGAAACAGACCATATTCCTCCTATTTAGGAATTTCAAATGGAAAATTGGGTCATGAGTCGAGGAAGGATCCCTCATTTCATTTTTAGAAAATTTTCTTCTTGTTCTTAACCTCTTGTTCTGGTCTTAGTAGCATATTTCACTGTTTTTCTACTGACCGTGAGAGAGTCTGGTAATACTATGTTGGTTACTTTTCATTTTTTTCTACTGTAGAATGAAAGAGGAAGCTTTAGAATAAGTAACACAATAGCGATAAGGTATAGCCTCCCATTAGAAATATGAAAATGCTTTTAAAACCATTTTAACTTATTGCAGTCTCATGATTCTCTGACCTTGTACAGAATAAGATGGATAAGTGGTTGGAAGATGGATGGTTGGGTGGATGGATGAAATCTCATTATACATTATATTAATAAGGTTAAAAGGAATTAAGCATGCATCCTCTGATGCAGCGTGTCTGCCCGTGGATAAAAACATCACTGAGAATTTAATTCTTCATTGCAATTCTGCAGGGAGACAGTCCCATTCTTCCTCAGATATAGCCCTGCAGTTGCATCATCTTGCTCCCAAGCCTCTTTGAAGGCCCTCATTGAACTCCCCCTTAACACTCATAGCAATGAGCATGCTGCACCACCAGCATCTATGTATGTGGGACTGTATGAGTATGGCTCTGTGCTCATCAACAGAAGGTCACTGGTTCAAATCCTGTGGCCGACAGTGACGTCAGTGTCGGGCCTTTAGGCATGACCTGCTAACCCTGCACTCTAAACCTCAGTGCATGTCTCTCTGAACAATAACCTCTGAGTGTTTTGTTTCTGAACGGCTCCTTTTGGCACGTGGTTCACTTTATATCTGCCGTTAATTTGGCGGCTGCCGCTGTTTTACTAAATGGGTGCTTTTCTCTCAAGCCATTTACAAGTTGATGCAAATAATTAGTGCATTAAGCAACAAAGAGCATGAAAGCAGAAGCATAATCAGCTTGTCCTGGACGTCTTGTGCTGACTTCCTGTGTGAGAGGCTTAAACACCACTCTGTAATATTGGAAGTACCAAAACAATGTTAGGTAAGTAGTTTATCATGACAGAAGTCAGATATGTTGTATTTGTTTTAATGTTATGTTTTTGTTTTTGCATCTGGAAGAAGTATAAAGAAGTAGATTCATATTCATTGTACCAGTAAGGTTTAGGTTCACGTTACTTTATTTGTACACTTAGGTACATTTTCTTTATAAGAAAGTCAGCATCCACATACACCCAAACAAACATGCACATACACACAAACAAATAAATAAATATAAACACACAAGACATAAGAAGTATAACTCTTTGATCACATGTATCAAATAATATTTGATAAAATAGAACATATAAGAGAAAGTAAACACTATCTCTTTATCCCTTGCCCAATTATAATGTCTTGTTCAACTGAATGACTGCTGCTGGAACAAAACAATTTTTGTACCTCTTAGTTCTGCACTTTGGAACATGAACCTTCGTCCTGAGGGAAGAAGCTGGAACTGAGTGTTTAAGGGATGGGATTCATCTTTTAAAATTGAGCCCGTTATCAGCTGTAGTTATCTAGTATATAGGGATGGTAGGTTAAATTGTTATTTAGTAATTTGAGTAACTGAGGTTCCGCTTTTTAAGGTCATGTAATTATACTCATAATACAAAATGTAACTGATATGTAGATTACAGAGAACAGTGCCAAGTTCAGTACGTTAAGCAAGTAGGGTCCGTTTCCTAATGCAACTGATTTTCAGCAGAGACTTCTCAACATGCTAAAAAAGCTATAGCATATAGCATAGCACTAAAATAAGTGTAATCTATGCACAACATCAACAGACAGCAGACTTATTGCCTCCTTTGAGTTAACTGGCAGATGGCTTGTTTAATTGGATTTGAACTGCTTTTTTGTGCTGTATTGTAAGAGATTTAGTTAATGAAGTTTTTCCTGCTTAGTCCAAATGCAGCGTTACTAAGAAATGTAATAAATCAGGGTATTGCTGATTTTCTGTGTTTGCTGAGGTAACAGTACAGTGAAGCTTTTTGTGGAAACATACCCTCAAAGTACATATGGAAAATACTGCTTATCTTGCATGCTGCATCCTCCAGTTTTTCTTACGCAAACCTTTATAAATCCTATATATTCATACGCAATGTATTTTTTTTTGTAAAAGAACATCCCTGAAATTAGTTGTGCTTTACTTTGTGTGGCTCTGTAAGTTGGGCCTCTGTGCGCACGATCAGGGTCAGGGGTGATGTTCCTATTGGCCCCTTGAGCAAGGCCCTTAACCCCTCCCCAACGGCCCCAGAGACATTGGCTAACCCCACTTTCTCAGGTGTACGTAGCTTTTGATAAAAGAATCTGCCAAATAAATGTAAAATGTTACTCGGATTAATGCTTGGGTGAATTTGGATGAGTTAACCTGTGAACTCTGTTCATTCCCATGCAGCACCTGGAAATCTCACATGAAAAATGCTCTTTTTGGATTGACAGGAAGAGTAAAACAGCAGCATTAGTGCTTTAGTTGAGTCTCCTTTCCGCTTTCATCTACCATATAAATATTGGTATCCCTAACACAGTTGTTTACAATTTGCACGTATGGATTTCTTTGATGAAGTCTTCGCAAAATTGGACCGTCGTGACTAAGTCTGCAGTTATATAATGGTGTATGTGAATAGATTTTTAAAAATTAAGGACACGGATGGAATATTACCCAATAGTACCCTCAACATTGAATAATGTACAGCCATAAAGACATACTTTTCAAATTCATTTTTTTCTTCCTCATATTAAGTCCATAAATTATGTTGTTGAACTGATGAATGACTTCCTGTAATGAGATTATTACCATTATCAGACTTGACCATTATTTCAGTGCTTGCCAGATTCATTTGAGGCTTTCCTGAACAGATTTAGGTCAGATGAACTTGAACAGCACTGATGTCACTGATAGGACAGGATCTCCGTTGGAGCAGGTGACCGTGGAGAGTCCTTCCTCTGCTAATGTGGTTTGTTCTTGTAATTTTCAATATTCCTTTTAATGCTGAAGGCCCGTGGCATGGATTATTTATCTGCTGTCATGGGAGGTGATTTGCTTTGTGTTCTGTCTCTGTCTGTCGCAGCTGCGTGGTGTCCCTGGGTCCGTTGGCGTGTCTCTGTCTGTCGCAGCTGCGTGGTGTCCCTGGGCCTGTTGGCGTGTCTCTGTCTGTCGCAGCTGCGTGGTGTCCCTGGGTCTGTTGGCGTGTCTCTGTCTGTCGCAGCTGCGTGGTGTCCCTGGGCCTTTTGGCATTTTTTTTCTTATTACATTTTTTTCATATTTATCTTGACCATAAAGGATTATCAGGACCTGATAGCTGAAACCATCCTGAGGGTATCGCAAAATACAAACACAACTGAAAAATTTACATTTTACATTTATTTAGTGGACATTTTGTCCAAAGCGATATACAAGGGAGAATCAGGGTCAACCAGTCCCTGGTGATGTACTCTGCCGGACATAGAAATAAAACCATGACCTTCTGACAGCTGTCTGATCCACTGATCTCCACACTGCCACACCAAAATAAACCCATGTAGAGCGACAGTCTCCAGCCTGTTAGAAACAATATGCCTGGGGGGGTTGTTTCCTATTCTCCCCTCCTTATGAAATAAGTATGATCCCAAATTCATGTCTAATTTCATTAACATGAGATGTTCACAGTAAACAATCAATGAAAATGTTTGTTTCTGTGCTTGCAAAGAATACGTCAACATTGCTTCTATCTGTGTAAAACCTTTAATGTGGAATTGTCTACCTCAATAGTTTTTTCAGGATATGTTCTCCTGAGTGGAACAGTATTAGTAGTAAATGAGCTGCTGGCCATATGAGATGTTCCTCTCAATTAAGGGGGGGGGGGGGGGGGTTTGAAGGTCATGGTTTCCCAATGGCCAACCAACAGCTGAAGCCCTATTGAGAAGGTAGCTGCAGATTACGCTTCAGTTCGTGACGTGGTCATCAGCCTCCGCCGTGCGTGTTGAAATGTCTTCATATGAGGTAAGGATGTCCAAAGGTCCATTTCTCGTTCAGGTATCTTCTGGGTTGCTGAACTCACAATAAGCTCTTGATATTCCTGCTTTATTGGTTTCAGCTGTTGGAGGAAGTGCGGTCGTTTTGATTTGCTTATGTCGACCATTCTTGGTCAAACTGAGAAAATAGGGTGTCACCTTCAGCCTCATGAGCCCATTATTATTTTTATTTACAAGGCAGATGCTTTTCTCCAAAGTGATGTACAAGTGAGAATAGGAGAGCAGGGTCAGATTGTGTCCCTGGAGCAATTGGGGTTAAGGGCTTTGCTCAAGGACCCAATGGTGACATCAATCTGTGAGCCCTGGGATTTGAACTGGTGACCTTCTGATCACAGCACAGCGTGCTAACCCACGGAGCTGCACACGTTCCCATTTATCAGTAATCTGCAAAAAAAAAAAAAAAAAGTATGATGGAGGATGGAGTTCTTGAGTTTTTCCTGATGGGGGGTACACAGCCATATTTATGAATTGTGGTCCATGATCAAGTACGAGGAGCATTTGGAAAGTCAAAGATCTTGGAATTTGTGTACAGGAACTCACTTTTAACTGGTGCTTTTCAGACCTTGTACACTGGCAGTATGAAAGTCTTATGCCTGTGGTTTAGAAATGTCTGCCCCAGTTTTTTTGCTTGCCTCGCCCGGAGGCTCATTGAGACTTTCACTTGCCGAGATCTGGCTCATGCTCCCATCCCATTCCACTGCAAGGATGTCATCAGCCATAGTGACACCTGACACCTTCATGTGTAAAGGCCTTCCCAAACATATCACACTTCTTCTTTCCAAAATCTTTGAGAGAATCAGGGTCAGACCCTGCCTGGAGTAATTGGGGGCTAAGGGCCTTGCTCAAGGGCCCGACGGTGACATCATTAAGGCTGCCTAGCCGCTTTTCAGCAGTTGCGCCCTCAGGCCTATCTGTAGACACCCAGCTGTGAGTCTGGGATTTGAACCAATGACCATTTGATCATAGACACTCGTAACTTCATGAGCTGCACATCACTCGAAATTTGTGTCTTCTGAAGACAGGTAAGGGGCCTGAGACAAACTGTATTGCCCCTTTTCCCCCCCCAACATCTGACTTCGGCTTGGAGTTTATAGAATATTATGTTACAGAGCCACAGGACACTTATAGAAGGCTGGCCCCTGCTTCCAGGGTAGCAGAAAGCTCAGTCTCTTGGCTACACCTCCGTTGGGCCCTTGAGTAAGGGCCTTAACCTGAAAAATGCTCCTGAGGTGCCAAATGTGTGGCTGAGCCTGAGTTTAGACCCCAAACTACATTCTGCACTTTAGATGTGTGTGTATGCTTTAAAAAGAAGAGCAAGATGGGATATGCAGAAAAAACACCTTCCAGATGTGTCTCTACTTGTAGAAATGGCAAATAAAAGCTTTATTTCATTTTACTACATGTTTCCGATGATTGGGAGAAGACGGCACTACGGCCAATTAGGGAATGCCAGGTAGCATACACGATGGCCTCGTTTCACTTGGAAAAATTAATCCCACTTCGAATTTTGTAGTCGCTCGGCTCAAGTCGGTCGCCCAGCTTGTTTTTAGATGCCCGTTGTTAAGGTGAGGCGGGATGCCATGACACCTTCCACTCTGTCTGAGGCGGCACACCCAGCCTCCTGAGGAGTAAGCATCCTTGGCAAAAAAAAAACAACAAAAAACAGCCCCATTTGCTATCCTGTAAGCGGCTACGTCACCGTCCACTGCACCTGAATTTGTCTCCCTCGCAGGTGCAAATGTTAGAATTATGCGAGTAACTGCATATGGCGGGGGTTGTGTGAGTTCGCGTCGTCTAAGAATAGCCCAAGTGTATATATGACAGGGGGAGGGGGGGGGGCGATTTGGGCTCATCTGATAGCCTGGCCTGTTCCTTTTAATCACCTCGTGGTGGGAGGGTACGAATGTATAACTAAAGGTCGTCTAATTAGAGCCGTTATACCTTTAAATGAACTGCATCTAAAACTGGTGTCTATATCCATATCATTAGGGGTGGTGGCCATATACAGTTTGTGAATGAATTCCCACCTAAAATTAAACTAACGTCACGTTGCATTAAAATTGTCTTCCGTGTCAGCCTTTGCTCACATGCAGATAGTCTCCATGTCAGCCAGAACTTCACCCTTTTCCACCCACACAAGCAGCATAAGTTTTATTAAGAGAAACGTGAGAACTCCAAATAACAAACCAAAAGTTCTTCTGTGGTTTTGTGCGTGTTGATGAAGGAACAACAAACCAGCGTGACTGAAAACACTTTGACCCATTACCCTTTGACATAAAATGATATGCGTTTCTTCCTTGAGATCAACAGAAATATTAAAATTGGTTCCATACCTATTGCAATTTCTTTCATAATTTCTCTATCCAATAACAGTAAAAACTCTCTGTAGAGACTGTTATGTTCAAATGTTAAATTTATAGCCTGGTAAAGCTGTCAACGAAGGGGATGCATCAGCTATTAATTTTAGTAACGCTAGAAAAACTGAGACACTGCAGTTTCTATTTTTCTGGCCAGTTGTCATTCGATATGGGAGTACATTGTGCATGTATGTATACATTGTAAAAAAAAAAATAAAAAATTGTCAATAATAGGTAATATGCAGGGGTAGATTTGTTGTTTCTGGGATAATTTGACATTAAAAGCTTTAACACGGGCTGAAGCAATGTTTAGATGTTCTTTGCAAGCATAGAAACAAACTTTTTTGATTGATTTTTTTTCACTGTAAAAACCAACTGGCACCACACCAAACTAAAAATGTTTCCAAAACTAAAAAAAAAAGCTTGTGTAGAATCAGAAGCTGGTTAGCACAACATGCTACTCCAGCATCTCCTAAATAAGGAAATTGTAGTGTTTGTGACCAACAAACCTCAAGAGCTCCACACAACTGTGCTGTATGAGTGGTAGTAACTGCCACTGGTGATATGGAATAGTGAGCACACCTCCAATAATGTGAAGTTCAGTTTCTGGTTTCAGTGATTCTTGGGTAGCACTGTTGTATCACAGCTCCAGGGCTAGAGGTTCAGTGTGGTCACACCTCCAGGGTTATGTGATCCATTCCTGTCCCACTTCTCTTTGCAGCGTGGAGTTTGCCTGCTCTCTCTGTGATCATGTGGGTTTCATCGGCACGGGATTCTGTGATGTGAGGAAGGGGATGACGAATGGAAAAACTGAATGGAGAAACATCATTAAAAAGGCCTCTCAGTTTTGTCATTAAATATAAATTACATGTATGTGAACTGACGGTCTCTTCATTCATGGATTGTGAGCTGTGAAGATGCACACGCTTTCTTAGCATTCACAGGATTTGTAACAAGTGACGAGTAGTGTTAGCCCTTTCGTTCTAAACATGGAAATGTATTTATCACTGTGTCCCATGACTGATTCGAAGGAATTATGGTGTTTTCCTTGGTGTACTGTTTGAGCTGACAGTAGTCATCAAAACTTGATGGAACAGACTCGAAAGGCAGGCTGTCTGTATCAAGACTGCAGATTCGGTTGTGGTGAATAATCGTAAAGACTTGTGTCCAATTTACTTTGTACAGTTCAGGATTCAAATAAGTGGTGAGCTAGACTCTTCTGTCTACAAATACTGTGTTTCTTTTCAAAGATTTTTTGTTTTGTCAGTGGAGGTGCCTTGCCAATGCTTGATATTCATACATGAGTTGCTGGGGTTTAGTATATTTTGATCTGTGGATTTACAAACCACCATGTGTGCAGCTATCAGGTTTCCCTATTGATGTTTGTGGGATTTGGGCAGAGAATACTTATGTGTTTCTGTTATATTATAGCTTGGCCACATCCTCTGCTATGTATAACAGGCGAGCGATGTAAGCATATGCTTCGGTTAGTCTGTCATACTGGTACAAATGATTGCTAGGTGTGGGGTGTCTACAGATAGGCCTTTGGGCACAACTGCTGAAATGCAGCTAGGCAGCCTTGATGATTTACCTAGACGAAATCATAGCATTAGTCATCTGGAAGCCACTTTGACATATTATGTAAACACAGTGCTCAGACTTGAGCCACATACATTCATAGCACTTCCCTCATATGTTCTTGACCAGTGTTTCTCCACTCAGTCCATGGGGACCCCAGACAGTCCACATTTTTGCTCCCTCCCAGCTCCCAACACACCTCTTCCAGGTCATCTTGATTGTTTGGTTCAGATGTGTTGGCAGCTGGGAGGGAGCAAAAATGTGGACTGTCTGGGGCTCCCCACGGACTGGATTGAGACGCTGTTCTAAGCCAGTGTTTCTGATACCCAGTCCTCAAGGACCCCTAGACAGTCCACATTTTTTGCTCCCTCCCAGCTCCCGGTGAAACATGGACTCTCTGGGGGTCCCTGAGGACTGGGTTGAGAAACACTGTTCTGAGCTATACTCTGCAGTAGCAATAATTGAACTGGCCAAGCAGTGTAACCTACTCTTTCGGGTAATGATGACTTTTATGAGTTGTGCTGATATTATAATAACCTTTCTTTAAAATTCACTGGACTCTTCCCAGAGATTCAGCTTCAAACTAAGATAATGTTACTCACGGGAACCTAGAAAGCAATACTCAGTGTCAGCTGTATTATCACACATGGCTGCCTGATTTTTATTAATGTGTTCTGTGCCGCTGTGCTTGTCCGCAGGTGCGCGGTACACTGATGAGGTTGCTTCGCTCTACGGCTGTGCGTTCATCAAAGGAAGTGCTAGGTTTCTTTAGAATTTGATGAATTGCATTGTCTGCCCATTTTCCCCACTCCTAATGTGTTTGTTTATGAATTGTAAATAAAACGCCATTTTTAACTCTGCCGTGGAACTAATGCCTCCAGAAATAGATGTAATCATCTTATCAAGCATTAGGAGCAATCTAATCTGGTGAGATCAGCGCTCACTGATAAAATCCATGTATGGGGATAGACCCATATTTCTGCTACTTAACCCTTTCAGCAGTAGAGGCCGAGTTTCCTGAGAGCATGAGACAGATACGAGTCCAAGTGCACGGGTTGATGCAGGGGCTTGTGAAGCAGCTTGGAAACTATGCAGGTCTTGGCACTAGTGATCTCGTAGCCTGTGGCACAAAGCCCTGTGTGGAGCGAGTGGCTCGCTGTTTTCATATCCATTATTAAGGCTGATGGAAGGAATGCTAAGGCTACATGGAGTCTAGCCATGCATGAATGCCGAAAACCTAACATTATGTTTCCTGCGTAGGATATTAGGGCAATTCCTGTGCCGAACTTGCAGCTAAAATATTCAAGAACAAAAGCAAGGAGCAGGTACAAGGATTTCATTGGTCTCTAGGGTTTTATTGGTTGTTGGCATCTCATCCAGGGTGTACCTCAGCTTTGTGCCATGTGCTGCCTGGGATAGGCTCCTGGGCCGACGTTGTCGCAGAGCAGGATAGGTGGCTAATGGATGGGGGATGGGGGGGGCTGGCTGGATTGGGTGGATTAAATTTTTGATGTTGTTTTTTTTTTTTGCTTTTTCTTTGACAAAATTTGGCTTTGGATTTTAGCGAGACATATAATGGTTAGTTCCCCCCCAACCATGACAAAGGAAAAAAAACAAACGTGTTTAATTTATAGAAGTAATAAAAAATATACAGCGTGGCGTCAGTGATTGTTTAATTGACTACAGTGCATTATGAATGACAAACCTTTCGCACAGTTTCAGTACAAATCTAATGGATGCAAAATCAGTTTAACTCATTCAGTTCGTCTGGTTGACCCAATTACAATGCAATTAATTTGTTGTATGTTGGAGTATGTTTAAAAGGAGGTAAATACTACTAAATATTAGATAGAAAGAAATATTGGTCATTTGTACGATTTTATCCTATAGGTTTACGAGGTAGTTTTTATTTATATTTTAAAACTATTTTATATTTTAAAACTATTTTTTTTAATAAAAAATAGTTTTTTTTTTTCTTTTTTTATTGTTGGAACTTGACTGAACATATATCATGGAGAGATGTGATGTATGGATGTTTCCTACAGAATTAACCTGTGGGTGTGAATCTTCCTCTTGATGTAGAGTTGACTTGGCAATGACAGCCGTATCTCTGCCACGATATGGAAGGTATTTTCATGCTCTCTTGCTTCATGGAGATCCCATCCTATGTGTTATTTCTACAGTAATTAACGCTCTCGCGGGGCTTTTGGCTGATGCACTGGGGAGGGGGTGCCGGCCAGTGGATCATTAGGAGTCACTGTATTAAGAGAATTTGTTTTATTCTGAGGTGTTTACAGTGCAGAAGGTGTGCAGCGGTCAGCTTGGTCGGTTTTCCTGCAGGTTTGTTTTTGCGCCGCACACCTGGCATGGTCTAACTCAGCAGACATCGCGATCTCCGGCTGGGCATGACTCAGCCTTTTGCATCCCTGATGTCCTTCATTGCATTTATTTATTTCATAAATCCCACTGAATTGCCAGGTCTGCGCTTGCTTTCTGAAGCCGACCCTGGCAGCCGCGTGCTAGTTTCTTTGTTTGCACTTTCCCTCCATGTTTTTTTTGGCGCTCGATGCAGTGGTATGGACGTGATGTCCGGGGAGCTGACTTACCCGGACTGTAGCGAGAAATGAGCCGGCTGGAGTTCGGTGGATCTCAGCTTCTGAGGCTCTGAACTAAACTCTTTTTGTCTGCAGAGAGTTTTTGTATACATTTTGAAGAATGTGACAGACAGCAGTGTAATATAAAACGACTTCTACTTAATGGGCCTAGCGTATCTAAAGAAGTCTTATTTTGCATTCTGTATTTGTTGCACAGTTGTCTTATAAAATATGATACATAAAAAAGTCCAGCTGCAAAATAAGAAAATGATCACCAACTGAATAATGATAAAAAAACAACCGATACCATTCACTTCTCTGTGATTGCATCGAAGCTGCTCTGTGATGATGGAATAAGAGGAATTTTATCACTTGTTCCCGTGTTGAGCTTTAATGCGGCAATAATTTAAATTTCTAAGGGTAATGGCGCCATCTTGTGGCTATTGTTTTTCGTCGCATGTCGTAGTGCTTGCCGGGCAATATAAGATAATGGCAGTCCTCATAACGTATGTTTTCCGGGGTGATATGTACGCAATAGTAAACATTTTCTTGTTCGCTATGGCATTAATTCTAACAATCTTGTTGTATTTATATCACATTGCTTATGTGCACTCTGATTTTATGGGCCTGTATTTAGAATTTAGCCTTACCTTTTTGACATTTAATAGCACAGAACTTGATTAAAAATTATGCATTTTCCCCCTTGAACTTGATAGTCCTAAAAACCGATTTAGCGCGAAGGGTTAGCATTTGTTGTTTTGTGCGGTCTCTCTAATGCCTGTTTTCATTTGCCAAAGTGACGTTGAGTGCAGATTATAATGTGGCTATAAATGCTGTTACCAAAGCACCTAAATAAAACCCGCATAATTAATTTGAAGACGCCACACGGTTGAGCTCATAACATTTGGATGATTACAGAAAGTATTTTAGGCCTTTTAGGAGACAACGGGAAAGCATTGCTCTGATAGCCCTGTTGTTTCCCCCCCTTTTTTCCCCTGACACATCCTTGTTATTTAAGGACATCATGCACCCGTTTTACCCAGAGCGTATGGGGCTTTTCCCCAGTGCCTTGCCACAGGTATAACCTCAGGGCTTGTCACGCTGGTCCGATAATTGTGTCCTGGGTACCGTTGATAGCTGGTGCAATCTTCCCCATCCCCAGAGTCATCATTACCTGACCTTAATAATTAAAAAATCCATGACTGATGCTCAGGATGTTACTGAAGGTTAACCTTGAAATATTTTACATTAACCTGAAGGAATACTGGTTGAAAGATGGATAAAATAAAGAGTGATTTTTTTGAAGTACATTATTTTCATAATTTACTGAAAATTTAGTAGATTAACCTTAGAGCAGTGCTGAGATTCTATAGTAAATGTATTAATGTGTAGTTCTGTGTGTGTCTACAAGAAGTAAATTTTTGTGATCAGTTTTTGTAGTATGCAGTCTTGAGCAGGAGAGAAGATCCAGCCCCGTCCTTGGAAACGGATGGAAGAAGTGCAGCCTAACTAGTTTCCATGGGAACGGGGACATGAGGTGCAAAGAGGCGCCCTGTCACTTAGGAAAAGCCTTGGGGCACCTGAGGGGTATCTCAGGAACATACTGCTTTCACATCACCTTCCAGCTTCCTCTCTGAGGACCAGGCCTGGTTCCACTCATAAACTTGGCTCACCTTGTCTTAAGTCCACCTGCCCTGCCTCAGGAAAAATCGAAGAGTCAGACTTATCAAATCTGGTCCACAGATCGATCTGAGCCCCTTCCCCCACTTAGTGTTTGGATTGTATGCCTTCAGATTCAACTGCCTCTGTCTTCTGAAAAAAGAGCAGAAAAACCAAGCTGGGCAAGCCCACGATATGTCAGCTGCAGCACTGTCAAGAGACCTTGATCAAAATGCACCATGGATCAGTGATACTAATGAGTGGGTCAGTTGCTTTCAAGGATGCAGGAACTGTGCCACTTTGCATGTAGCTCTGAATTTCCTTTTTCTTCCGTGAGCCAGTTCAGCTTCCCTTCCACTTGACCTTATCTGAAGGTCAAAAACACCAACCAAACACCTGAAACTGCTCTTACGAAGCTTGTAGACATACAAAGAAACTGAAATGGCTTTTGTGAAGTTTGTTTAATGTGGCGATGGCTTCCAACTGCTGAGCGCTTTTGCCTCAGAGTGCGAGTGGACTGCAACGTCCTTAAGAAGATCCTGTTAGATCTTAATCACTTTGAGTTGTGTGAGTGAGAGGTTGATTATTTCTGTCTGCATTGCATTCGCACTTACTCTTCCTCGACATTTTTGCACCACATCTCAGAATGCTCTGCGGCTTAGCCAATAGCAGGCTGAGGAACAAGTATTATAGGGCAGGGAGTCGCTTTGTCTATACTTGAAAAATCGATCCCTCGGCATCTAGCTTTCCATCTTTTCAGAGCAGATTCGCAGCACTTCAGGTGGATGGAAGATCCTTCCAAAAAAAACCCTTTCCCCCGCCCACTCCTGATTTGAGCTTGTTGGGTCATGAGAGGAAGATGCTTGGATTGATTTGGGGTGTCATCCTTAGCCTTGCTGGTAGCCCCTCTCTTAAGATTGGCATTAATTATTAAGCACCACACTCTGATATGATTATAGACTGCAGTAGCCCTCTTTTGAAGGTAAAACTTAATTACCAATGTCCACGTTGGGAAGAAACTTCAAAGTGATGCATCGTGAACATCTCATCCTCATGATTAATATCCTTAACTACAGCAGTGTGCTATACAGTCACGCCCAGACTGACCACATGAAGTTCAGGAATTCTGTGGATGCTGCACCTCCCGCCCGCGCTTGCCGCATGCCTCCTGTGGATCTGGAGCGATGCAAGGGAGCGGCACGGCGTGCAGTTGTAACACCTCGACCGGAATAAGCGTCGCCAGGACGACGGCATCATAGCGGATTTGGAAATCTACCAATTAGCTGGCATCTGGAGTAGGGGGGCGTGGCCATGGGACAGAGGGTGGGAGCAAGAGGGAGAGGAAACTGAGGGAATCATCTGCCAGAGGAGCAGAGAGATTGCGGGGACGGGGCCTGTCCCACCCACCGGTTACATAAACCAGGACGAATCTTCATCTACATTTTTATGCATGCTAGAGTGTGTGCGCATATGCGCCGGCGGGTTTGTGTGTCTGCCTGGATACAAATCTTCCCGGATCCACTGCTCGGTTGCCTTGGAAACACACTTGGCGAATCCTCGCACAAACATCTGCTGTTGTATACCTGGAAGCAAATAGAAATTTTGGCAGTTGGGGTGTGGGGGGGGGGGGATGTGTCAATTCTTTGAAACACGAGAAGAATGTTCTAGAGAAGGAGGAAGGAGCATCTGTTAGCTGGGTTACATCTCACCTCCTGCTATAATACCAGTCTTTACGAGAGCTAGCAATCAAATCCGTGAACCCTCAGCTGAGTCTCTCTGATATCCTCATTCACAGCCCCCGAATTATCTGAATTCCCATTTGAGTTCTTGATGTGCCAAACAAACGTTGACTTCTGCCGGCATTCTGCAGGAATCGGTTAACCTGTTGGCCTCCTCCAGCTTCGATGTTGTCCAACCATGCGCCTTTTGCATCTCTTAGATGTGTAGACTTCCCGTTTTCTTCCAGGGTACTAAATCCATGACGAGGCTTACTCACCATGGCCGCGGTCCCACAGCTAGTGAACCTCGCAGGCCTGGAGGTTTTGCAGTGCTCTTGTGTGATGGTGCATTGTCAGACGTTAATCATCCGGCCACAGCGGGGCGGCAGAGTGCTGTCCCCTACCTAGTAGCTGACGGATGGTGGCTATGGAAGTGACTGTCACAGAAAGCCATTTTGCTTCACTAATGAAGGCTCAGTACAGAGGGGCAGAGCGGAGTTTGACGGTAAAGGGTGGGTTTCAAGAAAAGAACTAGGCACAAATAGTCAACAATCTGTTCGTCTACTAGGGGGATTTTCTTCGAGTGACGTTTACAAGATGTGGTGCTTAATATGTCCGTTTTGTGCATCTGATGGAATTGTGATGAGAGAGGATATGTCTGCTTGTCTCAAAAGAAAATGAAAATGTCTAATTTTGTGCTTCCTCCAGTGCTAGGGGTTACTTATATAACTGTCTCATTTTCGTTTAATGAAATGATGAGTTTCCCGTCTTGCGAGATGAGACTGAGTGAGAGCTAGAAGCTGGCCATGACCGATTTAAGAGCTGTCGGAAAAAGCAGATGGTGGACAGTTTGGAGCTTCCGTCCATCTTGGAGAGGAATTTTCCATCATTCCATTTGACCTGGGTGCACGGATAAACAAAGTTTTCAAGTGGATTAAGTTGATAGTGGATTAAGTCATTCCGACAGGTTTGGGAAACAAAGGCAAATCCTTTGTGACATGGGTGGGCTGTTTCATTTGGAAGCCCATGGTGCAGATTGTTGAAAAGTAAAGCATTTGGCCAAACAGATGGCAGGTGCAAGTCGTACTGGGACATAAGCATTCGGCTTGAGACTTAGCGAGTTAGCACATGTTGTGTCTGTGGCCAGAGGATTACCAGGATCTGCTCATGACATCATTTGTATCAGTTCTGTTAATTCTGACATGATGATTTGTTAATGACATCGGGTTTTGCCAGTTAATCCATTAGGCCAGTGTTTCTCACTCCAGTACTTGGGGGGGGCCCCCAGATAGTCCACATTTTTACTCAATCAAGAACACTAAATTACATTAGGTGACGAAGGCGGCCACCTAGGGCGCCATCTTTTGAAGGCATCGATCAATCGAGTCGTCAGCAGGCCGGTTTCACTTTATCTCAGATGGGGGGGTGGGGCACTGAGGGTGAAGCCTAGGGCGCCACATGGGCTTTGATTGGTGCTGGCAAAGAAAAATTGTTAGATTTTTCATTTGCTGCTGTGCAGAAAGAAAGATACCTATAATTTTGTCTTTTTACTATTGTTGTGGGAAAATATTAGGTGTATTTTTTTTTTATTCCCCATTTCCCAAAGGATCAGTTTGTTCCAATTTAATTTAGCCTCTTCTCAGGTATAGTAGGTCAGTAGCCCAGTATAGTATAGTATGCTTTGTCAAAACCCATTTTTACTGTTTTATGAAGGGGTAGTAGGCCACAGGCTGTTTTGAAGCTTTTTTTATGTTTTGTTTAATTAATCAGGCAGTTTTTGTTTCACACTCAGTTTCCCATGGGTTCTGCAGGCATCCCACTTCTATAAATTTTGTGAATACGGTCAACTCTCAGGACTAAGCCAACCCTTGATTTTTACCAGAGTATTTATAAGGCTAAAGGCACCTTTTAATAATTTGTGCAATGTAGGCGCAGCTGAGCTTGTAAACTTTGTGTTGTGTTTAAAAATGCCACACATTTACTCTTATGGGATTCTGTTCCCGACAGGAAGTAAATCCTTATAATAAATGATGTTGTGTATATTCTGTCCATTTTGTGCTGCACAATTCCCAGCAAGCATTTCTTCCTGCCATTATCTAGCACTTGGGATTTATGGGAAACAGGGTTTGGAAAGATGAGTGCAGGGAAGCTGTCTTTTCAGTACTATGATGAAGGGAAGTTTGTTTTAAAAAATGGTATGCATTTGGATGCATGAGAAAATCAGGATTGCACTGAGCAAGTTCCAGTATTAAATATATTGATGATTTATGAAGTCTGTAATATTTCATCAACACTCATGTACATACAAATGTCTCTTGGTCTCAGTGATGTAAGATGGTGAAATTTAAATTAAAAAAAAAAAAGAAAAAATCAGTTTCTCTAATCATGATTCATGTACTACATGCTTTCTAATGGACTTGTACTGCCGGCTGATGAACAAAATAGATTTTTCGGTGTGACTCGAAAGAACATAGGCTTCAAAAGGCTTCGGCTTCTGTCGGGGGTCTTTACAGGCTTTTTTGCTCTGAAACTTTTCTTTTGTTCAGGTGCATTATCCCCCCGGAGGGCTGGTGAGTATCTGAAAGTTTAGCACAGTATAAAGTCGATTGTAATGAGCGGAAGGTAACTTCAAGCTTGTTAGCACTAGGTTTGTGAGGGTCACTACCCCAAAAAAGTATTTTTGTTGATACTCTACACTGTCAGGGGGGAAAAAAGGGTACAGCCCTGGTATAGTTTAGTACCACAAGGTACAAACATTAATGTACCCATAATAGTACAAAAATGTTCCTCAGAGTCCATTTCTGTACCTTAAAAGGCACATTTACCAACAGCTAGGATACAGTTGCCAGACCCTTGAGGGTACAGCCCCAGTGACAAGTCATTGTACCCTCAAAGGTACAAAATGGTACTTTGACAGTTTTCCTGATTGGTGATACGCGACCATATATGCAGAATGGCCCCAGTGATTTACATGCAGGCAGTTGACCTGTATCACGCCATATTTTCAGTATGTCTGCCACCCACCCCTGACATCTGCCTGCTACCCACTTGACCACTTTACAAATCCTGGTGCCACAATGCTACCTCGATTGTTGTAGCGAAGGCCAGGTAAGTCCCAGCAAAGCCTTTCTGAATGTGTGTAAATGGACACGAGGGGTGCCTGTTTCACCGGGGCTCCGGACACTCCGGCTGCCTGCCGTACATGGAAACGTGTGCCTGCTTTAAATAACAGAGCCCGTAACATCAAGGTAATCTCGGCTTCACGACACCTCCCAGCCTGTCACTCACAGGAAGTCAGTGCGGTCCAATTAACTGAGTGGATGTATCCCTTTGCACTATTGCGACTGCGGCCAGCTTGATGAGACTCGTCTGAGTGAATGACTCCCCATCAGGGACCGATTGTCTGTACTGTACACTCTTCAATGTGTATCCTGTTCCTGTCCCCTCACTCCCTTGAGGCAGTGTTTGGCAGAGTTCCAAAGTCCCGGCGCCACCCCTAGCATGGTGCAATCGATCCCCATTTCACTCTGGTCTCAGCTACACCTGGCTCTCCGTCCAAACCCTGCACCCCTAAATCGCTCTTTGTCTTACTGCCTCAACTGCCAACACCATTAATATGTTTTTTTACGTTTGTTGGGGAACTAAAGGAAGTGTGGTTGAATCTATAAAAAGCAAATCATTGTACCACTGATATGAAGTATCTTAAAAATTTGAAAGGGTGAAATTATGGCTTAAGATCTTTAAATAACTTGCCGGTAATTGCCCATGAGTTCTTATTCACGCAGATGATTCAAATTGGCATGAAACGTTAATCCATTAAAACAAGGATACTTATCTCTCCAATGGTGAAATTCAGTGCCTGGTTTCTGCTCATCGATCTCGTGTGTCCACAGGACAATGGCAGGTGTTATGGCAGGGTGAGGTGGGAACTGCTTGCAAGCATTACCAGGGGCAGAGGACACCGTGCCAGACGGGTGTGCTGCTAAGCACAATGGGAAAAGCCACTATCACTTGTCCAGGGACACTTTAGCTCCCCCTCTCTCCCCCATTGTGAGTGAAGTACCTCTTCAGATTAAAATGCTCCTCAGATCTTTCGACAGCCGAGTGGAGAGAGCAGTGCCAGTCCTGAAGGAGGCGCACCTGACCTAACGTGCATAGAGAAAGCAAGAAGCGAGGATTCTGTGCTGTTCATTTTTTGTTTTGTATTTTCCAATATATTGACATGGACCTGGATGCCACTATTAAATAACCATCATCAAATAAATTAATCGTCAAGCCTGGTTACGTGTTTAGATTGTCGCTTCCCTTTGAATAATTTTAATCGAATATTTGTGTGAAGTAGAATTCGTAGTTCAGATCTTTGTGAGGCTCGTCAGGCAGCACCTGATTTTTGCTCAGGGGGAGAAAAATGGGGAGTGATCATGACAACTGGCATCGTGGTGGAGTTTTTGAAGCGCAATTGATAAAGCGATCAGAGGGGACAGTGCAGTGACACTGCCTCTAGTGTCACCGATGACTCTGTCCTTTTCACACGTGGGGGATCTTTAAAGTACACCCGCTCATTTTTAGCCCCACCCTCAGGCATCTAAAATGTGGTTGGGGGGGGGGGTGTTTATTTGCAACAACTTGGGAAGTCCTGCAGTACCGTCCTGGCAAGCCCTCACAGATTGGCCCAAGTTGTTGTTGTAGTTGTGTCGTCCTCCATGTGTGCCTGGCTGCCTTACTACTGGTTGCCTGGCGATTTGAAGGAGCGTCGGCACTGGCTTGTCATCACCTCCCTGCTCCCCGGTTGTGACTCAAATCTTATGACTTAGACAGTGTGACTTGGCACTTAGCCATCTCTCCGATTTGACTTTCCCTGCCGGCCCCAGGAGGATGGGCTCCCCTTTGAGTCTGGTCCCTCCCAAGGTTTCTTCCTTCTAGGGAGTTTTTCCTTGCCAATGTTGGCTATGGCTTACTCACTGGGGGCTTTGGGTAGGGATGCTGTAAAGCGCTTTGAGACGATGTAATGTTGTGGCAAATGTGCTATACAAAAATAAATTTGTTGTTGTTTGAACGGTTTACGCATTGGGGGCAATAGTTTACACCCTCATCGTCATCCTCAAATCCTTTCTAATGGCTCAGGGATGGGCTAGCAGTATTATGTATGTCACCCCCCCCAACTGAATTAGAAATCAGCTGTGTGTGTGTGTGTGTGTGTATGTATGTGTTGGGGGGGGGCTGTAGGGTGTAGGGTCATTGTCTGAACAGGAGGCCTCCCTGCGGATTAGGCTAACTGCTCAGATGCTGGGATGAACAGGCATCTGGCTTTTCCATTTCACGCTGCTTTCAAGAGGCCGGCTGTTCCACGCATTTCCATGGAGACTGAGGAAGTTCTGCTCCATTGTAAGTCTGCCAGAACCCTCGCCTTTTGAAGTGCAGAAAAGTTTCTCGCAGGATGACGCCCCCGGCTGCTGTAGGGGCTGATGGAGAGGTGTAGGGGGGACATGTGGGTGCTGAGTGCATTTTGACCGATGCAGGTTTGCCCGCTGTTTCCAAAGTTTTGTTACTCTCCCCTGGTTGTGCATGCTGGATTTACATATTTCAAGGTCTGCAAGCTCTTTCCTTGGAAGTTAATTAAAATTGAGTTGATTGCATTTATGAGTTTTGGAGTTGATTTTTGAGATTTCTTTTCAAGTGGGAAATCCCCTGTTTAGTGTAGAATTCCCTATGTGTTTTCTTTTTTTCTTTTTCATGGCAGTGGTGGTAGAAAGGTGTAAATTAAATCTGATATACACAGTCTAAGCTTATTATGGTTATGGACAGGGCTGCATTAAACCTCATTTAAATGGAAATATCGCTCTCCTCTGGAAAATAGGCCTTTGGATTGCAGTAGAAGTGTTTTCTTTTTTTTTGTTCAGGATCGTGTGTTCGGTACCTATTGTTGGACATTGAATAGCTCATTTGATACACTTTGGCTATTCTCACGTTATATATTGGAATGAGAGAAAAAAACGGCTTGCTAGCTATCATTTGAACTTTCAGCATAATGATATTTTATATTTTGTTGCTTCAACATGATCATATGAAGTCCAGTACACAACTCATATTGGCGTTTGGATAGGCACGCAACATGAACTGGATGCACAATTGTTGCGTAGCATCAAATGTACATTCAGTCACGTACATTGCATCATACTACTGATATTAACAGCACAAAGCTATTTGAAAATAATTAAAAAAAAAAACAAAAAAAAAAAACCTTAGCTCAGAAGACAATGTACATCTGTTGAATTATTTTTGTTCTTATAATACTATTTATGTATATTTCATGTACGGAATACTTGCTTTTGATTCAGTTATAACAACACAGCAATACTGTAAAAATGTCACCTGTTGACATCACAGTAATCTTCATGAGTGCTTGGTCCACCTAGTGCCTTTTTAAAATGTCATGATGAGCCATTAAGGGGGAGGGGGTGTTGTACTTTTTGTAATGCTGATGAATTACAAAAATCTCCACCATGGAGGATGAATAAAGTTTCATCTCGTTTTGTGAGATACGTGATGGTGACGTCACTCCTGGCATTTCAGCCGTTTCAGTAAAGTGCAGCGTCCGGCCGCCTCTCCCCTTGGACCACTGAGTCTCCCATTAAACTGCTAAATTACACCCGTCTGTCTGTGGGGTGATACGCCGGTAAGATGTTCTATGTATCAGGTCTATATTTGTCAATGCTTATTACTTTACAGGGTATTTCACGTCCATTGACGGTACACTGGAGTGACAGCCCGGATCTCAAGTTTCTTGGGCGGCTATCAGTCTGAATCACAGGGACGCTGGGAATCCGGGAAGCTCATGCACAGTGCAAACTGTCACTTTTGTTATGTAGCAACAAATGTTGCTGTTTTATCATCCTCTTTTTACGTGCATAATTATAAAAATGCCTCTGGATCAGTTTGAGCCATTAAGAGTGCAATACATTTTCGTCATCTTTTTTTTTTTTTTTTTTTTTGGATTCTGTATTTAATTCTCGATGATGAGCATTGCCCCCTAGCAATTGAAATTCTAATAGTTTTGTAGACACCTACACAGCCTTTCCAGGAAGTGAACCCAATTTCTTCATGAAGTCGTCACTTATCTGTGACCAGATCCAACACCGATTTTGCTTCAAACAAAGTCATACATATTGAGGCTGCTTTGTACTTTCCTAATCCCCCTAATATATTGCTGTGTGAGGGACATTAATGTCCCATTAAATACCACACATTACTCACTCACTGCTCTTGTACTGAGAAATGCATGGTTGGGTACCTGTTAAACTCAAGTAGGGCTCATGCCATAGGTTTTAATTATGGGGGATTGGGGAGGTTGTAACCCCCCCTCCCAATAATTAAAACCAGCCAATACAATCCCCTGAATCCCCTTAAATGTGTGGAGACCCCAACCCCCCCCAAAGCTCACCCCAAAGTTATGCCCTTGGCTCATACTTTTACTGGTAGAATTTGTTCATCCAGGCCTGGTTGTATTTGAACACTCTGTAAATTCCAGCAGCTGCAATACAATAGAAATAAAATAAAATAGAAATTTTAATGTCATTAACGAATGTGCTGTGTAATTCTTAATCTGAATCAATGGTATTTTGCATACCTAACCAATTTCATGTAGTTAATTATTGCATGAGCGTGTTAGGGATAAAAGAAACTTCATAGATAGATATCTGTGTTATGGCTTGTTTTATAAAAGTCCTTTACATATTGTTAACCATGTTCCAGTTCTTGGGGGAAGTGAGGAAAAATACTTTTTTTTTTTTTTATCAGTGTTTAAAAATATTGCTTCAGCATTTCTTTTCAGTAAAATTCAATATACAATTCCAGGCTGTCTAACTGAGAAAAAAGGTTATTCTATTAGGAGATGTGCTACTTGGTGCAGGATAGTTACATAAAGGAATGCCTAAAATTATATATTTAAAAAAAAATAGATTATCATAAATATGGTTTAATTTCTTTTCTTATCTGTGGTTGCTTACATCTCTTAGGTATAAAGACATAGTGAGTACCATCTCAGCATTACTGGCAGTGGAATCTAAATGTCAGTTTTAAAAAGGCATTATCCCATTATTGCATCATCAAGGAACTATCGTTAAGTACAAATATAGGTCCTTAGAGATGCAGTGCTCAACTGTATGGTTATGAAACTGGCTATCCATCACTATGGGAGTATTACTTCAGGGGGATAATGCAAGGTTCTCTTTCATTCTGAGATGGTGCTGAGTTATTTTGCAGGTTCCTTTGAACGCTGGTTCCAGCAGTTTTGCAGAATGCTATTCTGCTGTCTCGGGAGGGGAGTTTGGGACTCCAGAATGCTCTTAGGATACTGTGCTAAAGAGTCTCCCTGGTGCACTGGGCCTGGCATACTGCATCATTGCTGTCATGCTCCATTCATTGCTAGGCGCAGTGCATTAAGAGATAAGAATATAAAACTCTGCTTTAAAAATATATATGAAAAATACTAACTGTACTCGTTATTTGGCTAAAATTGGTCTTTAGATGGTAACGTAAATGTTTTCATTAATCTTTTGAAGCGGCTCTTTTGTTGGAGAGGAGCCCAGGAATTTACCCTTCCTATAAGCCCTTTGATGCACCTCTTTGAAAATCATGGTAGAAGTAGCTTTTAATACTGGACAGGAACGACTTGAATAGGCACTACCCCAGGGTGTCTGTTTAGCAGTCTGTGTTTCTTCTGCTGGCTTTCGTGAGGCTGAGAAGTGAGGAGTGGCAGATTGTCCACAACAATGGGTCAGAAACGCTGCTGTAAATATGAACTTTACTCCATCGCCGCTGGTTTCACGATTCTTTGATCAACATGAAGCGGTGTGCAAAAGTGACAGAGGAAGACCTTTTTCCTAAGGGCATGATTTAATTGAGGAAAAACAATGCATGTTTGCCGCCCCCCCCCCCCCCAGCTCTGAGTACTGTTTGTAGGAGGGTTGAAATAAACTGCCAGGATGCATTTCCTAGATCTGATGGCTTTGAGGTGAAGGCCGGTCCTTATTCTGGGCAGAAGCTACTCTGTCGGGGCGTGTGCTGCCTGACTGAAGGACTCTCTCCTTCAGTGCCATCTGTGCTAAGCTGAGGCTGCATTTTGTCGGGTTGTGGCATGAGTGAAAGCATAGAAGTCCATTCCAGGTAAGACGTTATGCCCCTTAATCTCTCCACACAATGTGGTCTAGAGCCGAACAATATACAAATATGGTGCCAAGGTTAGTGTTCCAGCTCATGTTCTTAGAGCAACTCCCTTTATCCTCCCAGAGCTTAGGTGTCGCTCGGCACTGTTTGTGTGTTTTGTACAGATATAACGAATGGAGGTTTCAGTGCTGCACCTGTGTACATCATTCCTGTGTTTTTCACTTCCTCCCACCTTATTAGCTCACAGATGCGCCTAATGTATTAATTAAGCCTGATAACTGTAAATATTGTCACTCTCAGGGATGCCTGGTGTAAGCATGTTTTGTTCCTATGTGTGGTTCAGGGGGTTAGAATGCTGTGCCTGTGATTGGAAGGTTGTTGGATTGAATCCTGTAGTTGGCAGATTACACTGTTGTGCCCCTGAGCAAGGCCCTTAACCCCCCAATTGCTCCAGAGACTGTCTGACCCCGCCTTATCAATTGTATGTTGCTTGTGCATGTAAAAAAAATGTAAATGTGAATATTCTCGTATATGGCCATTGTAATAGGTTAGGTCATTTTAATACCTGAGAAGGTGAAACGCGTCAATGTCCAAATCACGTTTGTCGTGTGAGACAATGAGTTTGTTTTCACTGTCGCGGACTAATGTTCAGGCCCATGCTTCTCTGTTTCTGTCATACAGATATCCAGGAGTTCTATGAGGTAACCCTGCTTAACACGCACAAAACCTGTGAACAGAAGCTGGAGGAGGTCAACCACATGGCGGAAAAGTGGGAACGGGCCGCATCCCCTACCACGGTCCAACAAGAAGCTCGCGCCGAGGAAGAGGTGAATGTCCTGGGCCGGGAGGTGGGTAGTGGCTCAGTAGTACATAAGGATCAGTTTGGGGGTTGGTGCTTTAATTCACAGGTGGGGTTTTCTGTTATTAGGCATCGGCAGGTACGCACACCGACTGGAGGCAAAGTGTAAAAACCAGCCCAGATTCACGTGACATTTCTGGACAGAGCCGTGATAACATTTAAATATTTTTTTCACAAAAATAAAGGATATTTCTTACTCTTTTTGCCAATCTATGCCTTGTAATTTCTTTCAATATCCACGCTGAAAATACCCCTTGAAATGCAATGATCCCTCAGTCAAAGACAGAAACCCGCAGTGGAAATGAGTGAGGGCATTCGGTTGTGGGGGGGAGGGTGTATAACCACATCTGAAAATTGACTGTGACTTGAATTTTTTTTGTCTTTATTTGGTATCAGCATATAACATTCTGGCCTATCAAATTTAACCTGGGCCAATTTTATATTTTTACCTGCTGGTCTCCAGAGGTATTCGTGCAGGAATCACTTTGGGAGCAAATTTTAGCCGTAAAGTAATTGCTAAACCCTGAAATGTAAAGCTGTGTGTTATAGATCAAAGTGTCTGCCAAGTGAATTTAGCTTCATGTTTTTGTGTGTTTTTTCTTTTTTTTTGTTGTGACCAGCAAAATGAAGCTTGTGCCCATTGAATAATTTATGGTGGCTGGTAAGCAGTTTGTGCAGCTGGAGTGTGTGGGGGAGGTCTGCCAGAAGGCACAGCCGCAAATTGGGATGTGATCCTACAACTGTCAGGCCTACGGGGCCTCAAGCTTTGCATCACACTACTTAGTCATGGTTTTTGGACTTATTTTGCATCTTGTTTGTTAGTTTTTCTTCTACTAAAGTTTTAGTCACTTTTTTGTTTAATCACATAGTGTTTTAAATGTGTGAAATTCTGTGATATACTAAGATAATGCTTTGACAAACCAGAAGCATGCTAATTGTATAGTGCACAGATTGTGTTGAGGCACTAAGGAAATAATTTCCATGGCAATTTACATCATGTTTATCTAGCAAACGGTTTTATCCAAAACGAGAGGCTTCAGGCTTTTGCTCAAGCAATGAAATCACTCTGTCAACTCTCAGATTCGAGTCGGCGACCTTCTGATCACAGGCATGGCCTTCTACCTCACTGAGCCACACAGCACCCATGGTGGTTTTTGAATGCAAGATCTGTGTTCTAGAATGGCTGTTGAGCATTGAAGTTCAGAAGCTTGACAGGGGCCTAGGATGACATTAGTCCAGTTATTAGCTTTTGCATCAAAGATTTCAGCAAGCAGGGAAAAAACAACAAAGCAATGCAATAATGATACCATAGATTTTTACCATAGGTTTTTACTGGTCGATTGAGTATCTAGCTTCTGGTAAATTTGCAATAGGCTCATTCTACCTTGGAATATCCACTGATTGATTGGTCTTCACGGGACCAGCAGTAATACCTCAGTTGTGACAGGGCTACAGGTAAAACAGAGCAAAGGGAATACTGTTTAGTAATACTGGATGCTGCGGCTGAGGTGTGGACATGAATTCAAAGGTCTGGATTCTGAGACAAGACATAAAGTGTTTCTTAGAGCTGAGGGGCCTTCTGTCGTTTGTGCTCCAAAGCTGCCTGTGTCGTCATCCTAGGAGCCTGATGAAAAATGCTTTCAGCAAAGCGATGCCATGTGTTCTACTGACAGTGCTTGAAATTTGGAAACTTTGATAACACTCTTTGTAATATTTGTTCAACTCCGTTGTCTGGATGAATTCTTGTTTTCAGGCTGGTGCCGGAAAATTGTCTGTTGGTGTATCTGGCTTGAGGGCTGTACTGGTAGATAATTTTTCAAGACTTCGAAGAAAATGATTCCTGAAGGGAAAATGAGTGACAGACGACATATCAAAATGTTGCTGTTCCCGAAATGTCACATGTTTCTTCCACTAGGGGGAAACGAGTTCTTTTAGAAAACCTATTCTTTGCAGAGGTTTGTGGAGGGTGTTTGGCTTTGGCTTCCACTGACCAAGCCCAGTGAAGGGACTCGTTGGGCACATCAGTTTATAGGCAGCTGTATTTTTGGATTTACATCTTGTAGTCAAACTCGTTGTCCCTGAATCTGTCTGTTGTAACATCATGAATAGCCGCCTATCATGTCGTCATAATGTACGATTATTTCGGGCAAAATTCCAAGTGCCACCAGAAGCTGGTGATTTGTAGTCCGGGCGTGTGTTTGTCAGTCTGGGCTCCAGTGGCTACACCTGGCTCTCATTTCAGTTTCAAGGTTAAAAAGCAAGAAGAGAAGTAAAAAAACAAACAAACAAGTATTAAATGACTACTCGGATATGAGGAGTTTCACTCCATACCTTTGGGGTGCCGGTGCTCATTCAGAGCACTAAAAATAGTAGGGGGAGCCAGCTGTGTGACAAAAGTGTGGGACTCACAGGGGATCAGTAGAGATCAGGTGAGTTCATTGGGATGCGAGGCCTGAAACAGGGTAGAAGTGTTCTCCCATTTAGCTCTGCAGACTTTTGCCTAATCTACACCCCAGATGAAAACGTTCCATAAGGACCTGTTAATCCGAGCTCAGTGTCTGTCCTCTGTGCCTGGACATCTTGTCATGTTGTGTAATGATCCAGTTACCTGTTAGGTGACTGTTTTTTTTTTTTTGTGTGGCTGTCCGTTCCAGATTCTTTTTTTAATTTGGCACAGTCTCTCTTTCCATATCTGTGGAAGCTTTCCTGCTTCTCCCATTCCCCCTGCACCCTGACAGCTTGTTTGTGCTCTTGTGTTATACATTGTGCATGAATAATTACTTGTTTGACTCAGCAGCATATAAATTGCTTTGAAAAATTAACTGGAGCGAATGATATGAGAAATGCTCAAGTCGTTTTAGGGAAGGATGATATGTTGTCAGTTCGAGGATCTGAATTTCAGGTCCTAGACGAATTCATGGTTATATCTGAAACAGAAGTAAACGAAACCGGCTAAAATCCATTTCTGTTATCTGTTTGACCTAAAGGTCCATGCTTTTGTTTTTCAGGAATATCTGTTAATGTTTCTATGGCACTTGTACCACCCGCACTGTACTATAAATAACAAAAGAATGTATTTCTTTGCGGCAGCGAGAATATCGTGCTGGGATTTATTTATGTTTTTAAGCCCGGGCAACAAAAAATTTCCCCTCTTGGGAGATCAGTAAGGGTCTGTCTTGTCTTATTTTCATCTCAGGAAAATCATTTGATGGGGGAAGGGGGGAATAGATCATTTGATTCCTGAAAAATGCCACAGGGGGTGGAGTGTACAAGTCTAATGTTTTGGGTCCCCCCCCAGGGTGACCCCTGACTGATCTTTTCTGCCTCCGTAGCCCAAGGAGCCCGGCAGCAGTGAGCAGAATGGGAAAGTGCCGGGGGAGAGCGCCATCCCTGAGGTGAGTGGTCCCTGATGCCCTACTATGATGTAATTTGACGGCTCGGGGGGTGGAGCTTGAGCTATGTGGACAGGACTTCTTTTATGTGCCTTGTTGAGAACGGAGCAGAGCAGTTGGCCATGCCCCAAATGTTTGACCCGTGAAATTTGCAGCTGTTGTCTTTTTGAGACCTTTTGTTTTGATTTCTTTGATAGCATATGATGTAATTCGGTGATCGTTTAATGACGTTTAATAACAGGCTACAGGCGGTCCCGTCGTCGTCTGGCAGCCGTTGGGTCTTCGTCAAAGGAGCGGTTTGTGTCACGGACACGTCAGGCCGAGCTGGCTCTGGAAAGAGTCCCGCTGTTACAGACCCGCTTGGGGGGCTGCGAGGAGGAGGTGCTGCGGTAGCTTAGTGGGTTGGACACTCTGCTGCTTCCTAAACAAGCCCGGAACTGCATCTGCAGTGTCAGCTGACTTCCAGTTGGGTGTTAATTATTAATAACTAATATTTAAATCAGCCTGCTAAAGTTTCCCAGAACAATGTATTTGCAGATGGTGGCTTTTGGAAATTTTGTTTAGTTTATTTGGTGTTATTGTTTTTGCATTAATTATGTTATTAAGTATGTACAGGCAGTTAGTAATCTGCTCCACAAACCCATACGTAAATCAGATTTGACTTAAATTAGATTTACCTTCCCGTACCACCTTAAAGTACTATGTACCAAAGAACACATATTAAACAAATGAAAAGTCTAATTTTACTTATGTCATCTTTCTTGCATCACTGTCTTTGTATTCTCGATGTATTATGTAATTTCTGCCTTTACTTTGTATTTACGACATATTAAGCATGTGCGGATGCTTCTTGTATAGACGTGACTCATTGAGTGTGTGGCGTTTTCATGTTTCATGTAGTCTGAAGTGCTGCATGCTCAGAGCAAAGGTGTCACAAAATGCTCAGTGGGATGGAAACCATCTGCGCGTTACTAGCATGTACTTGTGAACCATGACCTCATCATGAGAATGACGTTATTTAAGCCTGCACCAGACCTTTGGGGCTCAGAGAGAAATGGGACCTACTGGAGATGTCATCATGCTGAATCGAACAGTTATCCTGCATTTGCGTAATTGAGTCTTCTGTTGTGTTGTTGTGTTGTACCTCTTTACCAAGCTGTGCTGGTGACTGTGTAATAGATGCTGCTGATTAGAGTGTAATTTCCTTCTTAATCATTTTGTTGTCCATGGAGCTCGTTTTTTTTCCCTGCTTAATAAAAAAATAAATAAAACTGGGGTCAGTTGACAGTTAAAGTTTTATTAGGGCTCTTGCTGTCAGTGTTGATCTGAGCCTGCAAGCAAGATTTAATAGCATTAGATGTTCTGAAGCAGTGCTAAAGGTCTTGGCGTCAGCCAGTCCCCAATGATGCTAAATGCTAACGTACAGCAGGGACTCCAGGAATGGCTGATGTGGTCATGGGGACCCTGTTGCTGTTTGTAGCATCTGCAAAGTGTCATTTCGGTGATCATGAGTAGGATGATGGAGGTCAATGATATAATAGTCCAGTCTGGTGAGGGACGTTTGCATTTATTTAGCAAACATTTATTTAGTAGATGCTTTTTATTCCAAAGCAACATGCAAACATGCAAGTGAGAAAGCAGGTCAGCCAGTCACTGGAGCAATTTGGGGTTAAAGGGTTTTGCTCCAGGGCCAAACGATAAAATTTTTTCCACCGACCACAAGATTTGAACCAACAACCTTCGTCCAAATGTCCAAACCCACAGAGTTACACATTGTTTCTCAAGAACAAATTTCAAGGTAATTGGACCAAAAGGAAAAAAACAGAACTGAGAACCAGGAGAGGATATAGCATATGTCCAGAAGATCCGGTGGGGGTTGGTGGGGGGGGGGGGGGCGTGTCACGACTGACGCAGTTGAAACAGCGAATCGGTCACAAGGACGTCAATATGCCAGACTGATGGTGTAGGCTGAGGATGCGCGTCTCTGTATCTTTGGCCAGGAATCTACCTGTATGCAAGGCAGAGTCTTAGAAAGCAGCCCCCCTGTACACGCAGATACACATACCTGTACACGCGCTCTCAGCCACATCAAGCCCACGCAGCCCTTCTCTCTCACTCTCCCTCGCCTAGCTGCCATGCAGTTACGCTCTCTCAACAGGTCACTCAAGACATCACCATCACAGTCACACCAATGTTTTTATTTGTTTATTTATTTAGAAAAACATCCATCCTCTAAAGACCCATTTTGCCTCTGGGCAAAAAGAGTTTGGCGGACAGTATCTTTAATAAACAAACAACCCCCCCGGCATTTTATTACGTAACGTTTTGAACAGAATGTGGCGCTATCGCTAAAGGCCTTTTTAAGGGCCTTTATGGGTGAACGGTCCCCGTGGGCCCCCACCCTCTGGGAAGCTGCTTTATATGAAACGCCTCCACAATGCCCGGATGTCACATCCTTTCCGATAGCTACGCTGGTAGCTGGCTGCCGTGACTTAGCTGTATCCCAGCCGCTGCGGAGCCCTGGCAGGGATCCTGAGGCTTATCAGAAGAAGTGGGCGTTTAAGCAATACCAGCGGCGGGCAGAGCTGTTTTTTTTTTATCATTAACCTGATGTCTTTGGTGTTTGGTAGCTGATATACTATGTGTATGTGTGGAGGGGGTTACCATAGATGATGGTCAGTGGAGAGCACAAATCGAGATTTAGGCTCTTACAGAGGATGCACAGTAAGACTAATGTATCATCCATCCCTTAGCAACCTTGCTGGGGTTATAACCCTGCTGGAGAATTTGATTGCAGGAGTAATTTTCAGAATTAAATGAACCAGATGATCCCTATTAATACACGCTGCTTATTGTTCCCATAGCACATTCTTGCATGTGTCTTGCCTTACTCTTTTAATTAAACAAGCCCTGTTAATATCACAGCTATACGGTGGACAGGCGCGTAGGTGTTTTAACAGGTCGAAGCTTTTTCTGTACTGATTTTGACTGCAAAATAATAAGATGTATGCATGTCATTTGTTGGAAATTAACCAAAAAATTAAGCTGGAGAGAATTTGGAAATTGGACTGGCATTTTGTCAGATTGGTTCACATTTTCACATGTTTATCTAACAGATGCTTTTGTCCAAAGTGACATACAAGTGGGGAGCAAAGAGCAGGGTCAGCCAGTCTGGGCAGCAGGTGGGGACAGGGGCCTAAGGGTCACAGAGAGTCCTAACCCACCCCTGGCACGGAGGTTTGATGGGTAGCATGTGCCTTCATTTTTCTGTGGTTGTGGGTTCTAATCCCACCCCTAAATCTATGTTTGAACCTTGTGTGCTCTCCCTGTGCTTACAGCTTTCCTCTGTATTCTGATTCCTTTGTGCAGTGCTGAAACTTGCGGTTATATGGATCTCTGCCATTTGTTTTGCCTCTCCTGTGCTTGGTTGTGCCCCGTGCTTCCTGGGATTGGCTGCTGGTTCACCGTAACCCCTGTATTGGATAGGTGGTTATGGAGGATGGGAGCATTATGGGACTCTAACATTTTAAATGACACTTTAATGTCTTCCTGTGACATCTGATTGAGGGGTAGCCGTCTCGGTGCTGAAGGTTACATGGAGGGCGAAGCGCCTGTGCTGGCTGAGCTGGATTGGGCTGTCCGGTTTCTCCGTGCCTCTCTTCATGGCTGCGTCTGCACCCTCCGTCCGCTCACCAGAATCCTTAATAATCCTCGGATATCTATGATATTGAGAGCAGTCGATGCAGCTACAGAAACTCTGTCTGTAATGCTGACGAGAAAAACCTCAAACTGGGGGGGCGGTGATGTGTCTCCTGGATGAAATCGTAACATGTAGCGAGGGTGCTGTTGTGGAGTGGGGAAGTTGAGTTATAGGCCAGCTGATCTAGTCAGGGCAGGTAAACCTTCACTGCCTGCTAGAGGCATCTGTTGGGATGGGGTGTCAGTGTCAGTGATCTCACAATCCACAGTTTAGTATTTCACAAAGAAAACAGCACCAGTATATTATACACGTTTATATATTATAGTGACTTTTGGATAGTGTGAGCTTGTGCTTTCTCTTTAATTTTCCTACTCTTAGATGTACCATTTAAAAGATGTGTTTTTTTCCCTTTTATGACTTTGTGGTAATTTGCATCTGTTGTTAAAAATGTCTGCGGTGTGGTTCATACTGAAATATCTCACAAAAAACGTTTTTTTTTTCTCTTTTTTTTCTTTACCAGATTTACTGCATTTTTAAGCATGATGTGGTGTGTAAGACCCGTGTATTATCCTTCCACAGCTGTATTGATTGCTAGAAAAATAAAAGGATATTGTGTAAGTGATGTACAGCTTCCAGGTTTCCTGGATTCACATATTTGATTATGAGGGTACATATGTATTAGATGGAACATTATATAAGCAGGAAGCTGTCTGTCACCGGCTGCCTCGGATGTGCGTTTGATGTGAGAGGGAGATGTCCGTCAACGCAGACGACCGCAAGGATGAAGGCCTGCCGTGTATTTTTTGCAAAATGTCGTTGATCAATCAAGCTTTTGACTTGATTCCATTTCTAATGGAAGTTGGTGACCTTCTCATGTTTGCGCTGTAGTGGCTTTTCGGAAATGCAATTATTCATCCTCTTCAGGAAGCCAGTTAACGAGCTGGATCTCTCTTCAAATCGTTGGATCACGGTGGATGTGGGGCCAGTGGGAGGAAAGAATTGATTAATTATTCATGAGCAAAGTCACATGACTTTTTTTTTTTTTTTTAACCCCCATCAATCCCTTTTGTAGCTTCGAAGAAAGCGTCTTTCTGGTGGCTCTGAAAAGGGGATGGGGGCCTGAGCGAGAAGGCGGGGGGCTTCGGCTCTGGCCCAGCCCAGTTTGTACCGGTCCCAGTTGCCTGGCATATTGCGAAGAGGATATGTATGGCCGGTGTTTGACTGCGATTCCCAGTGCTCCTGTCAGAGCTGCAGCTGCCTAGCTGCTGTGCTACTGTGAATAGCCGCCATTGATTTTTTTTTTCCCTGTTCCCCACAAACCACATTCTCTTCGTCCCTCTCCATTTATTTTAACACTTTTTTTTTGTGCTTGTTGCCGCTAGCGACCCAGCCCCCTTTCTCTGTATGTACCCGTGTTCCGCTGCTTGGGGTGAGTGTTTGCTGTGGGTAGGAGTAAGGAGCTGGTTTTCTCACCTTTGTGTGATTCATGATTTAGACCGACAGTGTCCAGCCTTACTCACCGCACATATAACCGGCCGGTGCGGGGGACCACTGGCCCCTATCGGAAATGATTTTCATACTTTAATCTCTGTAGGTACTACCAGCTCTCCATCTCAATGCGAAAACTGAACATATGCTAGTAATAATTTAAGGTGAGGACAATAGCGCCACATTTTCAATATCAACGAGTAGTGCTGTATTTCTGTCAGCTACAATGAGCATTTATTACTTAAGTGTGTATATGCAATATAATTTGTGTAATTTAATTTGGTAAAATTGTAGGCTCCTATTCAAGAAAAGCATTTTTGTTGCCTTTTTATTAATTTAGTCATGCAGGAGGTGTTGGTACAATGACCGTTGCATTTGCATTCGGTCACAAACTTAGTCATCTGTAGCTCGGGGATGGTTATTGGATGCATAGTAATTTCTGATCTTGCTCACGGATACGCCACCTGAGTACGACTCCTAATTGGCGCTAAGCTACGGCTCTGAATACCCTTTGCTGTTATTATGGTAATGTGGGCTCCCTCGCATTTCTGCCAGCTGACAGAAGACTGTCGCTTTACGTAGCATTTTTTTTTTATTTAAGGAGACAGTGCATTTATAACGCTGACAACTCAGCACAGATGTGCGGCGGGTTTCCGTATCTCGTTCGTCCGTCTTGCACCTCCTCCCCCCCGCCGTGAAATCCGCAGGACTCATTCATATGATAAGCAGCCCTTCAGAGGTGATTCCTGCCCAGCTGAGATGGCACTGACTCGCCACCGCCGTTCTGACCGTTTCTGACCGAGCGCAGACGGACACGCTTGCACGCCCGGCAACGGTGGGAAACGGGGAGGGGGGGGGAGGTCGCGGGGAGAGAGAGAGAGAGAGAGAAAGAAAGTTGGCAAAGAGAGACGGGGGATATTTCCGAGGCTGCGAACCAGGCTGTCGGTAGTGAGGCTGGTGTGGGGGAAAGCGGAGTCTTCCCCGTTCAGCCAAGCATCGCGCCGCTGGTACCGGCAGCTGCTCCGAGCGGCCGTCAGCCTGACAGGGAGGAATGCCTGCGAGGGGGCTGGACGCGTCCAAGTCAGTGGCTCTCAGCCCAGAGAAACCAGAGAGAGTCTGAAGCCGGAGGATGTCTGGTGGGCTTTGAGATCGCGCCTGGAGCATGATCGCCGTGGAGGGGGACTCCTGTTCTGAGGGGGCTCGTTCCCAGTAGCTGTCTGTGCCTTTTTCTGCGGTGGTGGCTCATTCTCACCACCCACCCCCCCTTCCCCTCTCTCACACACACCCTCCAACCCCACGGCCGCCACCCCCTATCCCAACCCCCCTTTTTATCGTGGTAATTTGGTGGAAATGAATGCGGGCAGAGGTTAAAGCCCTCGCTCTCCAGGATGGACTGTCTCTGTATCGTCACGACAAAGGTAAGGAACCCCGAGCGGTCGAGAGTGTGCAGTTTGCTGCACGAGAATGAGAGAGTGTTGCGGGTGTGAGATTTGGGGGGGACTGGGAGGACGGAGCCACCGCGTTACCCCCGCGTAATGTGCTCTCTTGGCTAGCGGCATGTGCCGGTCAGTCGCCGGCTGTTCTCATTTAGCGCCAGTATTTGGCTTCCCGTTTTAGCACGCTGAGCGGGGATGCCGCTTCATCCGGAGTGGTCATCTCCTGCATCATCTCCATGCTATCTTACTTGTCTTTTTTTTTCCCTCCCCTCCTCCTCCTCCAAGTTCCGTGCTTCCCCCTTTTGACACCAGTTAGCTTCGCTGGTGATCTCTTGAATGGCGAAAAGGATTAGCCCCGCTGGGACCACCTCCGTTGAAGTGTCATGTCGCAACTTGTCGGAAACTTCAGGCAGCCCCTGTTGCCGGGGTGGAAAAACAATGCCTGTCTTTGAGAACCGGTCGCTCTGGACTGCGCTAATTATGCCGTAGCGAAACAATTGCCAGTGGAACCGATCTCAGCATGTGGATTTTTGCGTGAAGGTGCTTCACAATACCCAGTAGCTTTTTTGCTATTACAGTGTTACATTGTTACTCTATAGCTATTCTGAATGCAGGTGCTTTATTTTTTTGCATAGGTTTGATGTATGTCTTGTGTCTTATACGACAATTAAATTAAATGCAAGATTCACTTCAGCCACCATACTTCCTTCACAAATTCACATTGTACCCTATGTAGTCTCCTGTGGAAAGATTGTTACTACACTTACCAGGAAATGAGAAGTCACCATTTTTGGTAACTGCATTACCGTGATTCATGTGTATTAATAATGCTGCTGAATTGGATGTACTGCTATGGCTTTGTTTAAACAGGATAGTGTCGTATTTTGTATTTTTTTTTTGTGCTGTTGATTTGATGGGCAGTTGTCTTTATGAAACCATTCTACTGTATTGCTGAATTAAATCACCGATTACAATGGCTGAGGGTGAAAAAAGTTTTTGATTTGCTTTAAATCTGCTATGTAAGGAGAAAAATGCTACCTTTAATTCTGGAAATGTCATTAAACCCAGTTTTGCACTGTTGTGATGACAGTCTACCTTGCACATGAATTTGTTTTGGCTATCGTTTGATGAGCCTGATGAACAGATGCGTGAAACACGCCTACAATAGTAGGAAAGCCCCCAACAAAATATTCTCTTAGGGCTCCTATCCTGCTTCTAGAAGGAGAGGGGTGGGCCAGGTCCCTGTGATATCAGCGCTGGGATTCTAATGGAGTAGTTGTGGTGAGCATTTCTGAAGTACCACATTGGGGGGAGAGAGGTGCAGTCTATAAAGAGGTACCATCTACCAGGAACCTGTTCACTCACTCTTGTACACCTCCTTGCCATTTTTTAATTAGCTAGCGGAAATGTGTCTGCTTTTGTCCGGCAAACTTGGTCTGCACATAGTTTTATTCTTGGCAGGTCATACTGCCATGTATGTTTCTGCAGAGCTTTTCTTGTGTAGTCTGTAGGGCTCCAGTTTCGATGGTGCAACACTAGAGATGTCAGCCAGGGTATGATAAATTTGCCAAAGTGAATCACTTGCATCACCATAGGTGCAAAGGTATTGACTCAAGGTGCAAGTGGTGTGTCTGTTCTGGTAAAGTCACTTGAGATTTTCTTGGTTTTGCTGTCAGTTTTGCAAGGGTCTCGGTTCAAGTAAAGTTTGCAAGCTAAAGTTGCAAATCTCCAATAGTTTTTTATTTTTTACACATACTAAGAGGTAGTCTCCAACACTAGACCATTGGAGAGTGTAAGCTTTGGAGGTTTGCCATGAAGATACAACACTGCATTGGATAAAACAACAATGGAGAGTGGAGGGATGTGAACATTGAAGAATTCTGGGCAGACTCAGATATGAAGAAAAATCGAATAAGGTTTCTGTAAAGCACTGACTGTAAAGGACCACATCAGTGGCCTCCTGCTTTAGCTGGAAGTCCTGGTTATCAAAGACCATGGGGCGTCTGTTCTTTCTGCTGACTCTACTAACTTCACAAGACTGCATGTGTGATTCCCTGCCTTGTATCCTGAGGGCCCTGGCTGTAAATTCATCATATCTGTGATTTTTCTTTCTTCCTAGTGAAAGAATTAATTAAGACCATATTTATAGGCAGGTGTATAGCTCAGCGGGTGATGGATTTCTTTCCCATGACTGGAGGTTTGTGGGCTTGAATCCCTTTGGTCGGCAGAGTAATTGCATCACTGTTGGGGCATTCAGCAAGGCCCTTAACCCCAGCTGCTCCAGAGGTGCTGGACTCTGGCTGACACCAAAACTGTGTGTCTCATGCAGAGTAAGACTGGGTATGCAAAAACCAAAGAATTCCAATGTACAAATACCAAGTAAAATCTTATTCTTCATTTTTATATATTATTTAAAAATATATATGTAACTGTACATGCTCCTTAGATGAGTGTGACCTTCCACATTCAGTGTTCTTTGCTGCCTTCTCTTAGAGCACTGATATTAGAAAACTGGACAGTTAGTGGCATCTGTGATTTTCCTCGATACAGACTATAAAAGATCATATCTCTGGTATCTTGCTCTGTTACGTGAGTGTTTATTGTAGGTCATGGTGTCTATAGTTCCCTGGTCCATCTCCTGAGAACACTGCTGGATTATTGAAGTATCAGTTTTTATGTGTTCTTAGTTCAACATTAGGTCAGCTCCTGTGCCTCGAACCTCACACCTGGGTAAGGATCATTACATACATTGCTGTAGATATGGTAGCTTCTTTCCTTAGAACCTCTTGATGGTTGCTATAGCAATGATGAGAGTTGCATCATTTCAAACCAGCTTGCAGGTTTAAGGGTCTTTTAAATTTTGAGATGTATAGATTTTCTAGTTTCCCCACCAAATATTTACCACCTGCACTCTACATAATGGTTAGCCTTAACTAGCTTCAAAATTTCTCTGAGCAAAGCCAGCACAAAATTAGTGAGTGGCAAATTTCTTGTTTATAAGTCTTGGAGTGCTGTTGTGTTAAGATCGTGGCATCTTGCCATCCGTTCTGTATACCGTTAATTTACACACACATCCAGAATCTTTGCAGTCTCCTGCTTTATGTTTTTGAATGTCTCCACATTTCCAGTCGACCTTTTGATTAATAAGCAAGAATTCAATTTCAAGCATTATACTCTGACTAGGTGTTTTGATGATAATACTCTTTTTGTGTTCATTATAACTCTCTCTAATTATAGTGTTTTTTTGGGCCTGCCACAAATGAATTGAATGTCAGCTAATAACAGCAATCGGAGCAAAACTCGGTCTGCATTGTAAAAGACAATTTATGACTTAATATGACACATCACTGATGTCATCAAACACACTTTAAAGACATTTTATGTACTTTTCTCTCACTACTTTTTGTCTCCCGTTCTCTTTTAGTGAAATGTACTTTCATCTATATGCCTTGACATTTTCATCCATGGCTAATTTGTGCTGTAGCTTAAGCCTCAGTAATAGCTGTGTTGGACTTGATTTTTCAGCAAGTTGCTCTCTTGTTAAGCCCAAACGATGTCCAGTTGTAACCCAGTGCATTGCATTGAATTCATTTAGTGTGAATGCATTTTACTTTGACCTTTTGGTAGCTTTGGGGTTCAAGTCATTCAGCGTCTAACAGTATCGAAAGGCTTAACTGTAAAAGCTTGTAGAGAATGCTGCTAATCAACAACCTGCTGCCTTCCGACATATATTTATGCTTGGAGTGTCTGACATCATCAGAGAAGGTGTTTCTCACAAAGCATGTGCCTCTGTAAAATGTAGGGTAGATTCTTTCTTTACCCCGGAATATGCTTTTTAAAGTTTTGATGACTTTTGATTGACTTGTAAAATAAAAGCTAATAATTACTTTGTGTTCCAGAATCTGACAGCATTCTTATAAGGCCTGTCTGGGGTTTATTCTAGAATGTGGATCAAGTCATTTTTTTAGTCCTCATCCTTTTTTGAAGTTCTTTCTGTATTCTCTTCAGTTTTGCAGGCTGATGGTATGATTCTATTTCAGTTTATGCAATTGAAATTATTCACTCTTCCTGGAAAAAATAAAAACTTTTTTGGTGTGGATGAAACAGCAGATTTTATTTTTGTGTCTTTGCCTGAAAGGTGACTGCTTTATGGAGATGACAGGTTGATGAGTCCATTTTCCGGATAAGAGAACCATGTTTTTTTTTCTTTCCATTGGGACACTTTGCTTAAATCCATATCTCAAATATGCTGCAATATGTGATAAGAATTAGGATTTCCTTACAGTGTTTTTGGATTCTAATTGCCAGATCACAGTATACCTGGAAGAGAAGCATTATTATTAGTGCCATTAGTATCATTATTATCATTTTAACACTTATTATTGAAGACTCCATTAAAAACTATGTGTATGCAAATATCTGTTTTAGTGTTGCTCTGTATTTCATTTATGGTTCTTGATTTGTTGACAAATGTAATCAGTGCCGAAACTGTTGTGTTCTATATGCTTTCCAACTTTGATTTAGTTTCCCTTTGGTTTTATGGCAAACAGCAAGTGCCAGATGCCATAAATGGTTAAATGCAGAAAAGGGTTTGTGGCACAGCTCCGGCCCAGAGTGGAAAACGCGATTTCCCGTTCCCAGGGCATTAGCTCAATGGCCGCGATGACAGCATCGGCCATGATTTGTGATTTGCGCTGCATGCACCACGTGGTCAGCGGTGGGGCGCCTGTGTCTGAAATCCTGTGTGGAATAGCTGGGTATTTGTCTTGGGGGGTGGGACAGGAGTCAGAGGGAGCTCTTAAGACTGAAATTGAAAGAGCAGGCGCTCCACTCCGATCTCCTCGTCCATCCTGTCTGGGCCAGAGGAGTTTCATGTTTCTACAGCCCCGTGGCCTGTTGCTTTTGGCTCTGCGGTGCAACTCCACTCTCATTTTTGTACATTATGACTGCTTAGGAATTGACTTTACAGTCAGTTGTAAGAGTTGCCTCATCTTCATAGTATCTACTGTGGATTAATGGAAATAATTATGTCTTGTGTCTTTCCTGTCCTGCCTTTTTTGTTGCGGACTGGAATCGTAAGGTGCGGCAGACGTTGGTTCTTCACGTGAAGTTCGTTAAGAAAAACCTTTAAGGTATAATTGACACAGCCTTGGGTCCATGCACATATAGAACACTTAAAGAAGCACTGTGTCTTTGGTTCCCATAAGTTGGTATTACACCATCACGTGACAGGAAGTAGGAGTGGTCTGGTGGACAGCACAGCACTGATCTCGATCAAAAAAAACATTAGCCCTGAACTGTAAATAAATTAAAATAAATCTGAGTCCACTCTAAAGTCAGAGACCACTCTATATATTTTTCTTTTAAATCTGCATTTTTAATCCTGGTTTAATCCTGGCTCTGCTGGCAGAAGGCTATACTGAGCCACAGGCTGCTTCTAAGACAGCAGTACACAAGAACAAGATGAAGCAGGAGACACTGGGAACAACCAAAAACCAGTCAGGTAGAGGATGGAAGTGACTTTCTAATGCCAGAGATGACTGTCAACTTATCCAGCAGTTGCTCATGAATCGGAGGATGACATCAAGTGACCTTCAAAAGGAATGGAAGACATTAAGTGCAGGTGTGAAGTGCACTGCTAGGACAGTTTGTATCAGGCTCCTAGAAGCAGGACTGAGGTGCCATAAAGCAAGGAAGAAGACCTTCATTAATGAGAAGCAGGGAAGAGCCAGGCTGGAGTTTGCTAATGTGTGTGTGTGTGTGTGTGCGTGTGTATGTATGTATGTATGTATGTGTGTGTGTATATACATATATATATATATATATAATAATGTGTGTGTGTATGTCTGTATGTATGTATAATTCACAGACTCTTACCCCTGAGATATGACTTAAACAAAAAATTGTGCTGTGGTCTCTCTGTGGTTTCCAGAGCTATATATATGCTGAGATACTCAGGACTGTCTGCCCATACGAGTCTTTGAATGTTTTGAATGTAATAGATGTAACATTAATGAAGCCATGGTTACATAACGTTAGCGAGGCCCACGAGGCCAAGAGGCCGACCTCCTACACATGGAAGGAATTCACCGCACGTCGTGGTGCACCATGCCAGTATCTCTGCGCTGTTGCTGTTTTTAGATGGGCTCTCGCTGGTGATGCAATGCAGAAATGCACTCCCTGCCTGGGTTACCAGAGTCACCTGGCTGGCAGCTCCCGGCGTGGGCCCCTGGGTTCCAGTGTGTGGAGGGGGTCCGTTGATTCTCCGTTCTCCCTTTCGGATGGGGGCGGAGGCGACACCACCACACGTGTCTTTTTGTCACGGTGATGAAGGGTTTGGCTCCAATCCTGCCAAAATAAAAAGACACTAGTCCTTTGTGAAACCACAGACGTGGCTGTAACAGTTGGTTATTTTGATTGTTCTTTACACTTTCATCAGGATTTAGGTTAAATTGGCCTGTGTCTGGATTGCAAGTAAATTCTTCTTGTTTCCTGTTCGTAGATTTTAACTTGTGACCAGACTGTAAGTGAATCTAGCTTGTATCTGGATTTCAGGTACATTGGACTGTAGGTGATTTTTTTAGTGTCTGTGAGATTTGAGAACATTTCTAACAATAAATCTGAACATATCAATATTGTATAACCTGTTTTTGTGACTGATGACCATAGCTGTTCTGGCCAGACAGTTGGTTATGCAATGCTGAGAACCCTCAGAGTATATGGGAAAGTGACAGACAAGTTATACATAAAAAATGCGTGTGTGTGTGTATAATATAGATACATACACGCACAGACACACCTGTTTATATTCATAACTTTGTGGGGACTCTCCATTCATTTCTATGGGAAAATTCCCTCCCAATACTGACAACCGTAACCCCTACCCAGCCCTAATGTTAACCATAAGTAACCAAACAAAATACAAGACTTTAGGCATTTTTAGTTTAGCTTTTTGATTGTAGTCACAGATTTATCTTTTTATGAAACTGAGTTTTCCCTTGTGGGGACCGAAAAGGTGGTCCCCATGATGTCAAAATAACAAGTTTTAACCACATTGTGGGGACATTTGATCCCCACAATGTAATATATACATGATTCACACACGCACACACAAACACACACACACACACTAATGCTTTGAAGTAGCCTTTAAGAGCCTGAGCACAGGAGTGCTTTATTGAAGTTAAAGGTGTTTGCAGTGTAATATCAGTTTTCCTGCGGCCATGACAGTATTTCTTTTGTTTAACCTCATCAATGGTTTTTCTTTCTTTATAAACTCTGTGAACTGTGCTTTGTTGATAGCAATATTGTAATGATATTAAAGGCTGCTCTGCAGATGGAAAGATCATTTGCTCTGTAGTATTAACGTACTAATATCTGTGGTGAAACATAGCTGCCTTCTCAGACTCGCAATGAAATCGACGCCGGTTCTGGGAACCAGTTGGGAATGAGAAGGGATGTTGCTTTTCCCCCCGAGCAACTCAGTCATTCCATGGTGGCTGGTGCTCCAGAAAGAAAGGAGACCAGATACTTCAACTTCTACCCAACAGCCCTTCCAAGAACTTATTTTGACCACATATTTATTCTCTCCATTACATTTTCCGAGTGCTTCAGTCTTCAGAAAGATAAATCTTCATACGCGTTTGCTTCTCTTGTAATACACCTAACGTAAGTGTTCACCATTATGTATACACATCCTTGAAAACCTGTTCATTTCAGGCAGGATGAGGATTTGGTAGCATTAATATATTCACCCTGGATGGGAGGCCATTCCAGGGCAGAGCACACATATTTACATTTTGCTTATTTTGCAGATACTTTTTATTCAAAGCAGTGTACATTTTTTTTGAGAAAGCACCGTAAGACAGTCCCTGGAGTATTTGGGAGTTAGCGGCTTTACTCAAGGAATCGACGGTGAACGCAGTCTTCCACAGATCACTATAAGTACACACTGTAAACACTAGTTAGCCTAACTGTATGTCTTTGGACTGTGGAAGGAAGCCAGCGTGACACAGGAAGAACATGCAGGCTCTACAGATGAAGAACAGAGATTTGAACCCTCAACTATAAAGCCATGAGGTAATAATGCTGCCCAGTGAGCCATGTGACATAATTGCATAAACGCCTATTGTAACATCTCTATATAGACATGGAGGCTAAAGTCACGGTCCTCATCAGGGATGAGCCATATAAATCGACAATGATCCCCTGTGATCTCTCATGTGGTAGGTAAGCGGCAAATGGTTTCTGAATATTGCCTTTTGCCTGTATATTATCTATTTTTCTTTCCCCCTGAAATGAGGATTTTATATCAACTACCTTTTTGTGTGTAGAGTTGTGAGATGCAATCTCAGTTTTCATTGTTGTCTGGAGTGAATGTTTGCTTCGATGATTGTGGCCTTGTCTTTGACAGCCCTGCACAGTGAAATTGTTAGTAGTGTGTTTGGAGAAAAAAAAATTAGCAGCATTACTACAACAATAAATTTGAGTCAGGACCACAGTGTCACCTACTGCATGAAAACAAAATTATAAGATGCTGGTTTGCTGAATTGCGTTCTTTGATACGATGCTGAGTGATATGCTGCTTAAAGATATCCAATGGTATACCTTGCTTGTTACATTTGGTTACACCATGTGAGCCAGCGGTTGTATTGAACATCAGTGTTGGGAAAGTTAATCACAAAAGTAATACAGTGGTACCTCTGTTCTCAAACTCACTAGAACTCGAATTTCTTGAAAGTCGAACAAACCAGTTTGACCTAGAACTCGATCTGAATATCA
>JAODJU010000108.1:18070242-18080461 GCA_026776725.1 Gnathonemus echidnorhynchus
CTTATGGGAAAAATTCGATCAGAACTCGAACTTTTTAGGATTCGATCTGGAGTCCGGAACGGATTAAGTTCGAGAACTGAGGTACCACTGTATTACAAACGGAGGTGGAAAGTCCAGAAAGTACAGATTCAGACTAAGGTTTTGTTTTAATCAACCAGAGTATGAAGAGTCACAGTCACAGAGTACTCAGCTGGTTGGTTCAAATAAAACCTCGGTCTGTATCTGTACTTTCTGAACCTGAACTTTCCACCTCTGTCTGTAATGGATTACTTTTGTGAGTAACTTCCCCAACACTGCTAAGCATAATGTACCCATCGCATACTAGGGGTCCACTTGCAGAAATCTGCCATAGAACTTTTAGAACAAGACCTCCAGTCATTAAAGGACCTTCCATAAATGTTAAATGAATTTTAAGCAGGTGGAAACGGTTTCATTAAAACTTTTGCTGTCTTTTGGGGTGATGGTAGGTCCACCGAACAGCAGAAGATCCTTGTGTTCTCTCTATCTTGTACCTGGGAACAACAGAGTTCTTTGTGAGTTTCTTTCCTCTGTCCTGAGAAATAAAGAGTACCAGAGGCCTGGAGTAACAGACAGTAATAGTCTGAGAGGTGTGATCCTCTGTGGAAATATACAGACGAACTTTCAACTTATGAACTTTCAGACATACAAACAAAGAGGACTGTAAGTCCAAATTGTGTTTGTTAGGCTCCCGTTTCCTGTCCGCAACATCGATTTTTATTTCTGCAGGCCAATTCCACCTAGCACGACTTCTGGCCGCTACTCCCGCCAAGCAGCAGTATAGCGTGCGTACTCCCAGCATCCTAGTTCCTTGTACTTGCGCATACCCTTAAAATGATGTTGAATAAAGACTTATGAACATTTCAAGTTAGAAATGGCCTTTTGGAACGTATCTCATTCCTAAGTAGAGGAGCGTCTGTATTATAGTTGTTCTCCAAGCAGCTGGCTGTCTGGTCAGGTGAGGTAGCTCTGAAGGCTTTCTGTTCGTGCTACAATACACCCGTCTTTTGCAGAAGCAGCTGGGGATCAGAATGCATCTTCCAGGGTACAAATAAACCTGGCTGATGACCACTGAAGCTCCAAGGCTCACTGATATTTTTATTGCTGCAAATAATTGCTGCAAATTATTGCTGCAAATAATTGCTGCAAATTGCTATCAGGGATTTTTGCACTTGAAGCAACCAAACTAAACAGATTTATTACGGTTACAGATTAATGCAAATCTGTTTTTATTTAGCTTAGATTATGGCTTGAGTTGAAATGGTTAGAAAACCAGAGTATACAAAACAGAATTTGTGACAAATTGTGTCTGGGAGAAAAAAATGGTGTATTTGCACATAGAATGGAATCTGATTTCTGAAGCTCTGTCACTTCCACAAGGCATATCACAACGGTGTTCTTGATTACAAGAGGAAGAATTGCTAGGCAGCGTTATGATCTGCCTTCAGAAAAAAACTCCCCAGGGCTGTGGGATCCTTGAGACTCACTCCATTCTTCGACTGTGCTCTTGCCACCACTTCTATGATCTTACAAACCCCAAAGTACCTTCTTCTGGTCCGCTGACCAAAAGTGGCTCAGATCTCTGCATGAAGATGCTGCCGCCATGCTGTAATGCACATGTGTCATTTTCCTTTGCCTCCAGCACCGATGTGTCATGGAACTCTGCCTCTCTCTGATCCTCCAAGTGCGATGAGAGGGTGTAATCAGAGCTGTGTGGAGCCCATGGCACGAGCAGTTTACTGCTAATAACGTTGAAGGTGTGTAAAAGTACTGTTTGGGAATTGCTCTGGGCCTTGTTTTGGAGCATAACTGGTTCCAGTTGGTGGGGAAGAAAAGCCACTTAGTGTGTTTTCTTAAATGCTATGGCTGTAATGTTCCCACAGCCTGTGGAAAGACTCATTTGGCAGTAATGAGCTCAAGTAACATCTTTGGTTGTTTTTTTTTCCTGCTTGCTTGATCAGAACAAAGCGGGAGGTTGAGAGATTTCGCACAAATTTGCTTTAAAGATTACTGAAGGCTTGTATTGGTGCTTTTAGGTTGCATTTAAAGATACTGTGACAGTACTACTAAATCTAGTTAGCAGGTAATTGAGCATTTTGAGATATTTGGGGACAAAATACATGGTAAACTAACACTAGACCAATAGTTAACAATGAATGTTATTTATTGGCAAAATCAAGAGTGAAATTAAAACATTATATGTGTTTTTTTTTGTGATAAAGACTGAAATACAATACCATGGCTATATAATTTTAGTAAACATTTGGATCTTAGCAAGTCAGCTATTGTCAGTAGTCAAACATTTAACACGAAGACATTCTGAATATGCAGTTGGAATCAAATATGGAGAGACTGAAGGTAATTTGTGATTTTTGTACTGCTTTTTAGTCGTTTGTAGGATATCCTGAAGTTGATGATGCCACTACAGAACACCTCTTTCAGACCCTGTTCAGCTAGTGTGAGGAAGGTGGGTTGCCATATCAAGATGAAGGCACATGAAGTTTAATAGCCTGTTTTCACAGCCACATGGGGACTTGGCACTTTGGAATTGGCAATCAAAGTCAAATCATACTCGTATGAAGCAGAGTACAGAGAGAGCCATCTGCAAGTGACATTGTGTTTGCCTCTGCAAATATCCCATTTCCTGCCTGTTTCACTGGACATGACACCAGAGAATGTAAATATAAACTGTGAATGGTGTGGAAGCTCAGTGGTTCATTGGCCATGCCTGGGAGAAGCAGTGTAATTAACCCCATTCTTAAGGTCACGGTTCATGTTACACATGTGCTCATCTCTCTCTTGACTTGAAGATCCTCTCATGTTAGTTTTCGCTGGCTGTTTTTCCATATTTACCAAATGTTATTCATATGCATGAAAAGCATAATAACAAAAGTAACAGTCTTGTTGTAATATCTAGAAAAAATGTACTACTTTCATTTTAAAAAGTAATATCTTCTATTTCTTGGAAGCCATTTCTTTAATTTTTGAAGAATATACTTTAGGAAGCAGGTCTGACAGTAGTGCATCAGCACACCAGTTTAGCAGAATCCCTTTGTTCCTCCTCTGCCCTGCCTCCTGACAAGCCATCAGCACTTTCTGAAATTAGCCTTCAGAATGGTTTTGGTGCTCCCAGGAATTCTGACTAAATTAAAGTAAGAGGATTAATGCTGTCATACTGTGGTTGGTGAGAGAAGGAATCCTTAAGGATGCTATGTGCAACCTGTAACAGAATGTCAGCCCCCTCCCCAGAGCTGCCCTACCAAGGCTCACCGTCAGCCAGCTCCAGCTTCTTTCATAACCATGCCTGATGACCACTCTAATTTTTACTCTCCTGCATGGATACGATCTCTTTCCTATCCTCGATGCTCTTGTATTTTGCACTTGTCTTGTAAGAGCCTAGTCCTCATGGTGTCTTTGATCTGAACAGCTCTCCTTTTAGGTTCTTGCAGTGTTCTGCAGTGTGTTGTGTAGCTCCTGCTGCAATGCCAACTTGCTCTTGTTACTGGTCATTCATCAGAAGCTCAACCTATCTGCACTTATATGAGTTGGATCTTTGACAGCAGTATGCCTTTGATATATTGTTTGCCTCACGTGTGTGTCGCTTTGGACAAAAGTGCCTGCGAAATAAATAAAATGTTAGAAAAATGGGGAGGTGAGAACTTCGCTCTAAGGGGAATTCCTTCCCTCTTTCAAATTTCCGGTGTTGTAATTTTATTTCACTTCTTCAGGGCACTTTCTTAGGGCTGCAGTCGTAGACGCAGATTTGCTTTGTTAGGCTGATTGATAGGGTTTGTGTGGATCAGCTGCTGTCTGGTTAATATGAGAGCATTATTTAATTTTTTTTTTTTTGGCGAGAGCAGCTCTGTTTTTGTACTATACAGAAGCTCACTGTCCTCCTGCAATGGCTGCTCGCCAAAGGATTATCACCCATCCCTGTTGCTGCAGAGCTCTGAGACTTTGATGTCCCATTCCAGGTGAGAGTTTGTAAGTCTGTAAGGCCAGGTAACCTGGGCACATTGCCTGGAAGCATTCTGACTCAGAATAACACTTTAAGGGTCATTGGGCAATGTCAAGTTCTATGCCCATTAAAGGTTTCACCTGACTGATGATGATAACCTTCCATCACTAACTCTGCATTTACTTAGCCATTGTCCTGTGAATGATGATCACATTTGCCCATTTCTCTTGACCCATTAATACTTTTAAACCTGCAGAAAGATACATGTCTATTTAATGAGCCTTATTTAACATGGAGTCATCAAGGGAGTTTGGTGAAAGGGGGAAAAAAAAACTGAGCTTTGACTGGTAAAATATGAGGAGTTTTGTACTTTCATTTAATAAGTTAATAAGTTTAATTTGATATGGCCCAGGATTCAGCTGTTTGCTCAGAGGTCAGACAACATACCCACATCCTCCTTTCAGATGCTGAAACTAATTGAACATAATTTTTCATCTCGCCTTGGTTCCGAAACAAGCTTTCTTTGAAGAAGTTCAGACAAGCTCTTGTAATAATGTGCTGGATAGGTAATGAATTAAAACACCCATTAAATGGTCCTGTAAAAGGCTCTTCATAAAAATGTTTGATGCTTTATAAATGAATGAGCTCAGATAGGTGTGATTCAGTGTTGCTATTGCATGCTGCTTTATTGGGTAATTTTGGAGTGATCACTTATATCAAGGATGTTCCTCATTTATTTCTCAAAAAAAAAGAAGTTTTCTTCTATTGCAAGCTAATACTGATTCTCAGAGTGCAATGCTGAACATCAGCCCAGTGTGTTGCTGCCAACCACTGGCGTAAATGTGGAATGCACTCAGTATTTTTGGAATATATAGAACCTGGTCCATAATTTTCTTTCAAGTGCATTGGTAAATTTCGGTCAAAGAGAATGAATGCTGATTAATGTACTATTGTCAATCGTGAAAGAACTATTAGTCTGTAAACATATAAGGAATATATCATGTGAGGAACAATTTAAACAATTAAACCAGAAAACAGTACATGAACATCCTGAAAACTACCTTTTCTTAAAATTGCATGGCTTTTTGAACACATTTATATTGCACAAAGTTGTTGCCAGTTTGTAATTGCGGTCACTGTAAAATACTGCATGATCTTACAGTGATTTTTTTTTATTATTAAATGGCCAAAATATCTCCTGCTTCTGGGGTGAAGAGCTTGTAATTACCTGAGCAGACATTAACTTATGAACTTATTAACTTATGTGTTGGGACACTTCCACTACCCTAAGTGCAAACCAATCAAAACCTTACTGGAACATTCTACATTGCTCCTCCACATACCTGTCATGAGATATGTAATGCATAGCTTTCCAACTCTGTGTACTTTAAAGGACTGTTGGTAAACAACCATATGCCCAAAATTTGATTACATAGGTAAGACTCCATACCTGGTGAAGCCTGTACAATTAATATGTTTAGCATCAATCGTAGCTAAAGTAGAAAAACTGCTTGCATAATCAGCGTATGAACAATTAGCATTAAGCAGGTGTAATATGTTATGGAGTAATGCATCCTAATTTTAGGGGTTGAAATAGAGACTGAAGTTAAATGTTTAATTTGCACGGGAATGGAGAGGCTGCTCAGCTGTTCTAGCAGATGTTTGGAGCTTGTTCCTCCTGTTTGTGGTGACAGAATGAGTGAGCTCTGGAGGACAGGTTATGGATGGTGAGGATTTTAACTCCCAGTTGTAGCTGTGCAGAGCAAGCTGGTAAGGATCTACAGAGCTGGAGCTCTGTAGATAATGGGGAGATTGGTGGCCAGTTGCAATGGTTGATGGTCATGATGGCCAAATTGAGCTCCCGTGTCTGGTGTTTGCTGGAACCATTTTCTGACCCCTGTGTTCTCTTCTGTGGATCTATATTCCTGCATTTGTGTGTCTGTCTGTGAGTGTGACACATCCACACGGCATGAGATGCTGCAGGGAGAAGATTATATTTGTACCTGTTATATATTGGTTACAGCAGGGTCTGCAGAAAGTACATCAATGTCAGATTCCTGTTTTGACATCATTCTGAGTCTGCATTTCATTTTCTTACAATCCATGTACCATTAATGTTGTGTGGGGTACATTATGCGGTGCTTGGTTCAATTGTATTTCGGTTTTACTGGGAGATGGCGATGGTGCTGATCGTTAGATCTCTGTGGCTGATGCCACGTCCAGTGATTTCCCCAGTCAGTATTGGGCCATCCAGTGACGCCTTTGTGTGAATCTCAGGAGGCCGAGGCAGCATCCCGACATCTGTCCCTGATCCCTTTGCTGCTATGACTGGAGCATGTAGGTCACCTCGACCACATTGCCGCTGAGCGTGTGGACTTGGCCTCCCTCCCGGGCTAAGCTTTATGTAGATCTGGCCATATTACGCCCTTAATAACTGATTTAGGATCAGCTTACTGTCCTACGATTATTATATATTTACTTATTCGTTGTATCTGGAATTAAACAGCCAAGCAGAGTGGTCGTTCGTCTTCCCAAGGACTCATCTCCACTTCCTAACACCACCCCCCCCCCAGCCAGTGCTGCCTTACTAAATATGGAGCTTTGCTTGCCTTGTATGGTGTCTGCTGCAGTAGATTTTGCAAGGACTTTAATGTTGGGGTGAAAATCCACCTTGCCAATGGGATTGCTGTACCTGACTGGTAATCCGGGGGGGGGGGGTGATTGATCTTGCAGAGAAGAGTCCAGTGTTGAAATATGAGAATAGGGTGTTGCTTCCAGGATACTCTTGCATTTTCCAGCTGCACTCAGCGTTGAGCTCATCATGGTCCATTTTCCGTGCTTGACTTTTTTGTTTAGTTGTTTTTTTTCCCCCTGGCTTGTCTCATACTCCTACACCCTCCCCCTCCACCTCTTCCTCCTCGCAGTGCTTTCTCACTTCTGCCATTCTCCCTCCCATCTTTTTCTTCCCACACTGTCCCTTCCCACTCGTTTTAGTTTGCTCTCCTTCGCTGCGAAACCAAAGAGGATCTTTCTCATCTGTACAGCAGAGCTGCCGAACCACTCGTTACCACGGTAACAGGGAGGCTCTCACCAAAAATATATTCTGTAAAGCATCTTTTTATACCTCCCACCGCATTCTGCCTTAAACTGCACGCATCTGAATTTGTAAAAACGTGTAAGGGGGCTGATGTGCACATCTTTCCCAGAAATGGCGGGTGGTGTAAGCAGATAATACACACCCTTTATGATCCAAAGGATCATGTTGGTTTTTTTTTTTACTTTGGTGAATTTACATTTCCTTCATGTTACTGTAGACTGTTAGGTTGCAGTAATTTCTACCCATGCAGTCTTTCTCTTATTTTTGTTTCTCACTGATTTGTGAAAATTAAAAAAGAGAGAATACATACATTCTGTACATTTCTCATTTAAGGTCAGGATCCTGACTAATTATGAAACAGTTAAATTAATATAAATTTGGAAGGACTCATTATGCTTCTCAGAAGGATTTTCTTGATGGTTTTGCACTTTGTATTTCTATGTAACTCAAAACAAATATTTAACATACATCCAAATGGGGCAGCACAGTGGGGCGGTGGAGGTTCGAGACTCTAGGTGTATGGGGTTTACATGTTCTCCCCGTGTCATCGTACAGTTTCCTCTGGGTACTTTGGTTTCTCCCCACAGTTCAAAAACATGCTAAGGTGCATTGGAGTTACCAAATTGCTCTTACGTGAGATTGGTGTGTGTGCCCTGTGATGGGTTGGTGGCCCGTCCTGGGTTATTCCTTGGTTGTGCACGTAGCTTCCAGGATAGGTTCAGGACCCCCACTACCCTAAACAGGACAAGCAGGTATGGAAGATGGATGGATGGATGGATGGATGGATGGATGGATAGACTTCCAAATAAGTAATGTAAGCACTATTAATACACCTTACTTATGCAACCCTTCCATTGCATGAGACAAAATTTTCTTCAGAATTTTATCCATGTAACAATATCATTGAGATGGTCAAAGTCTCACTGGCCATTGATAATGTTCATATGAGAGGGGAAGCTCATTAGTAAGTTGTTTTTTGCTTCAACTGTCTAGTTATATCAATTGAATTGGGACTTAATTTGCAGCTCAATTATATCTTTTTATTGGTGGGAGGAGTGTCGTTACTTTGGATTGACACGCATACACGGTGCCCCCTGGTGGTAATTTTTTATGAGTCTCCACTCCCTAGAAACTAGTAATCCCAAACTCCCACTGCATCTTCTTCTTGAGTCTTTTTGATCTTTGTGCTGAATTCCTCTCTGACTCGTCGTGTGGCAGATCCCACACCCCGGTGCCGTTAGAGTCGTGACAAATGTGCTTCATTGTATTTGTTGATGACGGTAGAAATGTATATTTTCTTCTGTGCTGCAGTAGCTAACGCTAAAAAGTGGCATGTGTAAGTTCGCCTGTCAAGGCTGGTTTGGTCTCCTGGAGAAGCGGCGCTGTCTCAGTGACCTGCCAGTCATTTTTCATTTTCTGACTGTGTGTCGATGCTGCAACATGCAAGTCTGGCAATTTTTACCTTTTGGTGTATAAGCACGACACACTGGAACCTCTGAAACATCCTCTGATAGACAGGAGCCTTGTAATTTCATCAACGCTTGTTATATGCAGTTGCAAATGTGAGTCGCCAGTGCTTCGAATTGCATTAGTAATGCCAATTTAGGCTGGTAATTGGTCATCAGTATTTAAAAATAAGAGCCACAAGTTAGATTATTCACACACTAGATAATCCAGCACAGTAGAAACACACTTGCAACCCCAATTAAAGCGATGGACAGCAATATTACATAACCTTTCAGCCTTCTGAGCTTTCTGAAAAGAGGCTGTTCCATTTTCAACAGCATGCCGCACATGAGATCATAGTTAACGAACTGTAAGCTGCCCCCCCCCACCCCCCACGTGCCGTCTAACTGAATTTTAGAAGCTCCATTCTTTGCAGTCATGCAGAGAACCAAGTTACATTTTAATTCCAGTCCCCCCCCCCCACACACACACACGCGCGCACACACTCTCTCACACATGCTCAGCCTTCCCCTCCTTCCTTCCGCACGAGTATAAGGACCCAGGCGTGGATTTCTTCCCTCTCCGCAGCTGAACTCTCTGACTGTTTGTGGAAATGCTCCTCATAGCAATAAAGCCTAGCGTTAGCGTAGCATTCTGCCAATGCCTTCTCACTATGCTGCTCTCTGAAAGTCACAGAGCCAAGCATCAATAGCACGGTGAACCTCAGCCTCGCTGCTGGAAGGACATGCCCAGGGATGTAATGTGATTGTGATCTTTTTTTTTTTTTTATCTCCCCCCCCCACCCCCCCCCCCCCAGAAGATCTACCGTTACGGTGCTCCTTATGCTTTTTTATCCCTTGCGATGTTTTTTGCATGTTACTGTGCACTGAGGACAAACGTTAAGGTAAGAAAACGACAGCGTCGACAGCGGTGCGCACGCGTGCGTGTGTCTGTGCGTGTCTTTTTTTTTTTTTTTGGGGAGTGAGTGAGGACAGGGAGGAAGTCGGTCTTTTGTGTGCTGCAATTCCTGACTTGCGGGGTGTACAGGGTGCACAGGTGGTTTGCATCTTGGCGACGGCGCCCAGCGCCCCATGACGGGGGGCTCATGACACCCCCGTCTGTTTGCTTAGAGCTGCTGCCGGCTGCTGGAGAATAATCCTAAAAATGATCATAATCAACAATGATTGTTTCACATAAATGGCATCTTAAAGCTTTGATTTTTTATTTTTTTTGTAGTCATTAAAAAAAGATGAGTGAAAAATGTTTTTTTACCTTTGACAGGCGACCAAGATAATGTATGCATTCCTGTTGCAAGGAGGAAGTATGCAGCAGAGTACAGGTCCATTCAGCCTCGGTAACAAAAGGCTTTTGCATGGTGTGTGTGAATTCCGGCCCCTTTTCCCCTGGTGATGGGAATTGTGCAGAGGCTCACCGAGAGCTGCATAAACGAAGCAGCGTGCTGCTGGTGACTTATGCCCGGCCCCCTCGGCTGCTTACATTGCCAGTTGACCCTCTGTTTTGTCCCAGAGGGTCTCATAGACGACAGTACATGAGAGCTTGCCTGGCCGTCTGGGGCCAATGGGATGTGGGGGGCGGGAATCTTCTCAGTGTAGGTGTGTCCAAAGCAAAGGGAGCAGAACATGCTGCTTGATTGGTGGTTTTGTGGTTATGGGGTGTGATGTGTGATGTGTATGTGAAAT
>JAODJU010000108.1:18086018-18096798 GCA_026776725.1 Gnathonemus echidnorhynchus
CCCCCCCGGGGGGGGGGGGGGGGGGGGGGGGGAGTGTGAGGAGGGGAGAATCTCTCTGCCGCAGAGTGGAGGGTGCAGCGATGGGGAAGCCATTCGTAGCTGTCCCACATCCAGGCTGCACTCTGGCACACGTCGGACCCAGGAATGATGAGCACACGCTCTGAGGACCGGCAGGAGGACAGGAGTAACTTGGCCACGCTGACATCTCCTTAGGCCGTATGAGATAAAAATAAAGGGAGACGGTGGCATGGAAATGCAGTGCGAGGAGGGGAAGAACGTGGAGGTAAGGAAGCACTCAGTAAATTACAGGAGCTCCTCTGACTTCAGGGTGAAGCGGAGTTCTGGAAAGTTCTTTGGAAAGGCAGTGATTAAACCTTGATTTAAAGTGTTCCGTTCGGTGCGCACCACCCGCTGTTTAAGACGTCAGGTCTGTCCCTTTCTCTGAGGGACCTTCTTCCATAACATCCCGGTAAACTCTTAAGAGAAAAAACTGCAGGAAAGTGCTTCACCCAGTTTCTCTCTCTATCTCTTTCTCTCTCTCAGCCTCTTAGGCACTTTCTCTCTGTGTCTTTCCTCTGCTTTCTGCCACTCCACTGTCGTATACATCCTCATATGTTTCAGAAGAAAGTCTCCTGCAGTAGAGCACAGACTGTTCACGGGGGCAGTAGAACACCGCACACAGACTCGCCAGGGAGGGAGCTGTATGCCTGAGGCCGATTCATTTGGAGCAGGGCAGTGCTGGGGTTGGGTTTGAGCTGGGGTCAGAACTTCTTGAAGGAGTCTTCTCCTGGTTACGGTCTTCTTTTTTATTCAAATATTTGGGGGGGGGGGGGTTTACATACAGAAACCTGTTAGGCCCAGTTTGACCACCTCTTCAATCTACATTTATCAGTGCCAAGTTTCAGAGAAAAGTCAGGGTGCGGTAGATAGAAGGGGTGGTTTAGATGTTCACATCATGCGCTACCTGGTCTGCCCCATTGTCCGCAGAAATCGGGCTCCCTGTCCTGGCAGATTGCAGAATACAACCATTGTCAAGTGAGGCCCTCTCATATTTCCACCTTTCCTGATGCACTTCGTGGTAAGACACAGGGAGCGAAGGCTCGTGTTACATCCTCTTTGGCCGAGGAGATAAGCAAACATGACTTTCTAACAGACACGGGTCTTGTTCCTCTCTGTGACTTACTTTTCGCTTTTCTCACCCCCCCCCCCCTTTCCAAATGAGTCAGAGAGCTCAGCTGATGGGGACATCTGCACTGGGGGACGAGTTCAGTGTAATCCTGGCCAAGAACCCATCTCTGCATGCAGTGAGACAGCCTCAGCAAATCTGACATCACCCACATGTACAGAGAGGTGGAGTAAAATCTGATGCACAGTCTGGAACTATGAGGCCAATATGAAATTTTTGTTCTTTAAATCTGGCCCTGACTTCCACCATGCCAACTGTATTATGCGACACTACAAAGGTATTCAGTTAATACTTTTATGGGGGTTGCCCTTAATATTTTTTGTATGGGATGCTAACGCCGGTGTTTCGTCATTTTATGAAACAATTCTGTGGACCTCCCCCCCAATAGCTTTATGGACTCCCAGGTTGAAAACCCCTATCTGCTCTCTCTGGACAGGGCATTCCTTCTTTATTTCCTTTTATTTACCCTCACTGTGACACGGCATGCTGCTGCTAAGCCTTCACTTTAGTAGTGTTGGCAAGAGACCAGTTCAGTAAATGTTGTCTTTTGCACTTGCAAGGGACACTATTCATCTATAAGAAGGTGTGCAGTATCTTTTGGAGGCTGTGTGTGTGTGGTGGTGGGGTGGTTACCCAACGCATTTCTGATACATAAAAGCATGTCCCATGTATAAGCATGTATGTACAGTACCTTCAGCACATTATGTCTAATGTTCAAAAACTCCTAAGTCAGTTTCTGTATGGACTCTACAGAGATTAGAGGTAATGTTAATATTAGCCTGCAGAGTGGACAGGTACAGCATAACATATTAATGAATATTGAGTGTACACTCAAGGCAAAGGAGAGGGTTTTCCTAGCGAAAAATGAGCGGCACAGACCAAACCACTGCCTCTGCAGCTCTGTAACTATCTGTGTGTCACTCATGAACAAGGGTGATTTAATTCCTCTGGCCCTCTCTTGATTATCGATATTTCTTCACAAAGGCTAATTTGGATGGATACCAAAAGCGAAAAGGGTTTTCAGCCCCTTGTGGGCAAAAGTGCATAATGAATGAATGACTTTACTGAATACTGAAACATCTGTGTTGTTCGGTATGCATATCTATGTATATCGTAAGTCAAGTACACCTCAACAACAAGCGGTTGATTGTTCTAATGATGGGAAGAAGGGGAAAAAAAACATGACGTATGGTCACATCCCTGAGAACTCGTATATACCATTACCATAATGGAGGAAACATTCTGTGCTGGGAATCTCTTGTGTCATAAATTCACATAGCGTTGCAATATCCAGTGTTTAAGGCACAGGCAGCTGAAGCCTGTGCAGTAATTCATTCGCCATTGTGTGGGAGTGTGGACTCCATTGTAATTGGCTGTCTGGAAGATTTACACAATGCTCTGCTTTTACCCTGGCAGCATTAACTCTGTTTACTTGACAACGGGGGGGGGGGGGGGGGGGGTTAATGTACAGTGGCACTTGCTGGAGATGTTCAACTTAGACAACCTTTTCAAACTCCCCAAAGTTCAAAAAACACCTTCTTGTTCTTCATGAATTTTCCACTTATTAACAGGTTGCTTTGAATGCCTTTTGCTCCCAACAGATTGCTTTAATGATAGACACGTGTTTAAGATGCAATTACATGGCAAAGCACAGTCATGGCCAAAAGTTTTAAGAATGACACAAATATTATCTTCACAAACTCTACTGCCTCAGTTCTGATGCCAATTTGCATATACTTCCAGAATGCTACGAAGAGTGATCAGATGAATTGCAAAGTCAAAATGAACTTAATCCCAAAAAATCCATTTCCACTGCATTTCAGCCCAGCCACAGAAGGACCTGCTGACATCATTCCAGTAATTCTCTCATTAACACAGGTGACAGTGTTGATGAGGAGAAGGCTGGAGATCACTCTGTCATGCTGATTGAGTTAGAATAGACTGGATGCTTTAAAAGGAGGGTGGTGCTTGAAATCATTGTTCTTCCTCTGTTAACTCTGGTTACCTGTAAGGAAACGCATGCAGTCATCGTTGTGCTGCACAAGAAGGGCTTCACAGGCAAGGATATTGCTGCTTGTAAGACTGCACCTAAATGAACCATTTATCGGTTCATCAAGAACTGCAAAGAAATCGGTTAAATTGTTGTGAAGAAGGCTTCAGGGCACCCAAGAAAGTCCAGCAAGCGCCAGGACCATCTCTTAAAGTTGATTCAGCTGTGGGATCGGGGCACCACCAGTGCAGAGCTTGCTCAGGAATGGCAGCAGGCAGGTGTGAGTGCATCTGCACGCACAGTGAGGTAAAGGATTCTGGAGGATGGCCTGGTGTCAAGAAAGGCAGCAAAGCAGCCACTTCTCTCTAAGAAAAACATCATGGACAGACTAATATTCTGCTAAAGGTACAGGGATTGGACTTCTGAGGACTGGGGTCATCATTTTCTCTGATGAATCCCCTTTCCAATTGTTTGGGGCATCCGGAAAAAAGTTTGTCTGGAGAAGAAAAGGTGAGCGCTACCATCAGTATCATGCCAACAATAAAGCATCCTGAGACCATTCATGTGTGGGGTTGTTTCTCAGCCAAGGGAGTGGGCTCACTCACAATTTTTCCTAAGAACACAACCATGAATAAAGAATGATACCAAAACATCCTCCGAAAGCAACTTCTCCCAACCATCCAAGAACCGTTTGGTGATGAACAATGCCTTTTCCAGCATGATGGAGCACCGTGCCATACGGCAAAAGTGATAACTAAGTGGCTCGGTGAACAAAACATCAACATTTTGGGTCCATGGCCAGGAAACTCCCCAGACCTTAATCCCATTGAGAACTTCTTGTCAATCCTCAAGAGGTGGGTGGACAAACAAAAACCCACAAATTCTGACAAACTCCAAGATTGATTATGAAACAATGCCATCAGTCAGGATTTGGCCCAGAAGTTGATTTACAGCATGCCATGGCGAATTGCAGAGATCTTGAAAAGGAAAGGCCAACACTGCAAATATTGACACTCTGCATAAATTTAATGTTATTGTCAATAAAAGCCTTTGACACTTATGAAATGCTTGTAGCTATACTTCAGTATACCATAGAAACATCTGAAAAGATCTACGAACACTGAGGCAGCAAACACTGTGAAAACCAATACTTGTCATTTTCAAAACTTTTGGCCATGACTGTACTGCTGTTCCATAAATGATAAGGAGAACTTCAATCAATAAGGTACCTATTTCATTAAACACTTAGGGTGACTTATCAGTATAATCATTAACATTTTTAAATTTTATTCTTATTTAGCAAACACTTTTATCCAAAGTGAAATACATTTTTTAAAGCAGGGTCAGACAGTTCTTGGAGGTTAAGGGCTCATGATCTGAACAGCGAAATCATTCTGCCGGTGACGTCCCGATCACAGGGACAACATCCTAACCTGCAGACCCACACATCATCACTTCTTATCTCAATGACGTAATTTCAGTTTGTAGTTTGGCCAATAATGCATGGTACAGGTGACATAGGAGTGCGGCAAATTGCACATTATAAACATGCATGCTGTCAGGAATCAACTAGGCATAAGTGCAGCTAGGCTGGGCTTGCAATGAATGTCCAGTTATAAGTGTAAGCGGTATTGGAGTAAGAGCTACACTACATCTACTAATATCTATCTTGTACACCAACAAAGCAAAACTGAAATGTCTCCAGGGACAAACTAATTCTCCCAAAAGAAATAAAAGTGCTCTTCCACACAAATACGAAAACAGAGTCTGGTGTGTCCTCTCACTGCGTTTCTTGATGATCAGCCAAAGACAACGATCCACGGTTACCTAATGATTTTTTGCACAGAAGCATGTTTGTATTTAGAAAGTTAATATCACACTTTTTTTGTCGTTGTTTAACCTTGCTCAGTGCACACTGTGTGCCCTTCTGCTCACAGCCAGTCTGTTTTGAAGTTGGCCTGGCCTAGTTACTCTTTTAGAGCCTTACCTGGCGTGCCCTGTAGGTGAGCATGCAGTCAGCAATAACAGGTGTGCTGACATCTCATGGTGCTGAGTGGAATGCTGTCATGCTCACCTTTCTCTGCGTTTGAACTGGTTCAACCATGTCCAGATCTTACAGGGCAAAAAGCTATTAGCAGGGATCGCTGTGGAATTCTATCTACACTGCACCCCAACTTATATGTGGAGGTCGCTCGATCCTTCATTAAATACTCAGAATTTTCAGTTGCATTACTAAATAATTTTGGCAATTTTTTCTTCTGGAAATAACTAAACTGACACAACATTAATATTGTGTATTGGGAAATGGAAATATTGCACTTTATCAATAGAAGTACATGTTCTGTTTCCTTCTGCAGTTATGAATCGTAAAATATTTTCTTAGTGGACCTTTTATGGGAGTATTCAGAATATCATATTTGCCTCAAGTATGAAATTTTAACTTAAGGTTATATTATTGAGACTCTTTTTAGCATTATATTCCTGTATATGGATATCACTCTGTTATGGAACAGATTAATTTCAAATTCCGTGGCAGACCTTTAAAGCAACAGAGGACATCACCAACACACCAGTTCCACACAGTGACAGCAGAGCATTTGTTTCCCGGTTGGATTTTTTTGGCTTAACATCTTTAGTTAGCTGCTGACAGAAGAGGCTGTGCTACAGGCCTGTTTGCAGAAGTATATAGGAGTGGCTGGAGACGATTAGTCCCCCACTGTTATGTGGCAGATGATAAGCTTGCTGGGGGGTTGAAGTGGAGCGGTCGTGCTCCACCACATTCAACCCCAAATCTCTGAGGTGCCATTAAACCCCAACGGTGAGGCGCAAATTAATTGCCTCTCGGCTGTAATTAAATACTGCTTAAAGTAATCAAGGCCCAAATTAATTTCCGCCTTGTTCCTGTCCGTATGTCCGCAAAGTGCTCCGGTGACCCACTGCATAGGGAAGCGTGGGAGCGGTGGTTGATAAAGATCCAGCAGAGTGCTGGAAGCTGCTGTTCATCTTTTTCATTTTTATTTTTTTTTAAATACCGGAGGCATCCTGTCAGCACAGTTTTGTTTGTAATGTAGCATTGCACTCAGGAACGCCTAATTGGCTCTGGCATTCTCAAAATCGGTCTGAGGAAAAGAGCTCTGGGAATGAGCCACGGAAGGCAAGGTGAGCAGTGCTGGAATCTGAATGAGGAGAAAACTGTAGGATATGGAATATGAATTGGAAATGCACAAAAAATTCATTGCATGAAATTGATAGAACATTTTTTTTTTTTAAGTAAATGGCCATGTCCCTTTCATGTCCCCCTAAATCTGAGTATCCATGTCTCCACTTACTGCAAACAGTGGCAATGGCAATTAAAAATCCACCTTAAATGTAAGTGTCAAATAGTATTATGAACATAATTCAAATGTGTAACATTCATCATTAATCATGTTTCTACTTATATATTATTCTACATATTAATATTTGTGAACAACTTGGTGCAAAATATGTTATATTCTGGGTTTCTAGCAGATCTCTTGTTCTCTGAGTTCCACTGTTAAAGTGCCAATATTAAACACGTGCTAAAATAACCATCACAGTTGTTAAGTAGTAGGGTGGGTGATAGATGGTCCTATCAGATTGAGAAGACAATTGCTGCTTCTTTGCCAAATTATAGAGCTTAAGTGCTCCAAGTACTGAAGAGGAACCTCAGTGTGAGACTGGATTTACAGCCAATGAGGACCCAATGCGAGCGCTCCATTTTGTGATGCCCAGGTTGCCCTTTTCAGACTGTTTAAAGAGGGGGGAAAAAGAGTCAGCTGGGTTAAAGCAGAGGGGCAAAAGACTGACAAAGCCCTTATTCAAGGAGACAAACTAGGTACGGGAAACAGCAATGGTTTGTTTTGGTCTTACATATGTTATATATTCCTGCAGTGCTGCTGGGTTTCATTTTCTTCAAGAAGATGAGGAATTCTCTACCTTGCATATGTCATTACTCATCTCTAGTGGCCAACAGCAGCTAATCATGGCCACGTTAAATTTATGTAAAAATGCAACCCCCCCCCCCCCCATTGTTTTGTTTGCAGCCTAGAGCCACTTCTGTCAGCATGGAGGTATGTTGCGGAGTGCCAGTTTATCTACAGACTTCCTTATTACTTAATTTATTCATCAGCTCATTAAAAAAAGAGATTCTACTCCAACACTCAGGGTCTGCGTGTGTGTATGTTTTTACCCCCAGTAAGTCTGACAGAAGTGAAAGATTCTGATTCTCCTATCTCCCACCGTCGTTTCCCTGCTGTTTGACTCCTGCCCTCTTGTTCTTGTCGCGGATTTGGACTGCGGCCGTTGGCTGTGCTCTCACACAGTCTTAGCTGTAGCTGTGCTGCTACTACAAGTCTGTCCCTGGCATTTTGGCAGGATTTTCCTCACTGCATGGGCCAAGGTTGGGTCTGGGGTTTTAGGAGCTGCTCCTGAGGACAGTAATAACCTTTTCATAATCAGGGGGTGTGTACCACAATTTTTTTTTTTGTGAAATGTGAATTTTTTCCATTCCTTTAATTTAAGTCAGTATTAGAAGACTTTCATTTAGGCACTCACACTAAGCATCAAATTGTAAGGATTGAATTTTTGCAAATAATGAAGAACTTTTATATAAAGTTAATCGTCTTTTAAATTTAAGAACAGAACACCCTTGAGTCTAGTCCAGCAGGTGTATGTTGGTTTTAAAGGCAGTATCATGATGAAGATTAACCAGAAGAATTACCCACTTGGGTGTGCCTATCATCTGTGCTCTTCCGAAGGGGAGAGCAGGGCTAATAACCTAGAAGAAAAGGCTGTTTACTTGTAAAGGCAAGGTGATTTATCTTACATGCTTCAGGGATTCACTTACAGGTAGCATGGTGGTTAAGGATGCGGGCATCAGGATCTGAAGGCTGTTGGGCCCACGAGGGACCAGCTGTCATATTCACGAGCAGGGCGCATATCCTGCGTCGCCTCATGTGTAAATGAGCATCACTGAGAGAAAAGTGTCAACCCAGCAAGAACTCTGAGTCAACAGTTTGAGCTTACAAGGAGTAGGCTTTTCAATGAGTGTGCCCACTGTCTGGAAAAGAATGCCAAAGTTGCTTACCTTACATTATTATACTTTATATAATGTGTAGCATAACAAATCCCACTGAAAGCTTAAATGAAACATTGCTTAAATTCTCTGCTGCAGAGTGGACTGATATTGATTGAGTTGATACAGTAGCTGAAGCTGGTTTTTCCGGTTGTGTTGACATTATAACATTTAAGAAGTTTCTTTTCAACATTTAATTGCTATTTATAGTCGCATTTCAAACCTATTAAAAAGAATTGTGTCCTTTTAAGGAGAAATGAATAATTTGCCAGCCTGCAGTCTTAACAGAGACGAGGGGAAGTTTTTTTAATAGCTCACTTAAACTGCAATATGACAGAAACCACTACCCGCATCATAAAATACAAATTCAGGCGTGTTACTTACCGATGATACCGGCTGTCTTTCGGCTCGCGTAATTATTTCGGATTTTCTTCCGAAACAAAAAAAAACGTACATGGCTAGTTTTACAGTTGATAGGTCTGTCGCCACAAAGTCAACCGCAGATAAGCAGGACTTATTAAAAGTCAATCATAGCAAAGTGAATTCAAAATAAAGAGCAGCTTGACATCATATTTATTTTGTGACACTGCAGAGAAAAGCAATTCCATATGATATCAAAAATTAAGGGTTTCCCGTCATAACGTTTTCCGCACTGCTAGGCTACAATAAAGGTGTGCGTTACCTAGCAGGTGCCTAATGATATGCTTTATTTGTTATCTCAGCAGGCACATTCGTGTAAGTAACCTATATGGCTTTTACCTACCCATAAAAGGCATCTATAATAGGTAATTACTGAAGCGGCTCACAGGTTGTGGCCTGCTCCGCGGTACAGCGGCAGGCTATCTCCTGGGAATAGAGCCGGAGTCCTATAAAGCATTTACCAGCACGTGAAGGGAGTCGCGAAGACTTACGCGAAGCCTGGGAAGATTTTTGGGTAAACTGCTGTATTCCGGCTGGCAACACGTCTTTCCCCGGTCGCGCGGTACGACAGCTCGGGTGTGCGCGTGCGCCTGCAGTATGGCTTGTCTGCAAGCTGTCTTGCAAAGCCCTTCAACTAAGAGCGCTGACATGGTTCTATGAATTTTTCTTTCTTTCTTTCTTTCTTTCTTTCTTTCTTTCTTTCTTTCTTTCTTTCTTTCTTTCTTTCTTTCTCAGAACTACAGTATGTGCTGTTTTATATAAAGGACAATTAACGGTGGACGGACAAGCAGTTATTAATTGGAGGCTTGACTGGCCTGAATATTATATGGTTGTCGTTCATCCTGATTGGAGGGGTGAATATTTTAAGCCTAGCCCTGAGTATTTTAGCTCTAATACCAATCTTCCTTGAAAAACAAAGAGGTCAAGTGTCAAATATACTTGACTTAGCCCTTAATATTTTCAATAGCTAGAAACTCCCCTGGTAAGGGTAAATGGGAAGTGACACACACGCTGTACCTTAATTACATGAAATCACAGATTAGCGTTCCATTTTGGGGGAATGGAATCTATGGTATGAAATGCATAATGATGATGTAATGCATTTGTGGGCTGTTGCTGTTCTACATTTATTAATTAAATTCATTTTATTGGATAATTGTTATTTCTGAGTAAGAGTATGGAAAGGCAAAGGGGCCGTCAGTTCCGCTGATCTCCAGCATGTAGTGTGTGAGCTGACCGCCTTCTCCACTAAATTATATACACATGATAATGAAAGGAAGCTTTATTTGTTATATGTGTGAATACAGATACACTGGAATTGGGAGACACACACTTGAAGGTAGAGGTCTGCTGTCCATCCAATACTCCTGGGGCATTTTTCAGGGGGAGGGGGGCTTAAACACCTTGCTCAAGGGCCCAGCAGGGATATGATTACTCTGCCAAGCGTGGGATTCAAACCAGCAACCTTCCAATCACAGGCACAGAGGCCCAACCTATTGAGCCACTCACCCACTCTATGCATGTATATGCATGGATCCAAAAATATATGTTTGTGTGTGTATAAAATATTTTTAAATTGTCAGCCGTTATTTTTTACATGTAATGTGTAAGAGTGGGAAAAAATATGTTTCTCTAAACTTTTGCTTGAGTTTTGTGTTCTGTAACTTTGGTTGATACCAGTTAGGATTTACTCAGGATTTACTTGGTTTAAGGTATTTTTATCACATAATATTGCTACTGGTTAGACAGACAGGTTGAAGATGAGTATCAGATTTGACCGAGAGCTGATGTTGAAAAATGTCTAAAAATATATTACTGCCATTGTTTTCTTGGTTTTTTAAACAGTTTTTGTTCTCACTTGTTCTCTCTCTTATAGATACACAGTTAGATATATACTGATAATGACCAAGTATTATGCTGTTGGCCAATATTAGCAGTACAAAATTGTGTGTTCTTGAACGCATACTCAACTTTTCAAGCAGAGTAGTGACATCAGTGCTATTGCGCCATCTACTGGTGTTACGTAATCGAAACTATAAATATGATGTCACCCAGGAATAAATCGGGAGGCCAGAATAAAGTATTATAT
>JAODJU010000108.1:18108279-18118604 GCA_026776725.1 Gnathonemus echidnorhynchus
GGGGGGGGGGGGGTGTGGGTTCTGACTGGCGTGTCGGTGCCACGCTGCATAGTCACTGTGCTGGATGCTCTCTCTTGTCCACAGAACAGGCCGGCTGCGGTTCAGGCGTCTCCGCACACTGCCCAGCCCCCGCCAGCATGTATGAATCCGGCCCTGATGAGCGCTCCCTGGGTGAGACAGCCTGGGGGGGGCCTTCCCCCCACCATGCCATCCCCGCCTCATCCATGCCACTCCCACCCCACTCATCTTCCATAAATCAGTAATTGGCCACATGAGGACGAGATGCTTTATATCCGCCCCTCAGCCTCACTCTACACGTAATCAGCACGTTTACACCTTCAGATATCTCACCTTTAGCCTCGGAAGCTTGGAGAATCAGCCCGTCCAATATTACCTGTTTTTAAAGAGACAGGATCCGGATATACAAAGTAATATACAAAGGGACTGACGTGACTTTTGAACCTAAACTAACATGTAGAAAGTTCAGATATATTATATGAATAATTATTAGATCTCTAGCTTCCTGGTCTACTTAAACATCTGTTCCAAGATTTTATTCGATAGCACTTTACATTAACAGCGCCCTAATGATGCATTCATTATGTATTCATAGAACATTCATAAGCGTCATGTAAGTATACCTTAGCATTGCATTCATAATACTTCCAATGAACAAGATAGGACAGCTGTATATACATTAATAACAAACATTATAATTGTATTACGAAGGTATGTTAGGATATTAAGGAATATGTACATGATGCTTATAAATGTTGCATGAATGCATTATGAATGCATTATGAATCTGCATTGGATGTTCTATGGATGCATTATAAAGGCATCATGAATGACCAGTTAATGTAAAGCGTTACCTTTTATTCTTTCTAACTGATGACATACTGTTTTACCAAGTCTTACAGCAGCATATTTTCCTGTAATGTTGCAAGTTAGTATCAGCTAAAGTCTTTATGGCAGAGTCGTTTAAGTTTGAAGCCTGTGTCTTTAGCCCTCCTACAGTAATATTGATTTAGGCGATAATCAGCATGTTGTTCTAGTGAATGCAGAAGGCAGGTTTAGACCCAGGTCCTGCTGTTGACTTTGTGCTGGGCGCAGCTGTGAAATCCCACAGCCAGAAGCTTGTTCTTGCTACTTCTTCCCCTCGCTGCTGTTTTTCCAACCCCGGGACACGTCACAGGCGATGATGTACATTCATCCTGAGAGCTGAAGTGTAAAGAGGGGTTTGACCGGGGGGGGGGGGGGTGCCACCCATCAGGCATTCAAGGCTCATCTTCTGGCTTCATTTCCATCCGGAGTGTGTGGATTCACTCTCTCTCCGCTCTTTGGATCTTCATTGTCGCGAGTCTGGAAGGAGAGGCTGCAGCTGCAGTTGAGAGTTCTAAGGGTGATGTTACTGATATTGCCGCCTCTGGGCCTTGGGCACGGCTCGAAATTCTGGGCCCCCTGACAAAATGTCACCTTCGGGCCCCCTCTACCCTAGATTGACTTTTGATCTGAAAAATCTCTGTATTGTGCCAACCAGAGAGGGGGGCCATGGTTGAATTTGAGGCCCCTATAAAGGGTTGTGGCCCTTCAATCCCCCAGGGTATCCATGCCTCTCCAACTCCCCTACTCAGGGTGTCACATAGGGTGACCACCTAATCCATGTCAGGAGGGACACTATGAGCTACAACAGGATTTGAAAACTACCATTTCATCCATTTCAATTAAAAGGACCAGGATTTCACTTAAGCACTGGGTTCTTGCTGTGTGCTGATTGGTCAGTCTCCCATAATCATGCATATTTGTCAGTAATGTTAATGTGAAACAGCTGGATGAGTCTTTCAATCTAGGAACCAACCAAACATTTTAGCCGAGCACAGAACCCTTTCAACTTTAAAGTAATTCGTAAAAGCTGAAGCAGCTCATAGTGTCCCCCCTGACATGGAACAGGTGGTCACCCTGGTGTCACACGGTGTGCCGGTGAACTATAAAACATGTCTGATGTAATGGAATGTACCATTTTCTATATTTTGTATGTATTGTCCATCTGCATTACTTGTCACGTTGTCTGTATTATAGGGGCAAACCCTTTACACAGTCCTATCTTTGTCTTTCTTTGTATTCCTCCATCCACTTCCCTACTCTCTGACCCCCCGCCCCCCCCCCACACATCCTTTTATCCCCTGGGCAGTACCGGTATCAGGATGAAGACTCACCCTCCCAAGACCATGGCTTCCCCCGGCTGACCAATGAGGCGCGAGCCCCAGAGCTTGTGCATGTGTCGGAGAAGAACTTGTCGGAGATCGAGAACGTGCACGGCTACGTGTCCCACTCGCACATCTCCCCCCTCAAGGTCAGTGGGGTCATCCTGCGGCGTGTGGCCTGCGGTGTGACTGTCGCATGCCCCCCCCCCTCTACTCGTTCAGGATGTTACTGGATCGCCCATTCGTATCTCTTTCATTCTCACAATGCCATTGTACTTCCACTCTTGAGTCTCCAGCAAGCCTCTCTTAACTAATTTGCAGGTAGACACAGCAGCCTAAGTGAAATTTAAAGAATAAAAAATAAATACCAGATTTGTTAAAGAAAAATATCAGATAAAAATAGCACCAGGCAGTAAAATATAAAAATGTACACGGTGTTCAGGACGTATGTCCCTGAGAGAGGTTGGTATTTCTCAGACATCCTCTAAGCCAGCATTTGAGATATTCTACATATATATATATACATATATATATATATATATATACCCCCACACAGAAAATAACTCCTAAGCGTTCACAGTTTTTGGTTGTGTGCCCTTATGTTCAGCTTGTTTTCCTTCCACTGTTGACTTGAGACAGGTAGTTTGGTCAATTTATACCCAAGACAAACTTAAGAACAGCAGGAAAAGCGGAAAAAATGTTTGGAAGTGGTTAGTTGGTGCTGAACACACATGAAGAAGCACAGCCCTGTGGTGATTGTGATTTGACAAGGGTGTTTTGTCTGCGTTTCAAGGGGGCCGTGTGTCTTGAAACAACATGATTTTTTTTGTCTGTGGTATTTAATATTTGGATAAATATTTATTAAACATGACTTAGGATTAAAACTGATTGAGACACGCAGGTATATGGCTATTAAAAAGTTTCTTTCCATACAAATATGCTTTCGCTTTTGGTTGTTCTCTCCTTATTCTTCTATTGAAACCACCAGACACAAGAAAGAATTTTAGTAAATAGTAAATTCATGTAATGAAATAACTAACGGTTTCCATCAGCTCATGACTTGATATTCCCCAGTTGTAATGAAACAAACCAGCACTAGGTGGCGGTCTTTTCACACTTTGACTAAATTGCCCACACAAAACCTCCATATAACATAATGAATTATAATGAAAATGAAACAATGATCTGTATTGTCACATGTTTTGCTTTTGCATTGAAGAGTTCAAAGGAAATTATATTAAGACATTTTATTAAGGTTAAAATCCTAAATAAGTGTAGGCATTTTCTGGTCATCAGTATAAGATTTGTGGGTCATTATTATAAGAAGCAACAATGTTTTAAAAGATGAGTTACAAAGCAGACTTCTATCATTTTAAATCATATTTATACATTGCAATTTGGATACAGATACACATTTCTGGTAAATGTTTGCCCTGCTTGGCTATGACTCAGTTAACCTACTAAGAGATCACAGATGACAAGGATTGCGACTTTGCCAGGGGGTTGCCGAGGGCACCGGCAGACAGGTGGCCAGCGATATCGATACGCTGCCGGGTAAGTAAGGTGAGAACCTTGGTAGGCTGGTAGCCAACGAAGGGAGAGGAAGAGTTATTAGTAAGAATTATCAGGAAGGGTTAGCGGGAAGAGTTAGCAGGAAGGGTTAGCAAGAAGAGTTAGCCAGAAGGATTATTATATTTAGGTTTTTCCATTGAGGGTGGGGGTATTCCATACCTAAAATATTCCAGGGTGACAAGAGGTAATGATCAGCTACAAACCAAGTACTGCTGCTTGGGAAACACCTGTTGGCAAAGACTAGTAGTCAAAGATGGACGCCAGAGATGAAGCATTGAAAAAGCAGGAAGTGGGATTATAGGTTTAAAGTGAAAAATAGTTTATTCAGTAAAAAAGTCACATAAATTAAACATTAATTATTCCATATCTGAAAAAGAGCAACAACAATGTTTACTGTATTTTGGGAAAAAATTAAGATGTTTTTCTATATACTAAATATTTATATTAAAAATATTTAAATATATATGAATTTATAAGCCAGTATAATGCCTGTAATTTATTCAGGAAAAATTCATTTAGCAGAATGCTTTGGCAGACAGCCAAGATTTTATTGCTTTGCTAAAGTGGCATTAATATTTCTCTGCCCTTTAGTAAAAGGGAAAGCGTTTTCTGGAATTATAATATTACGTTTTTGGCTTTAAAATTGTACACTTGTTTTTCATATCCATCAACCAGTGATATATTATATCATTCAAACAGCTGGTCTGGTGTTTATATATTCATTGTGATTAGATGTTTTTGCTACTTTAATATTTAATGTAACGTTTCGGGTTGATCAGTCAGTTCAGTTCCTGTTTCTCTGCATATTTCTATAAGTTCAAAACCCAGTCCATCTGTTTTCTCTTTAATGATAATAAACTGTTTCATTAAGATTGCTTTTTATGTTCTGCTATGCATATCCATACCTGCAGCTACACATAAAGACAGGCACTTCCTTATTTCCATTTAGTTAACTGGAGTTATTTAATAATAAGAGTAATTGCTGGCTATATTAGAATGTATGTAATTTTAGTGAGATGGGTTAAAGAAAGCTTTAAACCTTAAAAGTTGTATTTTCGTTGACTAATTTCTGTGGTAGTCTAATCTTAAGATTATAAACTCAATGGTGCATACAAATATATTAATACAAGAGTTTAGGTTTGGCTTCCGCAATGATAAGGACCAAATCATCTCGGAACCCCCCGCCCCAATAAAAACACACGGTACTCCCACAATACTGATGGGAAAATCTCCCTACCGTCCAAACCTAAATCTACACCCTTGAAGGTCTCGTCATGTATCGTATTTGATATACTGCACATAAGATGCATAATATCACATACATCCTTTCTAAGAACTATGTGGCCCACAAATGATCTCTCTATGTATTAAGCCAACTACTTTTCTGCACGGGGTCATGGCGGTGACGTCTGCGCTCCGGCCAGAGCTACAGCTGCTGTCTGCATTGTGAACCTGTCAGTACGCAACCAGTGTTGCCAGACTGAGCCGAGTATTTACAGCCCAATGACGTCTAAAAACCCGCCCACTCCGACAAAAATCTGCCCAACCAACTAAAACAGATTTGATCACAGCTGTGCGTTTGGTCCTGTTCACCTACCCCATTTTGTAATATATCAGACAGATCGTCTACTACATTAATTGATGTATGATCTCTGTGTCTAGATGGCGGTGCTGTAAACGACTTTACACTATAGGCATGTAGCGGGGTTTCCAGCTTTAGTTAGCTGGCCGGCGTGAGATTTTAAATTCGAAACCAGTCTGCACACCGACTTATACATGCAGAGGTGATCCTAGGGTCTGTTGGGGCCCCAAGCAAAAATTCACTGGGGGCCCCCCCTCTAACCAGTTTTTGTCATCATTTTAATAAATTTGGCTCTCGTTCGCCATCTAGTGGCTTGGGGGCCCCAAGCAGCTGCCTGCCCTGCCTGCTGACAAGATGCGCCTCTGAATACATGTATATAATACTCTGTAAACCCTCTGCTGGTTTGCAAACTACCCAATGCTTTTGGTTTAGCTAATTTTACAGTAGGTCTGTAATGCAACAATATAGATTTGTGTAAGATTTCTTGCGTGAGAATTTTAAAGTGTCACGCCAGATGCGTGATAGTTGGCTACCCCGATGTAGCAAGACACGTGTTTTTTTGTGGCTGCACGCGCTTTTAAGTCATTGAGCTAAACTTAGATTTACGTATTACAATATTTACACCCATCATTGGCGACAGGGACGATCCACATTTTTAGTTCTGGGTCTGTTTCCCATTCCTTTCGGTGCTGCTTCTTGTACTTCCCCCATATTGACATGCTTTATAAGTCTATTTCTCACTGTTATAACAATTTCCTTCTATGAGGTCCACGAGATTAATGAGAACATATGCCAATTCCAGTGAAAAACTCACCCCAAGTGATTTCTATAAAAATTAAAACCCAATCGATATACCCAAAAGCAGCCCAAAATTTCACTACCCACCAAAGCCAATGTTTAGCCCCCAAAGGAAACCGAAAGAAGCCCAATTATAGTGCACGGCGTTTAGTTAGTATCAAAACTTGCGCACATAAAAAGCACTCGCGCGTATGCTCTTGCCAGCAGAAAAGCTGTCCGCCTCACAGGCTCGCTCTCATTGGATCCTCTCTACACGCTACGCGGAAATACGATGTTTTGGCTAAAATTAATGCTAATGGCCGCTTCCTTTGTGTCTCTCTGGGTAGCAACACATGAAAAAACGCAACTGAAAATGCACGCAAAATGAGCATTATAGCAGTTGCTGAATCATTTCGTTTGTAATGTCTTCGGTAAGACTTTTCACTGGACGGGGTACAAATAATATAGTATGTTATTACTTATTTATTAATTCACCACAAACTAAGTCTTAGTTACATACTAATCTGAGGTTTATTCATCGTTAATGAACCGTGACGCATGTTTTATCTCAAGCAGTTACTATAGGCCTATTTGTTACCATATATGTTAATTCTGTAAACCTCTATGAACTACTGAAGGAATAACACAAATTAAATACTAATCTCTTGTTTGTTCTCCATTAATGAACTGACGAACCTTTTACGTCAAGTAGCAACTACATTTGTTCATGATCTGTTCATGATGTGTACTAAGTATGTGTACAAATACTATTTGTGCCCCGTCAAGTAAGGTGATACCATGTAGACTTTATCTTAGAGATGAATTTAAAATTATGACACCATTAAACCCAAGAAGTGTCATTTCACAAGTGTCTTTGCTCAAGAAAACTTTTTAACCATGTGTTTGTTTGGTTTGGGAATGAGGCCGGTTGCACAAAACAGCTTATGTTGTCCTCTTGATGTCTTAAGGTTTAATTTCTCCTTATCTGAGGGATTTATTTAAGGGTGTTGCAGAGAATCCCTTATAAGGTTTCCTTAGGTAAGGGAAAACCTTAAGGGATTTACAGCATTGAAAGACATTTTACATGAATGAAATTGTGTAGTTTCCATGGAGACCTGACCATGTGGACTGTACCCCCTGTGTTCACTATGAGTATGTACTTTTTGCTCAACTAAGATCTACTGAGTGGGGCATATGGCAATAAACTTTGCTGAATGGTTGACAACAAGCACCTGCGCTCACTTGGAAGACAGACGGAAGTACTGAGAAAAGAGAAGTACTGCAGATAAAATTGAACTGATGTTGTGTCTCAGTTACATTAAATGCATTTTTGCATGTTTCCGTATTGCCGCAATGAAAAAAAATTGATCTCTAACGGATATACTATCTAATACTGCTGGTGCTGGCGGTGAAACTTGCCAGTGTTATTTAGCAGGATAACGTGGCATCATTTTTTTATTCTGTAAAACTGAAATATTGATCTGCTGGCTAGATTTAATGATGAATTATGAACATATGTGGCGGGCCATATAAATAAAATCATAAATTGTCATTCAGATAAAATCAATTGCTCATCATTAATCGTATTCACTGGATGTTATCAGCCGCAGAGCACAGTTCTCAGGATGCCTTCATTTTCTTCATTTATTGCCATGAACTCAGCCGTGTTGCAGTTAAGATACAGTAAGAAGTACCTTGTGTTTTTTCCCTCTTACCTTGGTTGTTAAGATCTTTTGTGCAACCATTAGGGCAACTTTAAGGGATTCCGTAAGTTTAACACCAAGGAAAAACCTAAATACTTAAGTGAACAATATTAAGCAAACCTTAAGGAGAAGACTTAAGGGTGTTTTGTGCAACCAACTATATTTTAAGGGAACCTTAACTTGGACTTTAAGGAAAATCTTAACGTTAAGGTGTTTTGTGCAATGGGCCCCTGTTACTTTATTCCTCATGAATTTTTGGCATCTACAATTTTTCACTGCACCAGCTATGCCACCTGCTCATTTAAAAATTAAAAACAAAAAAAATAAACTGTGCTGTGTGTGAATTTACTAACACTGTCAACAGTCTGGAACCCAGTGAAGCGGTTATCAGAAAAAAGCACGATGGTTACAGCATACATTTCCTCGCTACACTTGTTGGGGTAAAGGGCTCACACCGTTTCCAGCATCTGCAGTTGTGTAGGAGAACTAAGACTCCGCAGTAATGTTAGCTCTGTCCCTGTGCTGATCTCAGAATTGCTTTTGTCCATAAGGCTGTTCACAGAGGCTCTTCCTCATCTGTGCAATGCAGGAAGTCAGACTTTTCCTTTACATCCCCATCCAGCCCTGCCCTCAACCCCCCCTCTCTTGCTCTAAACCCTGCCACTGTGGCGCATGCAGTATGACTGGGATTTCATCATTCTCCCTTATACCATCTCTTCTTCATATCCAAGTATACTTGCTGGTGACGGTGTTTCTTGTTTCTTACCCGCAGCCCTCACTGGTCACCCGTTTTGATCTTACATACCCGGGTCTGACTGCAGCAAACTACCTGGCAAGTTGGATTTTTCTTTGAAAATGTTTTCAGCTATTTTGTTTTGGGAGCGGTTCGTGTTTGCCCAGTGTGGATGAAGCAGCGATGTAGTTGTAATGTATGACATTACCAGGTTTCTTAATGCTAGCTTGCTAAAGATCGATAAAAAATAATTGAATGTCTTTGCACCATTGAGGACAACAGTAGGAGTTGGCCCTGAAGAATGCTGAACTACTTCTGATGTATCCTTAGATGGTGTCTTAATGACACCTATATTATGTCATATTTTAATATGTTATTGCAGTTTTGATAGTAAATAATTGAAGTATGATCTGGAAAGATTGGATTCCCGGATCCCCAACAGGAGTATTTAGTATAACCTTTCTGAGAAACTCAAATACAGTAGCTTCATAGTCTGCCTCCTAAATCTGGTCTTTTTTGGTAGCAAATTAAAAGCCTAGTAAACTGCCAAGTAAACCTTTTAATATTCCTGGTAGGTGGCATATATGATTTCAAAATATTGATGAGATATTTTTTATTTGAATAAAAATTGTGATTACTATGGTGTTTTGGCAATATGTTAAAGTAGGCAGGTGGTTGGCTACAGTGCAATAGATCAATGAAGCAGAATCGGGTAAGTCAGTGTATAATTTATGGGCAGAACTCCTGGAGGGCTCCAAAGCAGGTTTTCTTACAAATCAGTCAGACTTGCCTTTCTAGGAGCCTGTAATACATTGATCATCTGTGATAATTAAAACAGGTTGTAACATACAATATTTATATGAATCAAATGTTCTGGGGCTATTCATGATCTGGCATAGGCAATGTGTCTAGAATGTGTCACATCTTTGTGATATGGTCCAGATAGTGGTATTATTGTGAAAAAGGGAATTAAAATCAAAACTGGGCTAATTAATTAATTAATGTATATCTCTAGCATTCAAGTTCACGCAGGTGTCCATCTCTCTGGAAACAGGGTTAATTCAGGGTGATATATAAACTAACCTGGATTGTGGTTTTTTTGTACCCAAGTCCGAGCACCTCTATTCCCCAATATATAGAATTTTCATTTTCAGACTATGTGCTTCTTTAAATGATCTGTGAGTTTATTTGAACACTTCTTTATCAGACAAAAAAACTGTAAAAAGGAGAGCTTTTTTCACAGGGTGCTGTCTCTGCAATACAAGTCAGAGAACTGTGTTAGGCACATAATGCTCAGCTTCTAGACGGAGGCATGGTCTGGATGCACAGAAGCTGTGATTTGCCAGCTGGGTTTATACCTCACATCTTTCAGAAAAGCGACATCCCAGCTCCAGAGCCCCTTCTTTCCCTCCACCCTTCCTTTCAGCACACGGCAATTTTTCCCCCTTCCTGTGTTGTTCTCTCAGTGTCATTTAATTAAATAACTATTGACTTTCTTCTAATGCAATTTCCAGCTTTCACTGTGCCATCACTACACATTATGTAAAATGAGTCAAAAGTGTTTTATGCAGAGGCTGAATGGAATGAATTACAAGTGTGTGTGTGTGTGTGTGTGTGGGGGGGGGGGGGGTTGGTTGTCTCACACATGAATCATATGATGGTCAATGCCTACAAATTGGCATTTCCCATACATCCCTTAGCCTTGGCATACTCTTTGAAGGATTGCTTTAATACAGAGTCCAAATTGCTCAGCT
>JAODJU010000108.1:18129246-18140599 GCA_026776725.1 Gnathonemus echidnorhynchus
ACTTAAGTAAAATTTCATTTATGTAATAGTACTTTTACTTGAGTAGAATATTTTAGTACTCTTTCCAACTCTGGTGTTTCGTTAGTCATGTAAATAAACCGGACGTGCACAGTCCGACTCGCGGCCTTATTGAGATGCTAACAGAATTTAAGTGGCTTTATGACTGGATATTTTTTTAATGGTTGGGCACTTGTGTTTTACTATGATTAAGTCTTTTCCTGTCATTTTTTTTTTTATTGTGAGTTTTTAAATTGAAACTTATGAAGTCCGGAAGGTAGCAGCCTTACTGTGGATGTGGGTCGTCCAGAAGGGAGCAGAAACTATCGGCTGATTAGCCTAACCATGTTGATCGGTTCATATTTTTTTGGAAAAAAAAAACACAAAGAGTAGGTTAATCTAAAATAACCTGACTCGACTCACTAATTCTTTTTTTTGTTTCTATTCAATATCGCACTGCGGAGTGCACTTGTAGATTTTCTTTGAAAATCTGAATGTAAAAATTGATATACAGCAACCTCTCTCTCCAAGTTATTACAGTATGTTCAATCTGAAGTGTGACTGTTTCCTTTTAAGTTGAAAAATGATGTTGAAGTAAACATCTTTATTGAAATAATCCATGTATCAAGTGCATAACATTGCATATTAAGGGAATTCATGTTTATTTTCAGTGTATCATGCAGTTTGTTTTCATATTGAATCGAATTGCTGAATCGAAGTTCTGCTTAAATAATTGAATCGTATTGAATCATTTGAATTCAAAAATTGCTAATTAGCTGAATTCGCAGGTTGCACAAAGATTCACACCAAAATGCATGGTCACCAAAAGCATTGGGCTGTGGTGGAATGTGTTACCTACCTGTCACATCCTGCTAGATTTTGGGAAACACCTGGCAGTTGTGATATCTTTATTGGAAATTACTAACTGCAGAGAGAACGTTTGTTTTTCTACAAAAATAATTATAGGCTTGATGGAAAGACAGCTGCTTGTTGGTCTCACATCACACCATGTATGAGCCACTGAAATCAATTTACTAACTGAGATTGTATCTTTACCTCCGTTCCTGATGAGAACATTTCCTCATTTCCTGACAATAAGTCGGTTTTCTGTATTTAATGGTATTTCTCAGAGAGACATTGATAATCCCTGAAGAGAAGTAAGCAAACATGTATGTTTTGCTTTCCACTTACATGACATGAGTCTTTTAGGAGTAATATAGTAACCAACTTGAGTAAAATGAGCTGAGTAAAATTTTCATCTATCCAAGGTCCATGTGAGTTTCTTCATAACCAAAAGCACACAGCTAGGTGGGCTGCTGTCTGTAAACTGTCCACAGTATGTATTGCACTCAGTGTGACCTTGTGCTGGATAAGTAGTTATGGAACATTATTTGATTTTATAGTGAACGTGAAAGTATACAAGTTATTTTGCAGATTAGTGAAACGGTGGTCAGGGATTGAAGGCACCCACAATAAATTCTTGTGGGACTCGTAAGATCCATAGGAGATGTTTACCATATAATTTATTAATGTAATATTATTATTTTTATTTTAAAAGCATATAATTACATTATTGGGCACTGCTATCACTGTTTTTATTGTTAAATTCAGTTTGTCTGGCATAAGTTACTAAGTTTTACATCTCATTCCCCTAACCATTTTTTTTCCCATTTAGTATGTGATTTTAGCGCAGGCGAGGTTCTTCTGGAACACGTCGCTGTCGTAGCAGGACTGACTAAGCATTAATGTTCCTAAAATGAAATTCAGGTGCAGGTTTGCCGTGGAAATAGATGGACCCTGAGAGTCAATGGAGAATTTTTTTATTATGAGAACATAGGGTTTGTGTTTCTTTCAGCAACTAAAGTAACCAAAAAAAAATAAAACAACTGTAAGTATATCCATCCATCCATCCATCCATCCATCCAGCCATCTTCCATGTCTTCTCATCCAGCTTGGAGCCTGTCCCAGGAAGCACAGGGCACAAGGTAAAGAAGACTGTGGAGAGGACTGGCTACTCTCATTCACACAGGCAGTGAAATCAAAAGACAAAAAGACCTAACTGCATGTTTTTGGATGCCAGGAGGAAACCTGCAGTACCTGGCAGAAACCCACCCACGTTTTGAGCAACCATGCAAACTACACACACACACACACACACACACACACACACACACACACACACACACACACACGCACACGGACAGGATTTGATTCTCCAGCCGTGGAGGTGCGACGCCATAGGACCCCCCCATATAACCACACACATTGTTTATATGCCTACGAATATTTATGAACGTTGTAATTTGAAATGCTTTGAATATTTATGAGCTGAGAAGCTTAATCTCTATTTGCTGAGTCTACGAATACGCATTGTCAAAGATGCACTCTTATCTGCGTGGAACAGACGGGGAACTTGTGGGTTGCAGGCCCTGCACGTGAAACACCACAGGAAGCTGGGGTTGGTGTGCTGTCTTCCAGACCAATATCATACTCACTCATAGGCTGGGACCAATGGCTGAGCTGACTGGTCTACATACAGATTGTCTGTAGTGGTGACAGCCAGATATCCCCAGGCCTGCAGTTTAATTTCTATCTGATTACTTGAATACATTTGTTGCAATTAGCAGCATTGTCTCTATATAGAAATGTTTAGCAAAATAAATAAAATATTATTCAGTAAATAAATATTAAACATAAAATATAGTTTAATAAAGTTTAATAAAATAAGTTTTGATTTTCTGTTTGGATTAAACACATTGGTTCTTCAGTCATGGAGGATGATGAATGATTACAAATTATGTAAAACAAAATTATTATGCTGCAAAAATCTATATTATGGAGATGACACAGGCACGTTGTGTCCAGTGTACGTGGTGCGTCGTCTTTTTCTGGCATCGATAGATGGATAGCCTAGTATTTTTTTAACAAATGGAGATTTGTGTTGCATTCTCATTCCAGGAATGAAGAAGCTGGTACTTAGCATGAGCTGTCTGTGGGACTGTAAACCCTGTCGGGTCTCTGCTGTTTTTTGTTCCTTCTATTCTTTGAAAACAGCCGGGGCATCAGCCTGTCTAACAGTTTCTTACTATCCTCCAGAGTAGCGGCTAGGTATTAGTCAGGCTTTGCAACATTAATAGACCGGGGGACTGAGTGCCCCTTCATTGACAAAGCAAGGGTAATTCTCCTCAGGGACTTGGACAACAGCAGACTACTACAGAAAGTAGAGGTCTGCTCTGGGCTCTGTGGCCTGTCTCTGATCTGGCTCAGTTTGACCTTCCTGCTGTGATGTGTCAGAGGTACACATTTCACACTGCAGATCTAACTTCACATTCATCTGAGAAGAAAAACGTTTGGGGTCTTGTTTTATGTTTTCATCTTCTGTGGGAAAATAAGTCTTCTAATTTTCTATTAAGTGCTGAAGTTTGATTCTGGCCTTAAGCTGTCCCTGCAGCCCTGAATGTGCCCCAGCACACTCCATACAGCTCCTCTCTTCTTTCTCAGGTACAGAGTAGCCTGTGCTATTTATGTTGCTGTTGGGATTGTTCTCGCTGGTGACACATGTGCTAACCTATCGATTGGGGTGATAATGAAGCTCACCGAGGTGCCACCAGAGTCGACGTTGGCCTAATTAACATCATCGCTCAGATCTGCCATATTATTTGTGCCTGCTGATGTGGTGATATAACCAGGGACTCCTCATTTTGAAAGTATGTCAATCACGATGTTCATGAACATTTCTAAATGTACAAATTACTGTATATTACCCTTTTGAAATATTGCTGTATATCAATTTGGCGATAGATTATTTTCCAAGCTAGCCACTGAGACCTGTTGGTAAGGCAGTCCAGTGCACGGTGAAGAATTTTGTACACTTTTATGGCCTAAGACAGGGTTATTTAAATCATGGTCCTCAAGGTCCGAGCACTGCTGGTGTTCCAGCCTCCTTTACCTGTAAGCCTGTGAAGCCTCTGACCAATCAGAATCAGTAATTATTAAACTAACTACCTGGGAGAACTGAAAACAAGGCCTGGATTTGGAATCGAGGTGCAGCTTTGAAGAGCCCTGGCCTAAGAGCTTGTTATTGCGGGGGGTCCCTAAGCAAACCAATGTGATCACTGGAAGAATGTAGTTTTTTAACCTGTCAGATGACAGTGTGTATCTTTGGCTGTATTGATACTCATTTATTATTATTGTTATTGTTGGTTTTACCATTTAGTGTCAACATGTTGGTCTGTCTGACTGTTGTTCCTGGTGGTTCTTAGAAAATGAGAGTCATGCTGATTTAATGGAGACTATTATTCTGACTTACAATGCAGTGGCTATAAAACAGTCACACAGACTAGAAGATGAATGGCCTGGTGGGGCGTTTACCACAGTGTATTTTGGGGCCATTTTTCTGATGATAGATGCTGCGGATAGATGCTGGAGTGCTTGTGGTTTTGATTTCATCTGCTAATATCACAGGTCTCCGCGTCTCAAGGAAAACAGATACTGAGCCTTTGTTAATCTCCTGAAGGAATGAAGAAGGCACGAAGTATGAGAGTGGCATTTGTTCTTCACCTTGGTCCCAAGGTTTACTCAGAAATTGGGGACACAATATCCCATGTGAAGAAGGAAAAATATGTCTTTCATAAATGTGGAAACCTGGTCTGGGAGGATGGGTTTGGGCTTTTTCCAGGTGTGTTTTTCCCTGATTTTAAACAGTCAGGTGTGGCCCAGAAATACTACAGAGTGGGACACAGGGTTTGCTGGGTGGGCAAAACTCCCTTGTCGTCAGGGGCGACGGTAGCCGCGGACACCTAGCGGGCTGGATGTGGGCTGGATGCAAAGACACGCTGCCGGGTCCTCCTGCTGGCATTATGTAAATAGAGCTGCAGCCAGGATCATAGAGCGTCACTGAGAGAGGGAGTGAGAGGGAAGGAAAGGGAGAGAGAGAGAGCGAGAGAGAAAGAGAGAGAGAGACCTGACTCCAGACTGCTGAGACACAGGGAGACTCCTTTCTCAAGTCCTAGTCCTGCAGTCTTGTGTAATTTTCCCGGCATTTCAGGCGCATCTAGGGGAATGCTTCCTGAGATGATGCTGATGTGATCTTAAGAGTTTTTTGAGACTTGGCAGGTCGACCGAGAGATACGCTTCACTGGCAGTATGCTTGCATCTATCTGGTATGCTAGAAAGCTTGGAAGAAGGCTGGTACACAATGTCAGGAAGGCTAAAATGCAGAAGGTAGGTCTCAGAAGTGCTCCTAAGACACTTCACAGGATGAATAGCTTTTTGCTCTGTATCATCTTAGGGGACTGTGGTGGACATGAAACTCAGCTATGTTGGCATTGTTGAGGGGGGGGGGTGTATTTAATAGATGCTTTTTACAGAGTATTTATTGTGATATTTGTGATTACTGATCTGGTTTAAACACTTCGATAATATTTTTTTAACTTAAAAATCTTAAGAATCCTTGTCAAGTTACCATAGTGTGCTGTATTCGAGAGACTAATTTTTGGTGTTGTGGAATATCCTGGTACTTTATACTAGTCTTTAAAGTGTCCTTTGTCTCCCAGTATTTCTCTGTATTGCCTTATGAGCGAATTCTTCTGTAACATGACTTATTCACATGGCTGCCATTCCACAAGTGTATGGGGCTCCGAGGTGAGTCTCAGCTGGTGTCTTTGTGTTGCTAAGGTTAAGTCTTTGAGTATCATGGACTCCCCAGGTTGCCGTGTTGATGTGGCGCAGATCCACAGTGACCTTGGTCTTCTGTTTGTAGTGGAGCTTTTACACTTGTTGTGGACATTTAAGCTTTCGAGGCGCTTTTGTTTCCTTTCCTGTCATCCTTTTGATTTATGTCTATCAAAGTTCTGCTCATACAGAAATTACGTGACGGTGCTGCTATTGATATTTTGCTACATTTATTTAATTTAGTTTTTTGATCTTTGATGCTGTGTTGCAACTGGTTGTCTGACAGCCTGTTTGAGGCATGCGGCAGCAACAGGTGCCATAGCGCGGGAAGTTAGAAATGCGCGAGTGCTTTGCTGTGTCGGAGCTCCCACTCGCTGCCGCTGTGTTCTCCGCTCATCCAGCACCTGGTCATGTCGCCGCCGCAGCACCTCTATGCTCACCTTTCACAGCCCTGCTCCTGCCGGCTGCCTAGCAACGCTGGAGGCCCAGTCGCATGAGTGGAGAGGAGTCACGCCCTGCGCTCGGATGTGGGAGTCTAGGTGGGCTGGGGGCTGCGACTGTCGCTAAGCAAGACATATATCATGTGCCCCCAGGAACTGCTGTGGTGCGACAGCACTGGAGCAGCTCAGGACATGCGAGCAGCGGAGTGGGTGGGGGGCATGTCGTGTAGACCTCCTGAAGCACACACTCCGAAGTTTGGTGTCTTGGTTTGGAGGAATCAATGATGCCATGAGCCTAGTTAGCCAGCAACAGAGTGTCCATTTTGATTTCTCTGGAGGGGGAACTTCAGTTCACTTCAGTCTTTATTTATATGGCACTGCTGTAACCACAGGGTTTACAAAGTACTTTACAGACATTTAAAAGAAAGGATTCAGAACATGCGTACAAGAAATAACAAGCACAATAAACATTAAAAATAGAATCAGTTTAAAAAAATAAATAATAACAACAATAATAATAATAAAATACCACCAAAAACATGTAACTTTAACCACCCATATTCTCAGTAGGGGACTTTAATCCCTACCCTACTGGGGACTCTAGGTCCTACCACGCCAGGGAGTCTAGCCACTACCTCATAGGGGACTCTAGCCCCTACTGTACCGGGGACTCTAGCTGCTACCGCACTGGTGACTCTAGCCCTTACCTCGTAGGGGACTCTAGCCCCTACCGTACCAGGGACTCTAGCCACTACCCCACTGGTGACTCTAGCCCTTACCTCGTAGGGGACTCTAGGCCTTACCTCATAGGGGACTCTAGTCCCTACCGTACCGGGGTCTCTAGCCACTACCCCACTGGGGATTCTAGCCCCTACCTCGTAGGGGACTCTAGGCCTTACCTCATAGGGGACTGTAGTCCCTGCCTCATCAAGGACTCTTGCCCCTACTTCACGTGGTCCAGAGCAATTTTATTGCTGGAGGATTCAGTGATTTATAATTTATCACCCCCCTCAACCCTGTCATACACTTACAAGACCTCAAAGTTTCTCTAAGTCAGTGGCCTGACAGGGGATCCACCGGATGGGATAAGGTGTCCAGAAGTCCAGCTGGTTGTCTGGGCGGGCCAAGCCAAAGGTGGAGACCTCATCAGTCCTGCTTGAAGAGCAGCAGCTGCATGGCCCAATCACGTTGAGTCATCTTGCCTGGGACCCTCTCATGTCCAACGGGGTTATCTGACCTTTGCATAATAAGCTCAAACTTCAGTTTCAGGCTGTGGTTTAATGTGTGAGTGAATGACAGCCTACTGTGTCTACCTAATGTAAACTAAAGATTTGCACCACCCACTGCAGGCCTTGTCCCTGAATATTTAATGTATTAACATATGATGTTATATTGCACTGTTTATATTAAGAGCAACATGGCTGACAGTTGTCTGATGGGGTAAAACTATGTAGTAAATGGTTAAAATGGGATACTGTAGAGCTGAAAAAACTGTTACTGCTTGCAGTTCTGCACAGCTGGGTGCTCTTTAAACCTTATTCTAATTAAGCATCACACTCCTCCAGCTTAATCAGCTTCCTTAATATGTGTCACATGGAATTGTGCGCCCTTTCCTGCATTCTTTATGAGGACAAGCTGTGGGATTGCAGTAAGACACGGGACAGGACAACACTGTCCAAATACAGTCAGAGGGGGATTCGCATTTACAGACAAAGTCCCCTAAATGTATTGCTGTGATGTTGCCAGGCCAAGAAGTCTAAAGCCACCTCCCGGGCTGTTTCTACCAGAAGGCTAAGTGTCGTTTCCGCTGTGAAAATACAGCTCAACCTCTCCCCATTAATCAGAATCGAGGGGAGGCTGATGCTGCAATATTCACATGCAGCTACAGACCGACCAACTACCCCCCCATCTCTCGCACACACACACACACACAGTAATTCATCTGGAAAAGTGTAGAAACTACTGGACCATTTGAGAAATCATTTTGTTCATGGTATTTGTAAGATCTCTAAAGCAATTTTTTGTCGACTTACCCCGTTTCAATAATTACGGCCTAATTTCACAGATGTTTTGAACATCTAGGCCAATGCATGCCTGCCTGTAGTCAGTAATAACATGTTTGGATTAGTCACTAGGTGTAGTGGAACAGGTTGACTGCGTGGTCTAAGCGTGGTGGAGGGTGTGTTTTCGGAAGGGATGGTGGCGTAGTCAATGAATTGGATTTATCATGCCTACTGATATTCAGCTGTTCACCAGCATGATGCTAATCTCTTGGCTTAAATTCGAGCGGAAGCTGCTTTTGAATTAAATCAGTTATCAAGTGCTTCAAGAATACCTAGCTATTGAGTGAAATTCAGGGGGCAGAGTTATACTCCTGCTTATAAATGTGTTAGACACCTAGAATGTGAGCTCTGATAGTAGGTGATCTTGGCTTGTTTCCCATTATTACCTGTTAGCAGTCTGAATTTAAACCATCATTAGGTGAAACACGGAATACTGTAACATTACTGCCTTAGAATAGACCTGGTCCCTGTTCACCTTCAAGTGGGGAGACTCACCCAGGAGACAGCGAGATTCACCCGAGGGTCATAGGTGGGTGTGAGAAATGAAGCTGTAAAATGTAGTGCAGGAAAATAATGGCATTAAAAAAAAAAAGATGTTTCAAGGCTAACTGGCTTGTTTATTGTTGTACCTGAATGCACTTCTCAGAGGGAGCATTGTGAGAATGGTGAAAGCATGTTTCCCTTAGGAATGTTACCAGCAAAAACATTTCTACATGCAAAGCACAGCTGGTCAAGGATAGGTGAATCCACCTTAGAGACCTATTAGGTCTGTCACTATAGCAATAATTTAGTAATCTTCCAATTAATCTGATGATTCATTGAATAATCATTTATATATATAATATAATATAATATATAATATATATATAATATAATATAATATAATAAATACATGGCAATTGGTGCAAGGCAAGAACCAACAAAATATTGCACACTCATCAGTCACACACAGAGTTACATGTTTCTGGATAGTGGAAGGACACCAAAGAATCTGCAGGAAAAAGCCACCCACACACAGGGTGAACAGGCAAACTCGACAGTGTGCCACCCGCAATATTAGGCTTGCACCATGTTAACATTGACATGGCTCTTCATGCACATGCAAATGTCACAAGGATCACAATAATCTGCTGGGTTCACTTCAAACCACAAGTTGTACTGAAACATTTTTGGTCAGTCGTAGGAAGTAAAATTTAGAAGGGTTTGCAATTTTAATGACGGTTTCAGGGACGCATTAGTGAAGTTGTAGCAGGATTCACTATAGTTGGGCAGTGGGAAACGAAGGTTTTCATCATTCATCTACCTACTGTAGCTTCCACAAGAGACACGTGAAGTGTGTCTCCCCCCAAAATACAGATTTTGTATGTTCACTACGTGACATAGCTTCTTAAATATAGAAATTTGCAGAATGACACAATCACACAGTTAAGACTCGCACCAGTTTTTGGTATTGCGATACGATACTAACCTTTTTTTTTATATTGAACAACAGTGATCCACATGGGATGAGAAAGTAGTGAAATATTGGCCATCTTTTCACCCAGAGCCCAGTAAGAAACTGGCCTGTAAATGTAGCCACAGGCATCGGAAGTCTCATTGCTTTGAATTTATTTTGCCAGAGGTATCCATCTATCCAACTGTCTGCCAGCTTGTCCGGTACACTGTAGGTTCAAAGAAGCGTGCAGACTGTGATGACTTGTAAAATATATTCAGTTTGATCCACGTATCAAGGTGTGCTGCATTTACCCTACATCACTGGAATTGTAGAGATGTATCAAAAATGAATTCTTTCATAGTGCCACCTTTCGTTGTAGTAATTCAACCTGAATGATTATATGAATAATTCAGCGGGTGGTCTTCACACATGTATTGTTCAGTTTTTTACATTTTTAAATTTTATTTCTTTTAAGTTTTACTGACAGCAGAAGTGTTCATTATCTGTATGTCAGATGCTTGGGGCTGGAATGTTGTAATGGTTAAAGTGAGATATATTTGGGTATATCTGAAAATACCTGTCGTATCTTGACACTGAAATGAATGTACAGGCCATTGTCTCTTTGTAAGATGTTGTTTTTATAATTTTTGTATTTTTTAAAGTAACTATACAGACTGTACCATCTTCTCTCCAGGAAAGAGTTACATCAGTGCTATTCAGTATAAGCTTAAGAACACAGTACTTCATCCATCCATCCTTCTGTCCATCATCCTTTTTCTTCTATTTTTCTGGGGTCGGGTCTCGGGGGCAGTAGTCTAAAGAGGGATGCCCAGACCTCCCTCTCACCAGCCACCTCCTCGAGCTCCTCCGGGGGTATACCAAGGCATTCCCAGGACAGCCGAGAGATGTAATATCTCCACTGTGTCCTGTCTTGGGCGTGCCCCGGGGCTTCCTCCCGGGTCAACTTGTGCAAAACACCTCCCCAGAGAGGCGCCCAGGAGGCATCCTCAGTAGATGCCTAAACCACCTCAACTGGATGCTTTCGATGCGGAGGAGCAGCAGCTCTTCTTTGAGCCCCTCCCAAATGTCCAAGCTCACCCGATCTCTAAGGCTGAGCCCATCCACCCTGAGGAGGAGACTCATTTCTGCTACTTGTATCTGTGATTGCATTCTTTCGGTCACTGCCCAAAGCTGGTGACCATAGGTGGGGGTAGGGACCTAGATTGACTAGTAAATCGAAAGCTTTGCCTTCCAGCTCAGCTCTCTCTTCACCCGACAGAACAGTACAGTATCCACATTACTGCCGATGCTGCACCGATCTGCCTGTCGATCTCTCGCATTATAGATACCTTTATAATGCAGTACAAAGCATCCTTAATGCTTAGACTGACCATTATAATGCATTATAAAGGTATCGGTAGTGCATTGTAGATGAGAGCATCAAAAAGCATTCATAATGCAAACACACACAAAAAATTGCAGACTCAACCTAAAAAAAATGTTAATTTGCATGCTTTTTAAAAGTTATTCTGCTTTCAATTGTTGAGTAAACTATGAGTATTTTAACATTAGACTAACTTAAATATTTAAGTACAGCCAAAATGATTTGCCTCTACAAATCTAATTAAGTTAAAACAACTTATAAGAACATAAGAACATGAGAAATTTACGAGAGGGGGCCATTCGGCCCATCAAGCTCGTTTGGGGAGAACTTAACTAATAGCTCAGAGTTGTTAAAATCTTAT
>JAODJU010000108.1:18144805-18165225 GCA_026776725.1 Gnathonemus echidnorhynchus
AAGTGTATGAGTCCCCCCCCCCCCCACAAAGGGTTTCAGGTTTGTATTACACTTGAAATCATGCACATCCAATAAAAGCACATTTTTACATTAGCACATTCTTTACTGTACCTGTAATTCTGAAAGGAGCTGGCAGCCATAAGTTAGTATTGCCCAGTAGTTGCCTTTAACAATGATAGGACAGGAGAGGTTGATTACGAATACAGTAGTTGTATTTAGCTGTTTTTCCATTCACATAGGATTCTGGCGGGAGAACTTTGTGCACAACATGTAAAGCAACAAAGAACGAATACTTTGTTACTGTACTTAAGTTTACTTTATTTGAGTATTTTAAGTTGTTTCAATTTATATTTCCAGTTTGCCACATTTCTAAGCCAAATAACTTTTTACTCAGATACATTCTGCACGACCATCATTACTCACCCAATTAAAAAAAAAATACTATTGCATACAGCACATGGTGTAGCGTTGCATAATTCTGGGTAAGAATTTACTTAGAATCGAGATTTCTTTTCCTCACAACTCTTGGGCAACATATTATTAATATTTTCCATTACATACTGTCTTTATGAAGATGGAACAAACAATATGTAAAGAAACATGATATATTGTTTAACATACCAGATTTGCTGTTCAATGTTTAAACTTTATCAATATCCAAAGTTAGCAGCACTATTACTACAACAGAAATAATGATTATATTAGATATTAGAATATTAGATATTAGAAATAATAATGATAAAGGTGTCCCCCACTTAATGAAAGTAGAGCCTTCCTATTAAATCTTTTGTAAGCTGAAACAGCATAAAGCGAAATAGCACATACCGTAAATTTTTATGGGAAAAAAATTGCGCATTCCCAGACAGAAAAAAATAATTTACTACACAGGGGCGATTCTAGCTGTTGAAAAGATCGGGGGCTATGTCAAGTTAACCTGGGACTTGACTTTTTTTGTTTTTGAAGGAAGATTGGCATCTGGGCTAAAATACTCAGGGCTCTACTTAAAATACTCGGTTATAAAGCGTATAACCGAACAACACCCATGCTACCACATCATACCAAAAAGCAGGATTGATATGAGAAATACTCATTCTTTATGAAGAAGTAATAATCTATGTACAGAATCAATACAGTCACGCATCGTTTAAGGACAGGGATACGTTCTGAGAAATGCATTTTTAGGCGATTTCACCATTGTGAAATGGAGTATACATACACAAACCTAGGCGGTATGGCCTACTGCACACCTAGGCTATACCATATATATAACCATACAAAGTACAGTATAGTAAATTCATACACCAATAACATGGTTGTTTATTGTCATTAACAAGTATTATGTAGGGCTACTGTATGTAATTGTAGGCTATGTGCTATACTTTTATACAGCTGGCAGTGCAGTGGTTTGTTTACACTGGCATCACCACAAACATGTGAGTAATGTGTTAAGAAATCACTAGGCGATAGGAATTTTTGAGCTCCATCTTAAACTTATGTGACGAGTGTTGTATATTCAGTCAGTCATTGACCGAAACATCATTATACGGCGCATGACTATCTATCATTGGTTTGGTGATTAAAAAAATGTCAATTTGCTAATATGCACCAGCAAACTTGGCAAGTTTCACTGATTTTAATGAATGAGGAAAAAATATATATGCGCCTCAGGTTTCCTGCTGTACTGTAACTGAAACCTGTCTTGAGTAATAAAAAGAAATACATTGTTTTTGTAAGAACAATAGATTAGAATTTGGGCTGGGTGATATGCCAAAAAATGTTATCACACTAAATGTTTATATTAGTTGATATAGATAATTAGTGCGATAAATGTAATTCATAAATAATTTTTTCCATTTTAAAGGCTGATTTTTGCTCCCGTTGAATGTTGAAGAAACCACATAGTTTATTGTGGTTTAACTATATTTTATCACCAGAATATGACAAACATTTGCCAAACAGCATGTCACAAATTTGAGGTAGACCTAGAAGCTGAACAGGTTGTTTTAGTCAGCGCCAACATAATGCTGCTGCTCTCATTCTTCATAGTGTTTCTGAATTCTCTGTGGATTATTACTGTTTGGACTAGGACTTAACAATTTGGGGAAAATATCTAATTACGATTCTTCTGGCAGATATCGTGATTGCGATTTGATTTGCTATATCATTTTTTAAAAGTCAAGATTCAGTTCAGTATATAGTGTGTAACAGATTTATAACATCACGCCACATTACCACATGAGAATCCATCAAAATATTAACTGGTTTATACTGTAATGCAAGGATGAGAAATTAAAGATATGAATGGCTTCCAACATGTATTTACTACTTTTTTTAAATTAGCAGAGAATAATTGAACATAAACAGGAATGCACATAACTGGTACACAAGTATGCATTCACCTTTGTTGTAACAGCACATATGCATTTGTATTTTATGCGCGTTTGCTCTGCTATGACAAGAAATTACCGTGCATTTTAACCTTTATATTGCAAAGAAGCACGAATCAGCATATAAAGGTTAAAATGCATGATAATTTCTTGTCATATCAGCGCGAATGCACATGAAAGAAGTCGGCATTTGCACTGCTACAACATGTGACTGTCGTACGTATCGCTTTTATGTGCATCTCTGAGCATATACCACAAATATCACAAATATCACAAAAGCTGTGTTATATTAAATAAACTAAGGTCCCAATAAGAAAAAATAAGAACATGCAGCTAACGCTGCTTGGACCCTTAATAAAATAACCTTTCTATAAACAAATCTCTGACCATGAAATAAGTAGGTAATTCATTCATAGCTTGAACAGCAGAATCGATATTTTTTTCGCACCAGGAATGTAAGGTTTTTCTTGGGTTTCATGTGTTTGTTGTTGTTTGCGAGCGTATACGCAGTCGCCTTGGGCCACTTCTGTTTGGTGAGACTGACTGTGACGCAAGGAGGACGGCATGAATGTGTAAAACTATTCTCACTATAATGCATACCCCAAATTGCAGTCTTTGCAGTTCGATAATCGCGTTGCCGCAAATCGCGATTTCGAATTGAAATCGATAAATCGTTCAGCCCAAGGTTGGACTGAATTTTACTGTTGACCTTTGTTTTGCTCTTTGCTGGATTACCCTAATAAGACAAGTTGCTTTGGACTTACCTGCTCTCCAGCTGAGTTGCCCTGTTTTGACTGGGTTGTCTTTTATCTGCCTGTCTGCCCGCCTTATTGCATTTTCTTATTGGTCCAATAAATCTACCATTTGTGTTTTTTACGGCTGTGTCTGGGATTGTGCTCTGTTACATGGTTTGTCTCCTGCTCCTGTTCCTGCTGCTCTGGCCTCAGCGCCTCCTCTTCCACACCAACCCGCCATTCTTGAGTCCAGGAACATAAATTCTATAAATCTCCCATCAAAAGGCTTGTGCTGCTGAAATGTTTCACCTTATCAAGCTCACAAAATTCAATAAAACATGGCATGGACATTATGGTACGTCATACCGGTGCACGTTTGATACATCAGGTACTCAGATAGGGTGACTTGTTGCAATTTGTGTTCAGAAAACAGGGGAGCACACAGAAAGAGACTTTGCTTCATGTCAGCGTAAACATCCTTGGACACGATCGTGCTGCTTTTTCTGTTACTCTCAAGCCAGGTCCTTAGCTCAGAAGTGAGATTCTTTACTCCTCCCTGAAAAGGGGGGGCATCTTTGGCTGCTGTTGCTGCCACTTCTCATTACATATTAATTACATCAAAGCTAATACTTTGTCGTTTAGAAAATCCCATGTCTCTGTCGAAATGTCCACATAGTCCATGAATTTGTCCCCATACTGTATGCTCTAAGACCCGCTCAGCAATCCGATGTCTCTGCTAGACTGGAAGGCGATTTTAGTTGCTGTGTGCTCCACCATCATTGCAACATGCATGACCTGCGAGGTGTCCTGTCAGCCAAATGGGAACAAACTCCATTCATAATGAATGGCCTGTGCGCTCTGAGTAGGTGGGGGCTTGAATTATAAAGAGAAAATGTCACACATGGCAGGAGTGCCCTGGCTAACTTTGTGATAGCTGAAGGCATATCGGATGTCTTTAGCTGGGGCCTTCTCTTAAAGGCTCCTCAGTTTCTGCGGCCATCTGTCCGTAATGACTGTTCCCTGGTGTATGGCTGACTACCGGACCCGTGATCTATGCGTTGTGTGGTGTCATGTTTTGAGCAGGTAGACCATTATCTCTGCCACCACAAAATGGGATTACAGTTCTTTCTCATGTAATGAAGGAGTGGTCAGCTAATCCAGCTTCAAAAACCAAACTTAATATACCTGGTGCTCCTGAATATAAACTCTTCTTTTCACTCTTGTATGTTTATCTTGTGGATGGCTGGCATTTTTGGACTCCCTGTTGAGTCTTTGCTCCCAACACCCTCGGTGCTGGTTCCTGTCATTACTACTTCATCACAGAATTGACTGACCGCTCTTCCTGTTCAGTCCATCCTGGTTTTCATCCCTCTGGCATTAATTATGGCTTGCTGAGGTTTTCAGCCACTCGCATCCCCGCTTAATCAAATGTGATTTGGCTGCATACGAGTACAGCCGTCTCATCCCGTCATATATTATCGACGGTATGTTGGCGGCGGATTTTTTTTCTCTCCTGCACACTCCTGGTTAGATCGGTGCCAGAAACACACAGCATGAGAAGACGATGGACCCTCAAAGCCTTGGCGAAAATGATGTTTTCTGAGCAGAAGAAGCAATCACTTACCCAGGGTGCTCAGTGAGAAGTGAGAGGGTAGTGAGTGAGTGGAATTTCCCATCTACTAAGGCTCAATATACCCTGTATGCACACTGGGAGAACTTTCTGAAACTGCCCATGTGGCCCTCAGATCAGTCTTGGCTGACAGTGGTGGGGGGGCAAATCACGTCACAATGAGCTTCACATAACGGGAAGCGACACACCAGGGGGAGATTGCTGATGTGCCTAACCTGGTACCCCCACTTCACCCCGACCACTTCACCTGTGCAAACGGCCCTCGGCTGAGCTGGCCGGGGTGCACTGTGCACTGGAGGGACACGCGGCCGGTTAGCAGGGCCTCGCTCGTCACCGTCTGTAGGTTGAAACAGAGCTTGACGGAGGACATACTGAAGAAGCGGTAAGGCTGCCTTGACCGCATCCAGGTTTGCCGGAGGGGGGAGTGGCAGCTCTCTTTCTGCTCCAAAACACATCGTCGCTGCGATCCTTGCTGCCTTTCTTTGCATTTCAAAGAAATGGCACCTTTCAAGGCTGGAGCTCGGTGCGGCTCACAGCATTTTCAAAAACGTTTTAAAAAAAGCCATCATTTGGCTTTTCTTAGGCCTGAAGTAAACAAACCTTTCCAAGCTCAGCTCGTTCTAAGCACCATTCTAAGGTAACTTCACCAACTGGAATGATAAGTTGTATTGTTCATCCCCCCCCCCCCGGCTGTTTCTTACTGTTGAACTGTGTTTCATCTTAAAAGTTTTTCAGTGTGTCTGATTTTTACCAGACAAATTTGATAGAATATATGCGCAAGACAAAAATTTTTGTGATTGCGACAAAAAAACAAACTAAAGCCATACATTTTGTATAACTTTTATAGTAATTTCTTTGACTTGACTTTCTTGATGTGTTTTTCTGAATTAGAACAGCTGTAGTCTTACCTAAAGTGCCACACAGGGTGGTAGATTACCATGATTTGGTAGATACACAGTGCATAACAAATCACTTAGTAGAGGCACAAATTTTAGTGTATACATATGACCCTGAAATCCCTGGTATGCTGGTTTTGATTAGTGCGATGCACACTACTGTTCTTGTGGGGGAGAAAATGCAGCTGAGTTACGAAAGAAAGTGCAGGTGTTGAGGAGATGAATTTTGCCAGGTTGCCGTGTGCCAGGGGCAAGGGGTCGACTGGAGAGAGCCGCCGCTTCCCCCTTCACTTCCGTCTGATGGCCTTGAGTTGTTGAGATGAGGTCTGGGAAGCAGTACTGATGACCTCATGGTCTTGTGTACCCAAGATCGGGTCAGCGACTTGCTGCCAACTCCACCCCTCCTACTCTGCATTTCTGAAATAGCCGTGATATCACAGCCTCACCTTGATCTTATTCTCTCATGAAATAGTAATCAATCTGAAATATCAGCTTCATCTTTCTGATCCTGCGGTTTCTGGACCATTACAGCATCATGAAATTTTTTATAATAGAAGGCGGCCAGATCTAGCTGTGTTACTTAAACTGCAGATGAATTAGTGACACTGTCCCCTGCAGGAAGCACCCCAGGTCAGCCGCTAATCCACTGATACTCATTTTGTTAGGCACGGTTGTACACTGTGATAATTAATTTGTAGGACTCCCCACTCTATAGGTCCTTTGGGTTGTGGAGTCTTGAACCTCTCGTCTCCATAGACGTTTTTGTCATGTTTCCATCATTTGACCAGCTCTTTGTTAGAATTGTCCCTAAAAACAGTAATTTTGTTATCTAGACGCTTCTGGGATTGTTTGAGTTTTTTTTTTAATCTCATTCTTTCCGTCTCCTTTCTGTTTAAGTTATTAGAAATTTCATGCATTTCTGCTGTCTGCCTAACCAGCTCTGGCTCACACAGCCTCATGACTGGGCAGTCTGAGTGGTTCTCCTGACCTTTGGCGCGACCATTAGGATCATATTCATGTCATCTTCTGAGAAATGAAAAATGAAAGCCTTCCCAGTAAGCCTTTTTATTATGGCCAAAGGATTGCGATCGCCAAAATGTTTCCATCCAGCATATTGTTTATCAGTTGGCTTTTCTGCCTTAAATGCATTTCTGCTCCTCTGACCATGTGACACTTTTTACTGCAGACATGAATTCCTGGCTTCTCTTTGATTGGAAGTCAAGTGACAACGTTTCTATCCCTAGAACAGTGTCAATCTAAACTTGAAGTCAAACCTGTAAGGTGAAGATGCCATCTTGTGGCTGGTGAATGAATTGCAAACGCATATCCCCCAAAAATGTAGCAGCAATTAAGCTGATTCATATCTCCGAATTACCTTTAGTATGTGATTCTCTGTATTGTGTCTGTGCCTCCTAGGATAGACTGTAGGCTTACTGCGACTCTGCACTGTGTAAGTGGTTAGGGGGCATGGAGGGATATAATTGGTTTTGGTGGTTTGGTGGCTTATATGACTTTTTGTGCCGTGTCATGGATTGGCATCCCATCCAGGGTATCTCCTTGCTCATGCCAAGTGCTCTCTGGGGATAGGCTCCAGGTTCACAGTGAGCTTGTACTGGTTAAGCAGCCATAAAAAATGGATGTTATTTATAGCTTTCTCTAGTGTAATGGCCTGCGGTGAATTCTGTGCTTCTGTTTGTCAGTTTTGTTTGAGACAGACTTGGTTGTCTCCTTCAAACTCCTTGCAGGAACTGACATCGCCTTCAAGGGATCCAGCTCTGCCAAGTGAGCCTCCATTGGGGGATTAAGTGAGACGTCCCTTGTTGACGGGGCATTTCTGCTAGTAGTGTCTATGTTGACTTGGTCAGAACCACTGAGTAGAACCACTGAGAAGATGGTAAAGCTGGTAAAATCTATGTTCAATTTCATGGAATGTTCAATTTCATAACTGTGATATATAATATGTGATTTATAATATCCTGCCCCCTTCTGGATTTATACCAAGGACCATCTTTGGCATGACAGCATTTCATGCACCCCCCATCCCTTTTATGTGTACCCATCTCAGTCCATTCCGATTTCAGGAAATTCTCCATAAAGGTCACCTTATAAGCCCTCAGTTACTCTTAGCTGGTCTAGTGGGAAAATGAGCTCCTGTCCGCATTTTACAGGAGAAAACAGGATTAGCAGTCAGGATGAGTTCTTTTCCCCTGTTCTTTTTTTCCCCCCGTTACGCCCACGTGGTGGCAGCCGTGCACCAATCACGGGGCTTTGCTCTATTCCCTGTCAGCAGAGCAAACACAGACCTGGGTACGAAAGCAATGGGGAGACAGTGCAGTTTGTTATGTTTTTGTGCCAGCCTAGTCTGGGGCACTCACACACGCTTCAGCTCTTTGACACACGATGGGCAGGTAGGTTCAGAGAACGGAAACTTCAGAGTCAACCTCGGGGTCCAGACACATCTAAATGAGGAGGTTATAAACATTGAGACTGATAGAGGAAGGAAAGGTTTAATTACTCCTTTGAATGATATTAGGTCATGATTAACATTTAAGACCCAGAATGTGGGCCTGGGCCTGAAAACCATGGTCATAATACCCATCTCTGTTCTGAGGTCTGGATCCAAAGAGAATGGAGATTCTGCCTAGTTCTGTTTAAATAGCCCAGAGGAATGTACCTCTCTCGACAGATCCAGTTAGGCACAATGAATTATACAGTTTCCTTTTAAAGTTTTTTTCTGCTCTGAGCAGCTTTTATGAGTCTGATTTTAATTCTGACAGCAGACTCAGCATTTACCGATAAAGAGATATGCATATAAGCCCTTTAATCTGTGTGGGAGACAAAGAAAAGAATACTGATTTTGCCTGTTTTAGAAACCGAATTATTATATTTTGAGGTCAGACGTGGGGTTTAGGAGGGCAAAGAGATCTTTGTATTTGTTGTTTTTGGCCATTCACAAATGCTAGTTTCAGAAAATGTGAGTGAGAGTGTGTTGTTTTAACACAAAGAGATGGATTTTTCCCAGGCTGCTTTGCTCCTCTGCTGCCACTGGGCCTGATCTCATATCCAGCGGGTGCAGCCTCACTTCCTGCTTTGCTGGTTTTTCAGCGACATCATACTGGGTGACATGCTGGGGACACTTGGTGCCCTGTGGACACACATTTCGGCTGTGTGACCAAAAAAGTCAGTCTTGAAGTGTGGTGTTAGGTGAGTCTTGGCGACATCGCTTGATCGCCACATCTGGTCACATGGATATTCAGATTTTGTTTAACCTTTCCCTGTCGCGTCTGGACATGACTGATGGTGTGACAATCATCTAACACAAGCAGAATTTTATTCTTTCATCTTTATGCTTTGTTATGGTTTGCACTAGCGTTACATTATCATGTTGCTACATTTATAAATCAGATTTTATGGAAGGCAGAGATTGTAAAAATCTATGGCTGCTTTAAAGTTTGTTTTATTGGAATTGCCATATTTGTAATAGCCCATATTTCACCAGCCGTTTTGCATGCTACTGTTGCTAATCACCATGTGTGAATCCATAGAAATTCAGATCCGTTCGGATTTCCATAGCAGGCTGATCCTGAAAACACTGTTTGATTTGGTCAAGCAATGACCCTCAATATTTAGTGATGGAGGAAAGAAACAACACTTTACCTCTCATTAGGATCATATTCAGTTTAATCTCAAATGTTGCCATGGATACTCCTCTTGCAGCCGCTATTCAAGTGCCATTATTTGTATTTTTGTGAGCGTTGATCCAGTATTGAGTCGAGTTATATGCTGTTGCATATGACAAAGGCAGAAATCAGTCATACATAAAAGTGTTTGAGATCTGCGCAGTGACGCAGGTAACCAGTCTTTAATGAACAGCTGGGCTCCAGTAGTCAGCCACCTATACTGTGACCAAGTCATTACCTAGACCAGAGTGTATCGAGACCCAGACAAGACCATGGCAGGGTGATACCAAGACAAGAGCAAGACCGAGACCAAGGCAGGATGACAATGAGACAAGACCAAGACTATGGCAGGGCAAGACCAAGTCAAGATTAGAAGTAGACCACATAACACAACACACTATAAAATGTGGAGCAGAGGCACCATCTTGGGGGTAGGCAGTATGACCTAAAATTTGAGTCACAGTATAATTTGAACCATGGCAATCTTTTCTTAAAATTTCAACATAAATGCTTCTGTAGAAATGTAACATTTCTTTTTAAATAAGATACACCTTATTGGTTGCATTTGAACTTTGAAGCAGAATGTTTTACACTTAATCACAGTACTGTATTAACCATTTCAACCCAATTCATTTTTGAGTGTTTTTCTATCCCTTTGATTTTAAGGCTTATTACATTATATGTACAAGTTAGCCACATATGCTTTATGGTTTTGTTTTCAGGACATTCTGGGTTACTCAGATATGTCATAATTTGATATGTAAATGCTGACACAGTCTTGATATCATCCTCCTTATGAGGAAAAACTACTTGCATGTATTGAAATTTCTCAATTTTATTCTCATCTAATACAAAAATTTGCAGGCATCACAAATATAATCTTATAAATGTTGAGATTAGAGTCTCCATGATATAGGAATGCAGGGGTTTCATTGGGGACCTTTCTATGGCTTAGAATTATGAAGGAAGACATGGTTAGTACCAGGTGGAAATGAATAATCTGATAGACAGCAATGCATGGTTTTATATTTTTAGATATATTTGTTATTTATTACTTTATAACATGTGAAAGAAATTGACATAGAAAAGCAGTTTAGTTTATGATCAACTGAATAAACACAGACATAACAGAGAGTTTTATGCTGATTTTTATTTTATTTTTTTTTATCGTTATCGCTTTTCCACCTATATACGCTATAATTGGCAAAGTGAAATTTGAGAATGAAACTTTTAGTTGGCACTTTAGCCTCAAACACAAACCCACGCTGTAGCACATCATTCTGTTTAAATGTAGGAGGCCTTCCAATCACATGATGGGAGCGTTTTTTTCAACTATTTTGATGGAGCATCAAACATACATATACAAACTTTTGTGAATAAGTAGCAAGTAATTGTCTTCATAATATATAGAATGCTGCATTTGTTGTTATTTCTAGTAGAACTCCAGTCCATTTTTTAATGTTTTCTATCTTTTTATTTATAAGCTTACGATAATCGAATTATAAAATAAATATTTTGATAACACTTCCTATGAAACCCATATTCATAAAGCTTAATAACCGTTCTTGTAATTCATTGTAACATATCAGTATTATAGACACGGCAATAAATATTTATATAAAAAGGGATAACACATTATAGCCGTGTTTCTCATCCATGGCTATGAAGCTCTATGAAGGTCTCATCTATAATGCATTATAAATACCTTAATAATGCATAATAATGGTCAGTATAACAATCAAGGATGCTTTGTGCTACATTATGAAGGTATTTATAGTGCATTATAGACAAGAGCTTCATAGAGTATTCATAATGTTTAATACACATAACTATAATGTGTTATGCCTTTTTACGAATAGTTATAGCTGTGTTTATGATACTTTATGAATGTATTATATTGCACTATGAAGCTATGTATAATGCAGTATAATGACTGCTTTAAGTAAAGTGTTACCAGTATTTTTCCCAGAAGGGTGCATAGATGATTGCGAAAGTGAATATGTGCTTTGTTTTCCGTCTAATGTGAATAATATTGGTCTTTTATGGATTATTAAGAGTTAAAATAAGGTATTAAATTGTTAAAGTTGTTAAAAATGTGTCAAATATATGCCTCATTATGCACAAGATTATTCTGAAATATTTTAGCACACAATGCTAACAGGTCGAGCAAGTTCTCTCGATTGCAAAGATATTCACATCTGGGCGTTATACCTATATAAAGTTACGAGATTAATGGATGCAAAAATCAAAATCAATCAAATGTCCAGTTCTCAGAGTTAACAAACAGATTAATATTAAGCCGTTGTGATAAATATTGAGGCATTTTGATTATTCTTGAAATAATCTTGAAATAAAATCTCGAGTCCTCTATGTCCAAGACCGAGACAAGACCAAGTCAAAATAAAGTTGACTCCGAGATTAGACCAAGACCGCAACGAAGCATTCTCGAGACCGGTCTCGAGTACTACAACACTAGTAGTTGCAGACTAGAATGTAGAAACATCAGAAACACTCTGTATTTATCTAATCCCAGGTTTGACCAGTTCCCAGTCTCTTTTCTTTGTCTTGCTTGTGATGGTAATTATCACCCAATACTGGAGCGGACTCTGTCTTGTTCCAGATTTGTTGCTGGTGGTGCCCTCTGGCTAGCCTTGAATGAGATGTGAACAAATCTTGAGAGCTGGGTAGGACTGGATCTTCCTGGGGGTCAGTTGAGGCTCTGGCACAGTCCCAGCATCTAATACACCATTGTTCACCAAAGCCTAGAGCTTAGTCGCAGGTTCTCAGCCTGCCTTTCTCCACTCCACTGGTAAAGACAGTGTGGTGAGCCTTCCCGATTCGCCCTCTATCTCCTGAGTATGGCTTGAGTTTTGCCTTTAGAGACTAGAGATCATATGACTGTGTACTGTATTTGATAGAGAACAGGAGTACTGGGGAGGCAGGGGTCAAACAGTAATTATTCTTTCTCTAGTCAGACAATAAATTCTAAATACCCATAATATCTTGGGTTCATTATGTTCAGTGAAGATTGTCTGCTGAGTTTAAAACTGAGTAGAATGGATAGTCCTGGATAGTTTATTCTGACAGGATAATTTACTGGTTTTGTATCCATCCATGCTGAAGATATAATTTCATTACAAGTATCTGTGCTGAATGTGACATTTTGAATATAGACTATATTTTTCAGTAGGTCATAAAGGTAAGGATGTGACCCTTAAAAACTAAAGATACTGCTATGTGCAGACTTTTGTAAGGGCTACACTGTACAGATATTGCTGCAGCTTCCAGGAGTAGGAAGCATAGCTGATCATGGAATATCAGGGCTGCTGTTGCCTGCTGTGCTCATCCTGCCGTTTTCATATAGACAGATTTGTAATTCAGGCTTCAGTGTCCAACCCCCAGCTGTGCGGAGCATAGATTGCTTCTGCCTGGAGCCGGGATGCTGTCAAGTCGCGCTGCAAGTTGAATCATCTATTGACAAAGAGCGAGCGGCGAGCGAACAGCGCCACACTGCTGCTCTGCTCTCACTCTCACTGCCGCTCTCGCTCTCGCTCTCACCACTGCCTGCTCTGTACCACCATGCTGAGACTCTGAACGCAGCCCCAGGGACTTGCTGGGGGGTCGGGGCAAGTCACTCCTACTGAGTGCCTGTAGACGGGACCTTCCTCGCATTCGCCTCGTAGCTCTGACCGGTGTGGGGAGTCTTGGTTTTGGGGGGGCCCACACGGATCGAAGGGGACTACCTAGCCGGTCCCGCTGTCCAGGCAGGATGACTGCTTACCTGAACAAGCAGCAGAGCTGCTCCTCCCGGGATGCGGAGGTGCTTGAGGGTCCCTGTCACTGCTCCTGGAACGATCCCCAGGGCCAGTGCTACGGCTCGCCCGCGCTGTCGTCGGCCAGCAGCACCCTGCCCCGGCAGCGCGGCAAGCTGAGCGCCGTCCACTCGGACAGCCTGTGGAGGAGCCCGGGCCGGAGTGGCACCGGGGGGAGGGGTATCGACTGCGACCTCTGGGCTGACTGCGACTGCCAGCACGACTGGCGCGACCCCTACCAGGTAAATGCATCACCGTGGCAACCGGGGCAACCCGTCCCCCAGGGGTGGATGGCGGGGGTTTGCTTGTATGGCCGGGAAGTAGGAGTGTGGAATTAATGAGGGCACATATAGAAAGGTGGAAAAGAGTGTGTTGGTATTAAAATAGAAAACAAAAGAGAAATATGAGTGTCCTCCACTACCTGCAGTCCCCTCTACAGCAGCTCATGTGCAGAGGTGCTGAATCTTGATGTATGTAAACTCCGGACTTCGGTGAGTAGGTGCAGTGTGCATTTACGGCTTCTGACAAGAGAAGTGGTAGGGTTCCTGGGAGGGGGTCCCATCTCTCAGACAGCCATTCTCGGTGAACAAACAGAGCCTACCCTCTGAATTTGAAATGCAAGTGTTCATATCCTGACGGGATGCGTGCAACTAGAGTTCACCAGTGTTTGACTGAGGTGCGATTGCGGCGTAACTCCGTGATGCGCCATTCGGAGATGTGAGCTGTGTGGCTGCTGGGACGGGATGCTGGGAAGAATGTTTAAGCTGGGAGACACAAGCGAAACTGCAGGGAGAACCCTGGCTCCCACTGAACTGGGTTTGCAACTAGGTTGTGCTTTGAAAGTGAGTTTGGATGTTGATGGGAGAGGCTTTGCTCGGGTAACAGGAAAGCAGGTCGCCTTATGTCGCTAAAATAGCACTGCTGTGTCCCAGTGGCTTAGAGCCAAGGCAGAGTGGACTCTGTCATGTCATCGATGTAGCCTTCACAGTCATCTTATTGAAAAACCCCTTGGCTGGGAAGCAGTAAAGAACAGCACCCCTCTCTCATCGACCTTAACAGAGAGAACCCGGAGTGCCCCAAAGCACTCATAGGCCTGCTGTGGGACTTTTATGACCGGAGATTGGGGCTCAGCTGATTGCGGGAGCAACTGGCATTTTTTCGGATGGGGTCATAAGTTGAGTCTGGTTGAAGGCAAGCAGAGCTTCTCCCCAGCCGAGCCTCACACTGTTCTGCCCTTCTGGCTTTCTGAACCATAATAACAAATACACACAAAGGAACTCCATGGCTACACTTAATGAGAAATGTACTAAGAAACTGCACTCATGTTATCTGCTCCATTTAATGGCCAGCTAATGTAGTACAAGCTAATGTAGTACAAGCTAATGTAGTACATATCAGTCACTTCAGATAAGTTTTCATAATGTAACAGTTCGTCAATTTTTTGGGGGTTTTTTGCCTCTTGAAATCTAGTCACTGCTCACATGTGAGTCCATTATACAAAGCAATCAGTGTGAGAAGTTGTGACTGTGATATAGTACAAAGTCAAAATGTACTGCAGAGGAATGAAGGGGCCCTGCTTGTGATGTCCAGGAGCATCCATCACTGCTTTAACGATGGAGACCAGTATAGCTCAGTTACATCCCATGTGTGACAAATGGGGGATGAGGTGGAGGTAGAGACCGGATGCTCTGGAATGTCTGGGTCCAGCAGAGATCATTCTGCCACAGTTTCCTGTATTTCTCCTTCACGTAAATGATACATCATACTTTTAGTCTTGCACTGATCCCCAAAGTCCCCTCTAGAAGAAGACCACTATATTTCTCCCCCAATGAGCATGGCAGTACCTCTCCCCTAGCTGTTGACTTTTTCTGACCAGTCATGACCACCTGTAAAATATTGATAAGGACTTGATGTGCTATACATAGATTCTGACCTGAATTATTAATCGGAATAAACTGGAGCGCTAAAGGCATTCCTGCAAAGCCACTTTTCGCTGAAGGCATGCACTGTTCAGAGATGAAGCAAACCATGGGGATTTTCATCTGAAATGATCACAAATCTGGCATTAAATCGGGGGTGAGGATCAAAATGAGTGATGTGTAACAATGTTGCAAACTGACTCATTTAAATGTTGAAAACCATGCGCTAAATATATGGAGACTTTCAGGTAACCCGCACAGATCATGAAGCTGATGAAAGAAGTGAACCGATTTAGCACTTTTGGAAACACATTTTGCTGTTTAAAAACTGATCACTACGCATTTCTTTCATTGTGAAAAATGTAGGAAATTTCAGAGGCAGCTCAATGTGGTCACTCTGCCGTTAATCCATCATTAAACCACCAAAGGTCTGGGAGGGATTTTCTCAGAAACAACACAGCTTCATTTCTGTCTGATTATCTGTGCTTTCAATGAATTTTCCTGTTGTGTATTGCTGCATTTGTAATTCTTACCAAGGGTATACATAAATACATAAATCAGAGCCCAAGGTTGCATTTCATTTTTCATCAGTTTAGTGGACATCTTCTCCTAATTCAGACTTTATTGTCATATTTCAAGTGTCATAACTAGTACAATAAAATGCAGTATAGTGATTAATACGCCATGTAATTACTGAGTGGAGAGATTGGTTCTTTTGCTCATTTAATCACGATGCATAATTCACCCTTTTTCAACAACCACACGTTTTTAAGTGAAGCTGACGTTGTATGGTCACAGAGGCACAAATACACCCCCATCAGCCCGAAAGACACGTGTTGAAGTTAAAGTGCTTCTCAGCCTAATGACTGATTACCGCACCTTCGAGACGGCTGCCCACCAAACGAAATGGCCCCGTTTGAAATGGCTTCTGACTGAACACCCCCTTTTTTTGTGATTCGCCGGACCTAAGAGAGAGATTTCATTTACTTCGCTATACTTATGGGTATTTGGCAAACACTGCTATTTTTCCTCTCCCTGAAATTAGGTTATACGACATTTTTTCATATTACATAGCTGAATTAAAATTGTTTATGTAGCCATTGCTGATAATGTGCGTGGTTTCAATTTATCCTGCAGTTTTTGGTTGTGTTTTTTTGAATTGCAGTTTTTGTAAGCTCGTATTCTGCGACGTGATGTCTATAGGCTTACATTGAAGGTTTCATATGACATGTTCACTGCCTCCTGCCATAGATCAGGCCTGCAAAATACAGCAAAGTGAGCGAGGGCCTTTTTTTTTTACCAAGTTCACCACCAGAATAATAAAGCCTTGGAAAAATGGTCTGCTATTCTGTTCCTTCTGTAGAGGGTGACTGAAGTGACACAATACGGGGAGAAGACTGCACTGTTTCTACTTCTTCCTGTCTTGTCCAGTTTGACTTAACTTTTGTTTTTTTTTGTTTTTTTTTTAATATGGGCTGGACAATTGACTCTTTGGACAGATGCATGTGCTGTCTGTAAATGTCTGTCCTAGTCTGGTGGTAGAGAGTCTATGGCTCCCATTTTGACTCTAAAACTGTTCATAGGTGACCGTCTCCTGGGTAGTTGGGGTGCTGGTATGCTCAGGGAGGATTGTCCCCCCCCAGATGTCCTGGGCTGGCCTGTTTATTTGTCCCACTCTGATGTTGGCCACCCCTTGGAGATTATGGACAAATGACCGCAGTCGATCACATCAAGGCTATATGCCATACTATGAAATACTAGCTATCTGTAGTCTCCTTATGCTTTATCTGGACTGGACTGACCCACTTCTCTGTTCTCCAAAGCAAAGTGGACACTTGCAGTTCATGCTCAGAGACCAGAGATCGAGACAGGGGGCCGCAGATGGTGCAGCCACGTCGGTGCCCCCTTGACGCTGCTGATTTTTCAGCCAGATGGACGCAGGGTCCATGACCAGCTTCAGTAGGAACAATCCGGCTTCAGAGCACACAGAGGGCACACACCCTGCCTCTTATTTGAATGTTTAAGTGCAGAAGTAAACTCTGGGTAGTGGGTTTTTTTCTGAAGCAATGGGGCAATATGTTCAGTTAGCTGAAGATTAAGGGCCGTAGTTTAAATGTGTTTGCTAGAATCGTCTCAGATCCTGATGGTAATTCACACAGCAAAAAAATGATCCGTTACTAACCTCCAGTACGATTAATGATTAGAACACTGTATACTGATTACTACAGGATATAATTAACCCCATGGATAAAAAGCTCCAACACTAATCCAGACTATTTCATCAGCTAAGCCTGGTTTTGCTGAAACATGGAGGTAATTTATTTTATTTTATTATTTAATTAGCAGTGTGCTTACCTCTGATTACTGGTGATCAAGTTTTTGCCTATGCTTGTCCTGATTTGTTTTTTTTTTGGTTGCTTTGAAGTTTGTGATTTTATGCTAATGGTACTGAACGTGATGTCAAAGATAGGCTAGATTTCATAGCCACTGACTAAATCTGCTAAAACACATTTTAAATTATCCCTTCTCTGTTTTGTTAGCAGAAATAAAGGCGATAAATACAGTTCATTTAATTATTCCATCTACTTGATTATTTTCCAATTACAGAGAGTCTAAACTAGAATGCATTTACATTTGCTCATTAATATAGTGGAAATATATTCCACTTCATTTCAGTCACAAAATGCAACTGAAATTTACAAATTTATATATAAGTAAAAATAGTGTGTGTGTGTTTGTTTTTGTGTGTGTGTTTGCAAATAATATGCATTGCACAGGTTAATGGAATAAATGCTGTTTTGGTATTGATAGTTATTCTAGTCCCATAGAAATATAAAATTTAAAAGCCCCTTGATTTTCATTGTAATGACTTCCCAACATTTCGGTGGCATAGCAGTGCAGGGGTCCTGTTCTAAGGTTCCAAAGGGCCTTCGCTTCAGCTTTTCTTATTATGGCTAAGCGCTGCGCAGGTCACATGACCCAGGCATCTGCCACCAGCTCTTACGTGTGTGCCGAGAAGAGTTGACTTGGTCAACACAAATTTCCATTTCAGGGCAAAGCCATGGAGGTTAAAGTTCTTATCTGATTCAAATGAGCTATCATGAAATCAAGGTAAAGGGCAGGTTATTAGTGTTTAAAGCATGTCTAATGCTGTGCCCCGTTGACATGCCAGTTCTGGAGATTATTTTAGCTATTTGTGTATATCCTTCAAAATGAACACAGTTCAGAATCCTTGTATCCTGGATGATTATGATTATTTGCATCCTTGCCTCTCCCCGTTTAGAACATAAACAGTGTATTTAACATGTCTGCTTTTACCGGTGTAGAGTGTCACCTGATTTATGCTGCATGTTTAAAGCAAACACCTGGCAGACCAATCATGCTGGTGTGGATTCAGGTCTTGCCAAGTGTGAATCACCTGGCAGGAGACACCGTAGTTGTTGAGGTTCGAGTGCCTGTGGGTGTTTTGGTTTGCAGTCAATGCTAGCTTAAGCACTTTGTCAGAGCAGTTATTTGGACTACAGGCCTTGTCAGCTAGTGCCTTTGGGTGTAAATTCTGCTCTAGTTAATATTTAATGTGAAACCTGCAAGTACTTGAAGACCAGAGTTGGGAACCCTGATACAGGGAGCATTATTAGCTGACTTACGTTAGTTGCCTGCCAAGGCTTGACTTCTAGTTGGCTCCTCAGGACCTAAGGTTGTTCAGGACCTAAGGTTGTTCAGGACCTAAGGGTGCTTCGTAACTGACAGTTTTTCATTGCTTAGGTTGCCTGACAGAAATTATTCATGTGTGCTCTGCTGGATGTTTTGTGAATTACAATACAATGGGACTGTTAATCAATTTACTCACTTTGAAAGTGCCCCTCCTCTCCCATCTGACCATATTTTTTTTCTTTATTTGAGCCATAGCTCCTAAGGCTCAGGATTCATTAATGCAATTATCAGGGGTGCAGAGTTAGCAGAAAGTGTTCCGGTGTTTAGCACTGATCAGCTCAATAGCAATCTGCCTTAGACCCCCCACCAGGTTTCACGTTCCATGGAGTCACTGACCCTTAACTGGCTTTAGTGATCTTTAGGGCCCAGTTGTTCAAAAAGTTGAATGTGGTTCATAATCATCCCGATTCAGAAATCCCATGTTTTGTTATCCAGGACCAGGTAATCCATCTTACCTTTACACCGGTTTTTCAAAGCAGAATTGCATTGGATCACCCTGATTCAGATGCAGACTTTTAAGGATAACCAAATTTGGATTACCAGTGTTCTAAATGGGACGACATATCACAATGTAGGTTACGAACTACAGGCAGAATAGCCAGTGTGAGGTCACTTTAAGTGCTGTTATTTGAAGAGACAGTAAACAGTACCATTGAGTAATACAAACATCCCCTTCTATTTCCAGTTTATTCTAAACAGTCACACCCCTCATCTGACTAACAAAAAATAAGTGAAAGCAAATACACAATATTCACAAATAATTTCAGAATATTTTGAACACATGTTTTAAATCAAAAAATTTTGAACACATACTCAAGGTTTTTTCCTGATCAAAACCAAGACTGGATTATATGATTTTATCAGAATTCAGGATTCTTTTTTTCTTTTGAACGGCCCATTTTCGAGATTTCATCCAATCCGATATCTGAAATCCGCCCAGATTACTTCTGAACAACTGAGCCCTGATGAGCAATCCTGCCTTGGCCTAGGTGCTTCTCCAGGGTTACGTTCCAGAGGGTTAATAAAATGGAATAGTAATACTTTATTAATCCCTGTAGGGAAATTCTCTTTTCATCTACTCTGTTTCATACTCCCTGAGCAGGGGGGTTAAGGGCCTTGCTCAGGGGCCAACAAACATGTGATGGTTCTGCCCAGGCTTGAGCCAGCAACCTCCCAATCACAGGCGTAGAGGCTTAGCCTGCTGAGCCTCGCACTGCCCCTTATCAAATGCTCGAACAGTCATTGATTTGCTTGAAATGTTGCTCAATTCCAATTAACAAGGGTGAGTTTAAAATGGCTTTGGCTGCATGATCGTTAGAAGAAGCTTGTTTCAGTTTAATGAACCTACCGTATCTTTGGCCATGAATCTTACCGAATGGGCTCTCCACAGTGAATGTCACCCTGCACTCCACAGTTATACAGTGTATTTCCTAACAGGACAACGATTGCTGCCTATTGTAGATGTCACTGTTGATATGTTTTTTTTGATTCTTTTGTTTTTACTTAATACTATATCCATTTTCTGTTCAAACTGTCCCACCCGCAAACACATTTATCCATGGTACAGTCTGATCATCTTTGGGTAAGTCGGCGGATGTTGTCTATGTTCAATCTCAAGTCATCCATTTTCTTAGCACATGTCCTTGTG